>LAZJ01000368.1:0-148657 GCA_006503525.1 Cryphonectria nitschkei | reverse complement strand
CCCAGGCCCCAGCCCCCCCCCCTCTCCCCTCAGATGTAGGGCGGGACAGAGAAAAATCCAAGGATCAGGCACCAATGAAGCAGACGGATTCTGAACAACCTGAGGGTACAATTTAGGAATGACAGCAGAACACGTGTTCACGTGTGTGTGTCGATTTGTGTGTGCGCGTGTAAGCTGAGGCTGATCCTTACCAGGCTGGGTGTGAGAGTTTCTCGCTTCCTTCCACCATCCATATATCACCAAACCTGCAGATGGGCAAATGGGGGTTGGTTCTGCGAGCTCCCCGACCAGCGTGCAGGCTGCGAGAGAAATAAGGAGATAGAGAGAAAGAGGAAAAAAAGAAAAGAAAAAAAGAGGGGGCCACCATTCCCCAGCCCTCATGCATCTCCGTGGTGACTAGCTTCGGAGGTTGTGTAACGAGGCCAGTGATGTATTGTTGTGAATGGGGTTTCCTGATCCGTCTCGTAGCATTAGCTACGTAGGATAGTGATTTACAGTACATGCACAGTAATCTGTTAGTAAGTGGGCGATTTTAGCATCACATAGATGGCATGCAAAGGCGAGGATACGGAGGAGGTTGGGCAGTGCAAAAGACGAGGGGGAAAAGGGCCATCTTCCATCACCAGGCTGTGTGTCACAGACAAGAAAGAAGAACAGAAAAGAAAAAAAGGTATGGTCCGACAGTAAGGTGGGGTTCTTAGTACAAATGAACAGCAAGTACCACCCCAGCCAGCCCAAGAGAGGTGGTGGAGGCAGGAGGAGAGTGTCTCCGAACGGAAACAATGTCGATATTTTGTGACGCGTGATCCGGAAAGTGTATGGTGTGGTGTCAAGACGTGGCGTGTACTGAACATACCGATAAGTACTATAGTAGGACTGGCTGCGTAGTAAAGGACGTGGCAATGCTGGGGAACCTCCAAAGCAGAAGCAGATCGGCCATCGTATCCGGGGCTTCAAGGGGGGGGGAGGGGTTGTACCATACTATGTAAGCAGGCAGTAACACCATAGATGATGGTTCAGCTCCATCCAGATCCAGCCTTCTGCATCTCTATCTGCTCGGGCGATCCTTTGTTGACGTAGCATTCATCGAGACCCGCTCGCCTGCGCGCCGTTTTCCCCTTTGAACAAGAGCAGCAATGCCATCTCTGCTCGTGTCGGGGTTCGGACGGGTCTGACTATATGTATGTATGTCTGCAAGTATGCATATTGGGTAACAGTAAAAGCAATATACCTGCTGTAGTAGTAAGCATATGTGGGCTGCCTTCTCCAAACCCCTCGTATTTTCCTGTGCATGGCAGTGTTTTTTTGGTGAGAGTGGGTGAGGCGGGGGAGGAAGAGCAAGGAAAAAGACCCTGCCTCTGCCTACCATGGAACATACAGCACCCCATAGTACCTTGTGCATGCACACACAGGAGAGAGGAAGGAGAGATGCAGAAGAGGGCCCAACGTCATTCCGAACAGTGATGTCAGAGGGGGACCCCTGACAGCTCACTGGTGCTTGAGGTAGTAGCGGGGTGGAAACACGCAGGGCCTAGCTACATACCCAAGTATCCGTAGTGTGCACAGGTTGCCTGGCAAGGGCCTGAGGGGGAACCCGAACAGTGAGGGTCCCCCATCCCTCCCCACAGCCAGGACCCCCTGCACAGAACCTAAGCTTGATATCGGCCTGGCACCTGGCATTCAGCCTGGTGGTCCCCTGTACCATCAGTACATACAGCCAGACATCCATATCCATCCTCATGTGAGAAGCCTCGCCCTGGGCAAATTGTTCATCCCACCCCCTGGCTTCCCACACACTATGTTATGAATGATGCCCAGCGTGCCAGGCAGGGCCTGGTAAGGAGGTCAAGACATGGCCGTCTTTGCTGCAAGGGGTTGGGGGGCAGGAAAACTTTTTAGTGGAAGGGTCAAGGTTTGAGGTTCGAAGGTGAGAGCACAGAGGGCGGGCGAGGGGAAGGAGGAGGAAGAAGAAGAGGAGCTCAACTTTTCCTCCTCCTCCTTCCACTGCCCAACTGCCCAATTACCCACTGGCCATTGACCACTTACTGGACCTGCAGCCACTGATGACCCTACCAATCCATGCTACCACTTGCACCTGCCGCCCCCCCTCACTTGCCCCTGCCTGCTGCCTTCCAGGACCACTGCAGGGCCTGCCCTTTCCCCCCCCCCCACCCCTCGCACCTACCTAGTACCTACCAGGAACAGTACAGCGGGTTGCTTCATGATGGGAAGTTGCCTCTGGAATTTTCTTCCCCTTCTTCCCTCCAAACCCCTGCCAGGTGGCGCTGTTGGGTGGAGGAGAAACACATGCATGTGTGCTGCATGACTGCCCTGTCTGCCACTGCCTCCGTCTGCCGAGTCTCCATTCTGCCCTTCTTCGGTACCCACCCTGTCTTTTTTTTTCTTTCTTCTTCTTTTCAGGGCTGAGTTGGAACGGATGGAATGAATCTGCTATGGTTACGTCCTCCTATAGTACATGTTATGCAGTACTTACTCACATAGCAGCATCATACGTTTCGTTGAGCAGCCAGTCCAGCCAGTCCTATTTCCTGCCCTCCTGCTGATCCGTACCTCTTCTTCCACCCCTCCTTCTTTCTCCCCCCACCTGTGCTTTGTCTTTCTTGTCGAAGCCTTCCTATTATACCCTCCCTTCCGCTCACCACAACGGCCAACGACAGGAACTCTTTTCCCTAGATTCCAGATCTCGACTTGCACTGGTTGTCAGCATCTCTGAGGGTGTCCTTGGTCTTCTGCCTCGAACTCCTCGTTGTCAGGGCATTGTTGTGTTGTGGTATGTTTTCAATCGCATGTTGTCTTTGTCTTGTCTGCCTTGTCCTCGTTCTCCCAAGACACGCTCTCTCGAGAGTCTCTCCTCCCCCTTCTACAGAGAAAGGGTATTTCTTGGGGGACTCGGTGGACAGGACAGGATGTTATGTTCCTTCCCTTGACGATACATTTTTAACTTGGACGTTTCCTAGAAGACAAGTCACGACGACCACATCTCTCGACCCGTCGCCTTCTTCTTCTTCTTGAAGGCGAATAAGCAGGGAGGACGACTTGCATCTTTTTTGGCCCCAGGAATCTCACTCCTCCTCCGTCTCCAACCAAATCGGGCCACACCAAAAAAGCCCCTCCCTCATTCCTCCTTCTCTTCTTCCTCCTTCTGCTCGACCTCGTCCTCTTTTTGTCTTCCGACAATATAAGATACGCTACTTTACCACACCAGCCAGGCAAGCCGATTACTTAGGTTCGCCACCCCAGCTTCTCCTTCTCCTACTCCTCCTCTTTGTGCCGCCCCTTGAGAGAGCATCTTGTTGCCGTCCCGCGCCATACTACCACACTCCTCGGCGGCCGCTCGTCTCTGACACGCATAAGGCTATCTCCAGTCCCCCCCCCCCCCCCCCAGACGGTGCCCCGTCCCCTCCTCTCCTCCCTTTGCGAACCTTGCGGAATTACTCGACCACAACCTCGCCGCTCGTTCGACTGCAGTGTCACGCACACCTATCCAAAACATCAAACAAGGTGTATATGCGCTTATCCTGACCCGTCCTCGCCGTTCCCTGGAGCAACACATTCCTCACATCCCTTCCGCTGCTACCGCCGCTGCGTTCGCAGCCCGGCTCGGGTCGGGTCGGCCCCGCCTTGTCGACTTTCTCTCTTTACAGACTTGACAGCGCTACGCTCGCCGACTCGTGGTCTGGGTTCGGGTCTTGGTCTTGGTCTGGGCCTGTCGCCATGGGGGACCGCTACGATCGTTCTGGGAGGAGATCGCCCATCTACGACTATGGGCGCGCCTCCCTTCCCAGCGTGGCCACCTCGTCGTATTACGGCGGTGATATCCACGTTACGCCTGTGCCGCGTCACGAGACAACCATCGCCCAGCCGCGCCACCACAACAACCCCACAGCCGCCCCTTCGGCCGGCCACCATCACCGCCGCCGCAACTCCAACTCCGTCTCCAACGACTGGCGCGGGCCCAACATCCCCGTCACCACCACCACCTACACCGTGAAGACGGATCCTGTCACCAGGAGCGCCAGCGTCAGAGAGCACAGCCGCGCCCGGAGCTCCACCCTCGACGTAGCCGGCAGGAGACCGCCCATCATCGTGACCACCCGCCAGGCCAAGGAGACGGCCTCCTCCTCGACATCTACACTGCACCCCTCCAGAGATGTTCCCCAGAGCCCTCTCCCCGGCCGGGACAGGGACCGGGGCAGGAACGCCCACAGGGAGGACGACTCGTATCTGGTCTCCCAGCCCGCGTCTTCTATGCGGTCCCGCAGCCACAGCCGCTATGCCATGGACAGAGACAACCGCCGCGCATCGGCCATCCTGACCACACCGACCCTGGACGACGAAGAGCTACGTCGTCTGCGGCAGAGGACCAACGATGAGCGGCTCATGCCCTCCTGGAACGAGCCCCGCCGCGAAAGGCCGTCCTCGTACTACGCCAACCCGGCCCGGCACGGCACCGCAGCGGCGGACCTAGGCGACTCGGGCTACGAGTACACGGGCCCTGGTGCCCTGCTCCGCTATGACCTGGACAACGACCGCCATCACTCGACATACTACCGTCCTACCGTGACCGTCGGCGATGTCGAGCGCAGGCCGTACGACAGTCGTGCCAGAGGAGGTCCGCCGCCGACCACGCGAGGCCTGGACAAGGTCAACAGGAGGGTTGTCGAAGACACGACAGCCGGCAGCTTCTATGAGCGACCCTCCCTCCGCGTGCCCACAGCCACCACGGTCGCGACCATCCCACCACCACCACCGTCGTCTGACCGTCGCGCCGGCCAGCTAGATGTCGCACCCGTCACCGTCGAGCGGCGCCCGTCACGAAACGGGCAACGGCCCACGTCGCTCTACCAGGATGACTTACCCCCACGGGACTCGAGGGCCAGGGAATATTATCGCGAGGACGATGTTGGTGCGCGAGGTCCCGGCTTGCGGGCTGAAAACGACAAGAAGAGAGACAAGGACACCGCCATCCGTGAGGACTATGCTCCTAGCCGTGAGCGCCGGCGCGACTCGCGCATGGAGGAGCGTGAGGTCAGACGTCATTCCGATGAAGAAGACGACCGCTACGATCGCCAGTACGGTCGGGACCACGGCAGTAGAAGGGAGGAGGCAGCGTATCGCCCGGATAGGAAGAGCGCCAAAGATGATGGTCCCCGCGGCGATGACGACCGCGACAAGGCCAAGCTCCGCGACAAGGTCGCTACGGGCCTCAGCCTCGCAGCTGGTGCCATTGGTCTGGGCGGGGCCATAGGCCACGGTCACAAGGACGAGAAGGACGACAAGGGCTCGCCCAGGAGGCGCGGGGATGACGAGGCCCGCAGGGAAGAAGACGGAGAGCGAGAGCGGCTCAAGCCGTCCAGGCGAGAGGCCGAGGACCGACCGCGAGACGATGCTGATGGCCCAGGATCCAAAGAGAAATCGCGAAAGGACCGTGATCCCGAAGATGTAGACGAGAGAGACCGCAATAGGCGGGATGCCGAGGCTCGGCTCAACGGCGAACCCGCTGCTGCTCCTGCTGCTGGCACAGCCAAGGATCCCAATTCCTCCTCGGACGAGAGCAAACCATCACGACGGCGCCGACGGCCCGTGTCCGCAGCCGCCTTCAAGCCCAACGACGCCGCTAGCCTGCAGGCCCTCAAGGAGCAGCTCAGGGCCCAGGAGGAGTCTGACGATGACAAGGAGAAAAAGAAGGCGGCCACCAGCAAGGCCCCGCCGCCGCCCGACCGGCGCACGTCGCCACCGTCCTCCCGAGGAGAAGACGACGCCAGGGAGACCACGACATCATCATCCAAGGACGACTCAAGGGGCCGTGAGACGTCATCTGCGGCCGAGGACAGCAAGCAGGTCAGGGTGGTGTCGCCTCCCAGAGACAAGGATGACAAGAAGCCGATCAAGGGCATCCTGAAGCAGCCGAAACCACAGTTCCCCGAGGAGCCCAATCCTGTGCGCGAGGGTGTTGCACCACACAAGGACGACAAGACCAAAGGCAATGTGCCGCCCGGGGCCCGCTGGACCAAGATCAGCCGCAAGCTGGTCAATCCTGAGGCTCTGACGATTGGCAAGGAGCGTTTCGAGGTTCGGGACGACTTTGTGATTGTGCTTCGCGTCCTGAACAAGGAGGAGATCGAGGCCTACACGGCCGCCACGGCACAGCTGAGAGGTGGGTTGCTCCCTTTTCCATTTTCTTGATTCGAGTTTCCTTTTTTTTTTCTTCCCCTTGCTTCTCCTGTTTCGGTCCGTCGTCTGTTCGTTCGCCGTCCGCCGCCCCGTCGCCGTTCGCCGTGTCGTCCCACGCCGTGATTTCCTGTCGCGCCCACGCCCTACGCCCACGTCCCACGCTGTTGCCTTCGTCTTCGCCGTCGTCCCTGTTCTCACGCCTGCCGTTCCTCCGTGACACTTGCGCCCGTGCCTTGTGCCTGTGCTTGTCGTCTCCTTTGTGCTTTCCCGGCCTTTTTCTTTCTTCTTTTTCTTCCTTTTTCCCTCTGCAGTTGCAGAGTATTATGAAGATGGGAAAGGCTGACAACCCGCGCAGATATGAGACGGCAGGAGTATGAGGAACGCGAGAAGGATGACGAGAGGGACGAAGAAGGGGATGAGCGACGGAAGCCTCACAGGTCACACCGGCGAGATCCACGAGACGAGGAGGAGGACGAGAGGCGACGTGAACGTGAGCCCCGCTCCAGGAAGCACCGGCATGAGGATGACGGGCCGCTCCGACTTGAGTACTCGGCCGACGACCGCGATCGCCTCCCGATCCGCAGTCACCGCCACCGAGAACGAGAGCGCGAGAGAGAGCCTGTCAGCGTGAGAAACGACTGATGATACTATTCTGTTATGAATCCTGAAGAAGAAAAGAGAAAAGAAGAAAGAATCTGGCATATCTGGCACATTATGAGCCGGGGGCGGAGAGATTGTCGACATATCTGATGAACTGCACACCATCTAGCAAGCGTCTCGACAGCGAATGAACAAGATCTATTTATTACGTGGTTTTCATGTGTATATAAGCATGCCGGGTTCATACAGAGAGGCTGGCTGGAGTGGGGGAGAATTACCTTGGGAAGATTGGAAAAAGAAAAAGAAAAATGAACTGTCACGATCATCTACGTACCGCCGACCTGTACTCGTGCTATGGTCGTGTCCGTTTAGGTCAATCTGTCTGGTGAGCCCTCACAATTCTCGTTATGGACAGCAAGAACTGGACAGGACAGGATAAGGAGCCCCTGCTCTCTCTTGTGTCTTGCGACTGAGTCTCGTGTCAAGCTGAAGATGTATCTTAGCAGCGACACTCGTGAAATCAATACCGTCCTTGTCTTGGGTCCCCCCCCCCCCACGGGCCTTTGAGCCCTTTAGAGCGGCATACATTGATAGGGGACAGACAAGCGATCACCAAACTACACCAGTAATCTTAAGAGAGACCTCGAGAGAGTCTTGATCGTATATGAGACGTCGGCGGCCTGACTCGGGGAATACTTTAGATGATGATGGATGGATGGCTGGTGTGTCTGATGTCTGTGGCTTTGATTGTTGACTTCGACTATGTGTGCTCTAGGCCTTTTTGATATACTTTTCCTGCCCAGCCCAGCTCAGCCCAGCAACGACAAAGAGAGGGAGAAAGGAAGAGATTGATCAACAGTCCGTCTACTTGCAGCAAGATAAAAACAACCGCAGCAGTGATGTCTTCTCCCCCCCCCCCCTTTCCCAACCACCCTTTTCTTCCCTCTGAACAATGCGCCGAGACACACAAACGCTGGGGTTTGGGCTTTGGTCTAGCTCCCGCCCCCTCTGAAGCCGTTGAGGAGCAATGACAGTTGAGAGTGGGGGGGAGGTGGCTTGTCTTTCCTAAGCCTCTTATGCACATTCAACTCACTCACTGACAACTGTGGCGCGCTGATGGGGCGGTGGTTTGTGGGAGAAGGAGGGGATAGAACACAGCACTGGGCGCCGCCACCGACGATGACAATGGCCGTAAGGGAGTTGATGTACGGATGGCTTTCTTTCGGGCCGGGGGAAGGGGGGGATGTAAGTGGCTTTGGTTTTTCTCTCTCTCTTTCTTTCTGTCTGTTTTCCCCTGCCTTTTTCATCTTCTCTCCCCCCCCCCCTCTCTCTCTTCATTTCTGATCTCCTACTTGTCACAAGCGCTTGGGCGATGGCACAAGGCCAGAAAAAGGAAACAAGAAACAGGTGATCGGTGGCCCCTTCTTTTTTCCCTTTCCCCCCCCCTGCTCATTTCTTGGGGGTTGAACACGGAGAAAAGGGGGAAAAGAACAAACCAAAAGGAAAGGACAAAAAAAAGCCCAATGCATGGTGACCCTGCCTGTATGTATTGTACTTCTTTGCGGGAGTTCCCAGGTAAGGGGGGGGGGGTAAGCTCAAAGGTCAGTCAGACAAAGTCCCACTGGCAGTTCTGAGACATGGTGTGGGGGGACCACTGCGCGCGTTGTTGCGCTGGTTGTGGTGGTGGTTGCTTCTTCTTTTCTTGGACCCGGGCTGTCGGGAACCTGGGAGAAAGAAGGGGAGGAGGAGGCAGGGAAATGGTAACATCTCTTTTCTCTCGTGTCTTGGTGGTTCGTGGCTGAAGCGCAAGGGACAATAAGAGACGGAGGAAGAAAAAGAAGAAGAAAAGAAAAGTGAATGCCCTCTTGCTCTTGTCTGGATGACTGACAAGTCACACGATATCTACTTGAGACATAAAAACAGCAAAAAAGCAGCGGGAGAAAAGGACCAACCTATCGCGAGGCGTTCCTCCCCCCCTCGTGGCTTGATCGATCAATATACATGCCGCCCGGTCCCGGCTTTGGCGAGACGGGCCGACGGGTGATGGGAGGTGTGGTGTGTGCATTTGAGGTCAGGGAATGAGTTGCTTGTGATTGTCTGTAGATGGGGATTTGGTAGAGAGAGAGAGAGAAGGGGGGAGGGAGAGAGAGGATATTCATCCATCCATCCATGCATCATCCTCCCTTGCGCTCTGCGCTCTAGTGGTGTTGACATGATGATGATGATGATGAGATCAGTCAGACAGCGAGAATAAAGGAGGGGAGGCTGCTTGATCCATGACAGATCACACGCGCACACACACACATACACACAGCTGATGGGAAGCTTAGTAAAGAGAGACGAGGCGGTCAGGCTGTGGCTGTGGCGAACACAGGTCGTCGTCGATATGTACATGGCGCAACACACATTGTGATTCTCGCCCGTATTCCTCACAATCTCTGAATCTCTCTCTCTCTCTCGGCCGAAGGCCACAATATCACTACCGCCACACACATAAGAAGAAACCTGAAAAGTGAGAAATCTGCACGGTGCCGTTGGAAGCATCGTCACCACTTTCATCACGAGAAGAGAAGGAAGGGAAAGAAGAAGAAGAAAAAAAGGGCTTTGGGGGGGTGAGGCGAAACCGCCCCTCGTTTGCCAGCAAATAGGAAGATGGATAGAATAGATTAGATGCATAGATAGATGGGCAGACCGGCGAGGGGGTGTGATCCCGTTTTTTTTCGTCATTCAATCTAATGGTGTGTGTGAGTGTGTGTATGTGTTTCCTTCATTATTAACAAACCCCGTCAGCCGTGTGGTGTCTTGTGTTCCCGGCGGCAATGTCGTTGTGTTCCCTCAAGAAAAAGAAGAGAGAGAAGAAACCTCGAGAAGAAGAGGGGGGGGGGGAACCTGATGACCTATGTCTTGGTCATCGGTTGATTATTTTTTCTTCTTCTTCTTCTTTTCCCTTTGCCTTGTCAACATCTCCCATCCTTCTTCCCTACGACTCACAAGACACGAGAGAGAACTTGTGCTGCTACTGCTGCTGCTGGGGGGGAGTACACACGGGAACGTGGACGGGTTCGGCGCCCTGCGACCTCGTCCTCGTCCTACCCCTCCTCGTTATGGTCGAGGTAGTACAGACGGGTAGATGCTGTCCGCCTTTTTTTTCTTTCTTTCTCTCTGTCTTCACCTCCTTCTCGTGGGCGAGTTTCCGTGCGCGCACAGAGAGAGAGAGGTGAGCCGGTCAAGGTAAGTCGAGTAGTAGAAGACAAAAAGCCACACACGCCCTTGGTTCTTCTGCTCAGCCTTGGCTTGACGTTTTTCTTCGTCTTCCTCATCTTTCTCTTCTTGTACCATGTAACATGGTGTCTATTTCGCACTCCCAAGGCGCTTTCACCGGTAGGGTTCTAATTTCTGACTGCAAAGTGTAGTGCACACGTGTGAGCGAGATGAACCAGAATGTGGCCGGCCTTTCTTTCTTGTTTTTGCCCCAGAGAAGGTATTGATGTCCGAAAGAGAGGGCGAGAGGGACAGAGAGAGAAAACGCTATCCACCTCGCTTCAAAGCCTTTCATGTCTGACTGAGTCTTTTCTCTCTCTCTCCATCTCTACTTGTCTACCATCAACCATATCCATCAAAAATCAAGTCAAAGTACACTCATATGTGTTGCCAAGTTCGCATGTCGTTGTTCTTTGTCGTCAACGGCTCGCTCACAGGTAGCCAGGGTGGTCCGCTGCCCACACCCATCCCACCCCGGGGGCAAGCCTGGGCTGAATGGGACCTCGTCAATGACCCTGGCGCCATCCAGCCGCCCGCCCGCCTTACCCCCATCCAAGGTCCTGCTGACGACGAGGGAAGACGGAAGGGGGGGGGGAGGGAAGAGGGTCAAAGGCGACAGGACAGGGCAAAGCGAGAGCGCGGAGAACCCGGCGCCAACCGATGCAACAGACCATGCTTTTTTTGCAACAAGTCTTGTCCCTGTCGATTATAAAGTTGGACAAGGGGGGGGGAGGGAGGAGTTTTTTTTTTTTTGGTACATAGTACTTTGTATCTTTTTTGGAGCAACACGTTTGTGGCTCTCTCTTTCTCTCTCCGCTCACTCTGAACAAAGAGAGTTAGTTACAGAAAGGTACCACCCAAATAGAAACTTCGCACAGTGCATACTTAAAAAAAAAACAACCCCAATAAAACGAACTTCTATGGGTGGTATGGAATGCGTGCATGTCTGCCGGGTCAAATTAAACCCCTATCAGAAAACCCCTGCGCGAGAGTGGATCCTGTTTCCGTTTAGAAATCTTTCTTTGGAAGAAAGAAGAAAAGAAAAAAAACGAAGGGAAGAAAGAAGAAAGAAAGAAAGAGAAAGAAAAGACCCCTGAGGGACATGTCCTGTTATTTCCCCCCTGCCCTGGCACGGCAGCCGTAGCAGCCCCCTTCCCCCAACCACCCCCCCCGGTTCCCCTGAGACCTGCTGTTGCTGCTGCTATTATGAGGATCTCGCTACCGCAGGATCTCTTTGCTGGGGAGGGGGGGGGGGGTGGATTACTACTACTACCATAGTACTCAATCTCCTGACGGTGTACTATGTATGGGCCGCAGGATTTAACTGGTTGGTTCGCTCTCTTTTCCCAATTTCATCACAAGACGACAGACCATATTTTCCACATCGAAAGATGTTGAAACAACGGAGGGTTCACTTAAAAATAAAAATAAAGAAATCCGTGCTGCCGACCTAGGACGGCGGTTAAATGACAAGGAAAGAGAGAGAGAGACAAAGAGAGGAATGGGGTTTGTGGTGAGAAGGAAGGACAAAAGGGCTTTTTGCCGACTACACCGCCACGGCGCATTGTAGAATGGCCTGGGTTAAATTGTCCTTTTCGGATATGAGGACCAGCGCCACAACCGCGAAGTCTCCGTGCTATTCTGACCGATGTCATTAACTCGGCATCTACGGTAGGGAATATATATATATATATATATATATACATATCTATACACACATACACACACACGCCCACACACACCCACACACACATGAATATATTAATGGTACTACCATCATGTCCATGTACATGCCATACTAATTATACCCTTGAACGACATGTGTCCCAGGTGGCGCGGATGGCGCCCATCAGCCATATCCCGTTTGACCTTTGTGTTGTCCTCTCCTTCGTGTTTTCCTCTCTCTCTCTCTCTCTGTCTCTCTCTCGGTCTCGTGTTCTGTATTGCGATAGAAGAAGGTGGGGGGGGAGATAGCAGAAGAGCCCTACGTGTGGCAACCCCTTCGACTAAAGGAGGAAAGAAAAAGCTATTTCATTTTGCCGTACCCAGAAAGATCGCACTGTGACCCAAGGCAACTTACCTACCAACCTGTGTCATCTCGATGAGATGAAATATGACGAAATACGAGATGAATCCTGCTGCCCAAAGCA
This sequence comes from Cryphonectria nitschkei, assembly GCA_006503525.1. NCBI lineage: Eukaryota > Fungi > Ascomycota > Sordariomycetes > Diaporthales > Cryphonectriaceae > Cryphonectria > Cryphonectria nitschkei. The sequence goes on along the minus strand of LAZJ01000368.1, from coordinate 136,451 downwards.
GCTTGTAGTATCCTCCTCTCCCTCACCGGCCCATGAAGATCCTTTCCAGCTGTTCCAAATACTGTGTAATAGTATAGTGTCTGTGTACATACATACATATATACATACAGTACTTACTTCGTTAGAAACAAAGAAAAACCTCTATCTGTAGTTGGTATAGTTGAGCCCACACAAGGGGGGGGAAGGGGGTGCCACTGAACCAAGCCAAGCAGGAAAGAGGGGGGAAAAAAGAAGACCCAAGAAACACACAATTAAAAAAAAAAAAAAAAAAAAGGCTTGCCCGTTCTGCCCATTCTCTCGGAGTCAGTCTCCTGATCAAGAATAGCCTACTGCGCTAAAGACATTTTGACGCTTCAAGTTTTTCCTTTGTGTACTATGCCATTAGTATACTGGTACAGTAGTATACAAACTGCACTGCACTGTAACTCTCTCATCGTACTCGGTACTCCGCACCGCCGCTCTGTTGCAGCTCCGTCATGTGCATATGTCGTAAAGGTGGCCTCACCGCGCTGCTACGAGAGGAGCCAATGACCAACTTGGAGAAACTCGGTTGATTTGCCAAAGCGCATGTCCGCCAATCCCACTGGCTCCGGGCGGTCCTGAAGGTGGGGGTAGAGAAGGAGGGGGGGGGGGAAGACGACAAATCTTTGGTCTTGGATCACCGCTGCCGTCACTTGAGCATGTAACTATGTATGCAGGTATCCAACTTCCGCTGCAAGCTTTTGTATTTTTTCTTTCTTGATGCGATGCAATGCGATGCGACCTACCAGCTTGCCAAAAGGGGGGGAAGACCGAACGAACCCTCGCTTGGTTGGCTCACAGGTACCGTTCAGGCGCGTATGCATGTACTCTTGCCAGTCTGGCATATGCATGTTTCGTGTGTCGTTCTTCTTCTTCTTTCATTCCCTCTCCTGAGGTCGGTTTCGTGGGGAGATTGGGGGGGGGGGGAGGTCGTCCTATCTGCTGCGGCTTGCTGTCCTCCGCGAGCGACCGGTTGGATCTGACCCAATCTCCACCCACCCTCCGCCGCCCACAATCCGACACGAGAAAGAGGAGGAGGGGGGGGGGGGAGATGAGGCGTCCTGCAGTTGATTGAATGTGCACTTTTGATGAATTAGAAGGCACCTTCCCTCGGCGACCTCTACGCTTTTCGTACATCCCGTCATCATCCATCATCATGCGCTGTCCGAGAAATGCCTTGACGTATAGTGCCGTGGGCCATGTCACCGCTTTGACTCGGTGCCCCGAGGGAGCTCGTAAGGAAGTGAGGCACCACAACAGCTTCTCTTTCTTGCCTCCCCCCTTCCTACCATCAGCTGCTGAGTGGTCAACTGCCCACACACACCTCCCGTGTAGTACCACCGAGCTTTGAACGCCGCCCATCCTGTTTTTTGCTCTGGAGAAATATACTCCGGGCTACTAGGGAACCGAAAGGAAACCCCATCCGAGCTCGTGATGGAGGCCCATCAGAACAAGCATGACTCGGCCGGTGAGGGGATACTGTGGTACTACATAGTAATGGCTTCTTGAATTGACAACCCTTGTGGAGTAGACGTTTAGCTTGGGCGTCGATGGGAGCCTGGCCGACCCTGCGCCGCGCGACTCGTCCGTCTTGTTTTGCGCTACCAATCCCGAGTACGGGTAGCCTCATTCTTTCGTTTGCTGATCCAGACGACTTGACACCTACACAAGCGCGTGCTAGTATACGCCGAGTATACTTCAAGCTCGCGGTGTGGTCCGACATGGAATTCTGTCCATTACTTCCGAGGTTATTCGAACGGCCCACCTGGGCATGTGGCCATTGAACCCAACTTTGGGGGGGGGGGGTTAACGTGATGCTAAAAGCATGTCGTAGGCAGCATGCAGGCGCCTGCAGATAGATGGTGTGCGTGTGCTATGCTATGCCAGGTTGGCTTCATACTTAGTAAAGGGGTAGTGGTGGTGGTGGTGGCGCAGCTAGGGTGCTCTTCGTTACGATGAGTTTGGGTAAGCTCTGTCTGTACACCTTGTTACCTTGAAAAACATCAAACCTCCTTTCCTCTTCCTTGCCTTCTTCTCTCAACCAAAGATGTCGCTCTATATGGCGCACATGGCCCCAGACTAGCCCCAGAATATCACACCCAGGTTCGGACCACCTGGGGTTCGCACTACAAAGCCCTGAAGACCCAAAAGATCTGGTGGGTTTCACGATGATCTGCCACCAGTGAAGTGGGCTTAGGAGTGCGGACCTGTGGCCCTATTGCCAAGGAGTGCCAGGGTCGCAGAATCAACAAGGCCGGCCCTGCAACCTGCTGTCAACTGCCGTTCTGGGGGTGGGACACAAACCCTGCAGCCGCTGTGCATGACCACCCATCGTCAGCACGGGAGGAGGCGAGGCTTCGAGGGTGGGAGCTCCATCGTACAATGTGGTGGTGTTGGGCAGTCGCAGGCCCAACCTATTCCGGCCATCCACTTATCTACCAGAAACCAGCGGCGTCCTTGCGCTGAAGCCCATCCCATCAGCGTTTTTGTCAGGTTGTATCATACAAACAGGCGATTCTGATGCGAGAGAAGAGAGAGAGAGAGTGTGTGTGTGTGTGCAGTATTTGCAGATCTCGTGCTGGGGACAATACAGTTGGTGTGATAGAAGGGGGGGGGGAGGGTGGTATATCAAGGGTTGTGTAAACAAAGCCAGGATGGTACTGTAAATCTGCAGCCACTGGCCCGCTGCGAGATCTGTGGCAGGTCCCGCAGCTGCGGCTGCGGAGCGAACAACTATCGTGGAGTCAGGCCGGGATGCGAAATACCCTCCCTGCCTTGTCCTCTGCTCACTAGGATCCGTGCTGGGGGTTGAGAGAAGGGGGAGGGGGTCAGGATCCATTCCATCAACGACAACAGACCTTGGCCTGAAGAAGAAACCGCCTCTCTGTTGGTTCGAGGGCGTAACACAGTCTCTCTTGTCTTAGCCAACCTCTTTTTTCTGGAGGAATGGCTAGCTGCCGAGTCCTCCAAGACGTGTTGAACTGCGGCTTGACGCTAGGCCAGCGCGGAGAGGGGGAGAAAGGAGGGGGAAAGGGTTGACTTTGGGGGCCGAAGCCACACGAAGCTGGTCAGAGATGGCTTGCGAGCGGATGTATCTATATCTGAGGGGCGGTCACGTAGTTTGAGGTTCCAGAACAGAGACGTTCAGCAGCAGACCAGCTGATTGAGGGTTCCTCCGACCCGCGAGACAGGCGTTGACATTTGTTGCAAACCATGGCGTATAAAGGTGCTGGCGGCGCCTCGTCGGCGAATCGTCTGAAAGGACATTAAAGGCTGATGGCAGTCTCAGTCGAGGTATGAAGGGAGCGAGTCTTTAGAGAGAGAGAGAGAAGAGAGAGAGGGAGTGTGTATATGTATATATCGTAAGTGATGGTGTAGCCGCAGCCCGCATTCCATGTTGACTTGAATACCTACCAAGTAGTACACTGCACTGCATGCATGGGTTGATAGCGTTAAGGTCATCTCAGTGGGAAGCGTCAGGGGCCCCTGAAGCGACAGGGCGACGAGAGGAACCTCACAGGCACAAGGGTGTGGGGTGAGCAGGGGACTCACCCTCCCCCCTTCCCCCAGCCAAGGAAGCACCACACCTTGTCCTGCGGTCGGCGATCGTAGTATCTGTGTACTATACGTATAGTACGTACTATGATGGGTGTGTGCGGGAAGACATCCTTGGGGGGTCTTGACGGGCTGACAGCTGGGGCCAGCGTGCCTGGCGTGCCGTGCTTCCCTGTCGACGACCCAGACGGTCGGTATCGTGAGCGGGTGCGAGACCCCTGCTGGACAGGCACCGTTGCTCGTGAGACGAGGACGGCGTGGTCGTGAGTGAGTGACAAGAAAACCAACATGGCCCTCTGGCCTCGGTTGTGCGAGGTCGATTGCTATCGCTCTGGCACGACCACCACGCATGATACGACAGGAGAGGCAAGACGCGCATGAGCTCGAGGTGTGGAGAAGCTGCACCCATCCACCGTGCTGGATAAAACCGCCAAGGACTGGTGGTCCAGGGGGCAGAGGATAAGAGAAAGAGGAAGAAGGACAGCGCCGGCATGGTCGTCGTTATTATTCACCGTTCCTCTATTCGTTGGTGGTTTTTTTGGGGGGTTTTTTTGGGGGGGGGGGGGTTTGCTGCAATGTCTGGAGTGACAGACCCGTGAGAAGATCAGCCGTCCCTCCCATGCAGCAGGGCAGGCTTCCAGAAGCCTGCAACCCAATAGAGAGGCCACCCGCTGCGACGGTAGAAGCGACAGCGACCCTGTGATCGGTACCTGCAGCTTGTCGTAGTGCATCTTGACAAGGACCCCTCCAGCCGTGCCGTACCCAAGAGAGGGCTGTGTGTGATTCAGCCCGTAGTCCCGTCGATCCGTCTCGTACCATCGTACCATAACGAGCAGTCGAGTACAGCAACCGTAGGTCATCCATTCGAGCCGAGGAGAGACAGCTGATTGACAACATATTTCTTGTGGCCAGCGCGGACATGCTTTGATTTCAGGCCCCTCGGTGCGAAAATGTAACGACCGACTCAGAGAGCCAAGAGATGCTGACGGTCCTGCGGACATTGGTACCTTTTTGGTGGGGGCGCAGTCCTACCACGTATGCCACACCATGGTAGTTCATTGAACCATGAGCAGTCAAAAGTGCTACATCACATAGTACCAGATGGCCATGAATGACAAAGTGCAACCTGCGATCCACCTTGCCACCTTGGGACGACGATCAAATGGTAGCCTCACTGACCTTTGGGCCTCGAGGTAACACAAGAGTCTCGAAGTCCCGCTTCCGAGATGCTGATACTGATGATTCCAAGAGATTCGTTCCATCAGAGAGCCACCTCGGTGGAGCTGTTCGAGACCTCTGCCGTTGGGGCCAGGCTCCAGCGATCTCCCTCTTGGCGTAGTTATTATCGTGCCATAGTGCTTAGCAGCTGCCATGCACTATCATTACGAGTAGTCGTCCTGCCTACGGCGTAACTTGTTGTAGGACAGTCATCCAGGTACCGCGTTAGCCCACTTTCCTGCTGTTGACCCATACGAATCGTTGTGATGGAGCTAGTGGAGATCAAGATGGGGCAAATAAGACGAGGAACAAGAGGCAGAGAAGAAGAAAAATCAAGAAATAGAAGAAAAATCTTTGGAAGGAAGTGAAAATCGGGTGGGACCAAATACTTTCAGGTAGCGTCTTCGAAGAAGATGACGAACCCCCACCTTCTTTCCCTCTCTTTAATTTCAAGCACTAATGTAATAGTAATCATACTGAGGTAGCTGCCATGGGAGATGAGCTACCAAGAGAAGGTAGGTGTACTGCTTGGTTCGCACCTGCTCCTACTAGACCGAACTGTGATACTGTTACTATTCCTTAGCGCGTAGTACTCTGATACTGTGACACTGTGATAGCTCGGCAGCGCACTGACCCTGACTGACTGAGTGACTGGATGGGGCGGTGAAAACCCTGCTTAGATTTGCCCTTGCTACCCCTGTCTGCGCCACTGTCGTATCCCTGTGACAAGACAGAAAAAAACGCGCGCACCAGAAGTCAAGTCCAGGGGGGGGGGCTTTACCCCTAGTTCCCAGCTCAGCTCACATCCCCCATCCCCAACGTCACACGTCCTAGTCCCGTCTTGCCCCCGGTTCCTACCAGGCCCTCCCACCTGCATTTGCAGAATTTCATCAACTGGCATCTAAATCTTCTACCCATCACCATCCTTTCTCTCGTCATTCGCCGTCAAAAAACCCAAGAATCCTTCAACCTCGTTCTCTTTTTGACTTCTACACCGCTGGCCGCTATCGAGGATCGACAGCAAATATTACCACAAAAGGGCTCGAGCAGGGTTGTTGACTGTTGTGAGATTTCGACCGCGCAAGGTTAGTCAGGCACCATTCACCGTCCAGCAGTCCCTGTCCTGTTCCCTGGCCCTGGCCTGCCCTGTCCTGCCCCAGCTCCAGTACCTTGTCCCCTGTCTGTCCCTTCCCGAGGCCCTGGGCCCCGTCGCGGTCGCGTCTCTGGGCCGGCTTCACCACCATCGCGACGGCTTCATCAGTACTGCATCAAGCGGCGCGGCACGGCACGACAGATCTCAGAAGACTACTCTACGTGAATCAGACGAAGACAAACGAGCGGCGGCGCCAACATCACCATCTTGCCCTCCAACCCCCCCCTGGACCCCCCTGGACCACCTTGGACAAGGAGCTCAGCGGTGCGCCCTCTGCATATTACAACCACCACCACCATTACCACCATCAGCAGCCTGCTAGCAAGCCAGCCAGCTGGGTTCTCGTCGCTTAGTCGCGTCGAGTTCTACCTTGGTCGGCGCCGACAGACATCTACCCCCCAATCTTCACTGACGCCTCGAGCCCTTTCTTGTTCACCGGGGCTTGGAGCTCCGTCGTTGATTCTGTTAATCTTTAGCCTGGACTGCACTGACTTTGGCCTGTGTTCAACCGTCTCCAGGATCACTCCAGCACGATCGCAACGGCTCCCGACCACGATTACCCCTGTCGCCCAAGCTTTGGTCGTGTAATTCCACTGTCAAACGTCGACTTTCCTCGATAGCGACAGCCGCCTTCTATCAAGCCCTTTCTCAATAGTCATCTCGCATTACGACCAAACAATCTCGAGCCGGGGGCCTCTGCCAAGAGCGGCAAAGATACAAATCCTGCCTCTCTGTGCCACCACTGCCTTGCCGAGGGGGTCGCCGAAGAAATAAACTGCGGCTGCTGCTCGATAGGCAGCCCCAATCCTTCGACCTGTCGTACGTCAAACCTGCGAAGTCAAAAAAGAAACAGCAAAGAAAATAAAAATCCAGGCAGAGGAAGACGCAAAGAAAGCCACAATCTTCCCGTCGGCGTGTCCCACAGGCCTCGTACACACGGGACCTCCAGAGCCTTCAGCAGGCCCTCAAGCTGTACCTTGACAGCACTGGCGACTACATATCTCCTTGCGCATCTGCTGAGAAGACCTGCTCTTCTCTGCCCGACAAAACTACATTCACTCCCTCGACCTGATCTGCGACATTTCGCCTGATTCTTCCGTGTCTGATCGATCTGCTGCGGATTACGAGTACGAGGTCTGCTACTTCTCCACCCGCGCATTTCAACAGGGCCGACGGGCGTGTGCTCTCACCTTTCTGTTGGTCACTCACATCTTGACAGACAAGCAAGGTATGACTCTATTCCCTACTCCCATCATGTTCATCATGTTCCCCTTTCCTATCTGCTGCTGCTCCGCTCTCGTTCCTGCTTCATCCATCTCCAATGCTCCTTGTGTGTGTTTTCACGCACAGGGACGTGTACTATGTACGAGACGCCCTTCCCCGACCCCTGTCAGCATGCCCTGGTCGGGTGTTCATAACCGTTCTCCAGTCACACTCCGCAATACTTGATCCTTTTTGGTCAGCTCGTGGCCAGGGTATCGCATGTGAGCGCCCGCCACTGTGAAAGCAGCTCCAGCTCCTCACACAGAGATTATGGTACGGCGTGCACGCACCGTCACCCCCAGTCCCCCTCCCCCCCTCCTTAATAACATTGCCTCCAAGCGGGCGCCGTGGCGGCCCACCTAGCAAGCCACCTGGGAGGAAGTCGTCTACCCAAAAAGTCTTGTTCCCCTATCATTACGCCGAGTACCCGTCCTTGTGAACAAAGTACTATAGACGGTACTTTTCTTCCTCCGAGGTGGCCAACCTGAATCCTTCATCAGCCGTCAGGCTGCCACCCAGATTCTACAAGAGTGCCCCCGTCCCCACCACCTCAAGTATCGTTTCCCATCCCCCGTCCAGGGCTAGACGAATGTTCCTTGTCTTTTCAACCTTTCACCCCCCCGGACTTGCGTCATCCTAAAATCTGTTTTCCGTCTACCTCTACCAGCCTACCTGGCACCTGCCCAGCTACCCCATACTGGCACTGCACATGCCAGCCCTTCAACTAGTATAAGGGTCTGTTCTGCCCCCCTGCCCATGCGCTGCTGGCCCCGGGCATGCGACCCATGTCTTTGCAGTCCCTGCCCCCCCTTCCCCAAGCCGAACATTTCATTCTTGCATGCTGCTGTACCGACTACGTCAGGGTCATTATCTTTTTTTTTGGTCTCTAATTCATATTTTATTTTTGCCTGCGATTCTCTTTGACGGGAGCATCATTGCTGACGGCGTTCGATAGAGAACAGTCAATCATCCTGAACGCCTCAGTGTACAAAGAGCACACAGCACCGACACACATCTCGAGAAGGTCTTGACCTGTATCACTCTGCCCCTGCGCGGCTCGTCCCGTGACCTCCTGTCTGCGTTGTCCACCTCGCTAGGGTGTCACCCTGTCTGTCGTTGAGGTTCTCCCAGGTCTACTATCACGTGGCCGCCGGGCTGGGTTTTTGACCAGCTACCCCGACTGTTCGGCTCAGCGCGAGACTTCGATCGCGACCATCCACGCCGTGCTGGGAATCCCTGCGCACGTCTGCATTGTTCATCGAATAGTCTCTCCAGGTATGTGCAATGGCTGTACCTGTTGCCAGAATCCTAGAGCATGCGAGTTCTATGGCCTATCCTGTGCGCTGTTCAGGTCGTAGGGCTGAGGAGCCTTATTTGTCCTGCGGCATGCCTAAACTGAATACTACCGTTGACTGACTTGGTATCTGCAGACACTCCTCGAGTAGCCTTTTGAGTCGTAACTCTCTCAGCCTCACAGCCTAGAGCGCCATCAACACAAACATCTGTAAGTTGGCGCTTGGTCCACGTGGCTTCATGTTCTGCCCCAGCTCCTCGTTCGCGACCTTGTCATGTGTTTGATCCTCGGGCTCGTGGGCTCAGAATTCGCCGTATCAGGCGTGGCTGGCTCAAGCTAATGGCTGCGACGGCCGAATGCCACATCTGACCCAATGCAGCCGGCTTTCGAAACCGGACGGCTTACTCACGATGCGGCCACAACAAAGATGCGCCGCTTCCGTCCTATCATGATTGCTGGGACTTCTGCGAGGCTGATAGCAGTGACTAACACGGCATTTCTGAACAGGTCGATTGCCGTCGATATTGTCGTCTGTCGTCCTCTATGGGATTCGCAATGGCTCAACACCGGCAGGCTGCCTTTAAGGAGGAGCACTCTCCGGCTGATGCGGTACGCTTTTTCTCTCTCTCTCTCTCTTATCTTCCCGTTGGTCTTTTCATGACGAATGCCCCCCCTCCTTTCTCGCCTCCCCCAACCTTTTCCTTGAGCCACTCCAATGGTTTGAAGTATCCGGTAGTTCCGGGCTACTTGGCCGGTATTTCTTAATTTACCGTCTCCCAATGTCGTGAGGTGCAAGACACACATACACACGCGCGCATACGTACGTGTAGCTGGACTCATCTCAGCCTCCACATGCGTGCCCACACACATCCTTGGACCCCTGCTCCCCGTGGCATGATGGTCATCGTGCCAGGCTGTCGTGTGGAATCTGGATTGTTTCTAGAAGACGGGGTTGCGGGTCGACAGGCCTGACCGGGACCGGAATTTGGACAGTCTGCGTCCTGTGGGTATGGCAGGGGAGATGCCTGTTTCAGCCGGGGGGCTTGTTGGCTGCATCCGACAAGGGCCTGTTAGTGCGACCCCAGGAAAAAAAAACCTTGGTCAAAGGTCGAGACTTGGGGCCTCCCCTGCTAGCACTGTAGCGTGGTACCGTGTACTCTGGGACTGGCACGAGCCCAGCTGGCCGTCAAGTACGGGCAACGAGTGCATGGCACAGAAAAGCTTCGACGCGTCATGCACTGGATGTTCCGTGCCTGAACATCCCCTCCTCCCATAATCTTGTTTCTGGATCTTCCGTTTTCCGCACCGTCGTTATTTTATTATTAGGATACGACACCACACACACACACACACACAATGCGTCCGTTCTCGGGTGGTTTGCCAGAGGGGGCGGGAGAGATGAGAAACAGAGATAACCTTGGGAAGCTTGCGAGTCCCGTATAGCGTGGCGCGAGGGCCAAGCGCGCCCCCCCCCCCCCCTTTGAACTACTCATGAAGAAGGAGGGTCGTCAGTCCACCGCGCCTCGAGTAGAGCGCCTCGGCAGATCACATTGGCGCCTCTGGCGGGACCAGTCAAGCACCAGGAAAGAAGAGAAGTGAAGACCCGTTTTGCCGCGTCGAGTTGACCGCGCTGTACACCACAGAACCTACAGGAGGGCAGGGTTCCTCTCTCCTCTCTGTCTCTCTTCACTGGTCTGGCCCTTCACCGCAGCTGTTCCTGGGATCTTCTCCCGCCACCGCCGTCATGTGACCGAGACCAGTCAAGTGCTGCGTCGACATGACAAACTGTGGACCCCTTCCCCGTCTTGATGGATGAGGGCTCGGGGGAAGAAGTCGAAGCAGAGCAGAGAGGCAGAGAGTTGCTTGGCCGGGAAGCGTGCCGCCATGGCCCCCGGTTACAGCCTAGGGGACATGCTCTCACACTTCCGCGGGGCCCCCGTCGCAGAGCCGTTGTATTCGAGACAAGGTGGATCAGGGCACTGCATGCGACTTATCGCGGGCTGCAGTGCGTCTCGCAGGGGCTATGGGCAGATTGACCAGGACACCCTCGCCACACCGCTGTTCCTCCTTGCCCCCCCTCCCTGGCCACACCAATTGATCCTGCCTCAGCCCCGGCCTCCGCTGCAGATTTGGGACTAGCTGCCCTCGTCCTGACCAACCCTTCCCACCCGACTGCACCATCCACTCGCTTCGTTGCATTGGCCCCACATGGTGCGCTACCCACCTCAATTTCCCAAGCTTCATGCGCTGCTCGTTCCCCACCGCGCGTTCTGGACGAGAGTCACCCACAGTCCTGGTACTGTGCTACTTTGGTATCTTCTTGTTGCGTGCGCACCAGTGCGGCCCCGCCTCGCGCGTGTGGTGCTGAGCAGGTCAAAGTCTCGCCAGGGCATTATACCGCCTCGAAACGACCGATGCCTCATAGCCCTTATAGCTGATTTGCTATAGGGGTGATCTTGTTGTCCTTCTTTTGCCCCAAGCCCAATCCGAATCTCCTCCCAGCTCAAATATCTTGACAAACCCTTGCCCCCCCCCTTCCCTTCACTCCCACCCGCTGCTGAGGCTCACCCTCGCAACTTTCCTTCCTGGTCTTTCCCACCCGCTCTACGCCCTGTTCCTCCTTTCAGAGAGATACCCTTGTGGCACCTTCTCGGTCAGTACCTGTCACCCCCGTCTGTCTTTCTCCCTCATACACCACGCAACCCTCTCTGCCTCGCCGACGCCATTGCACCCTGGGCAGATCGCAAGGTCGCGCAGCTGCTCGTTGCATCACCAGTGTGTATGTGTGTCTGTGTCGGTGTGTTTTTGTGCCAGGTTTCTTCTTCCCTTCCCTGTGGTTTTGTCATCAATCCGTTGCCACCTTTACCTCCCTTTGCGCTTCTGTCCTGGCGTCTGCCTTCAATCACACATCATCGTCACTTCGATTTCCTATCTTGGACGAAGGACGTCCTTTGAGTGGTTGGGCACGACATCCCCTGTCCTCGCTTGTGCAATCCCACAGGATGCCACGGCACAGGCCACAGGCACACACGCCCCTCGTCTCAATCCCGCACGCACACCAGCATGGGGCCTAGGTCGCCTCGCTGCTGATCCATCATCCCCGTCGCCATAGACGCACTAATAAGCTTTCTTGGAGCTTTCGCGTCGACTGGGCCCCCTGTGCGCTTAGTGGTCTTCGGGGAAAAGAAGAGACAAACAAAAGAAAAAGAAAATCATGTGCTTCACCATCTTGCCTTGCAGCCTCGAACTCTTGAGATTTTTGTTTTGATAATTCCTCTCTCTCTCTCTGCCTCTCTGCCCCCTTGCCCTGTCTTCTTTGCAGTCTTCCAACATTATTCTCCTGGACTAGAAGAAGGAAAAAAACATCTCTTCTCCCTACCTCGAGGCTGCACATTATCCGCAGACTGCCCACGTCTTGCCGGCGCTGAGCTGACCGTTGTCCACTCTCTATGCAGCAGCATCATCCCCACCACCAGCAAGCTCCACCCTCGCATCTTCAGCAACACCGACCATCCAGCATCGTCCAGCAGCACCAGGCGGCGCCACCACCCCAAGGCTATCAACCTAGCAGTTACCCGCCGCCTCCAAACTCGGGCAACAACGCGCCAACTACGCCCCAAGACGCTCTGCCCTACTACCAACCCAACTCGTACAGTGCTGCCAACGCGCCGAGCGGATACACGTCCGCCCCAGGTAAGTCGCGTCTCCACCTCGCAGACAGGCAGACAGGCAGACAGGCAGACAGACAGGCCGAGACCTGTCGTCTGTCGGGGAGGCGCGGAGAACTTTGCCAGCTGATCGTTTTCATGTGGTTCCAGACCAGACCGACATGATGGCCCAAACAGTGCCGCGACAGTCCTACCTGCAGTCTTATCACACGTCCAATTCGCCCGCGTCTGTCGCCTCCCCATCTGGCCATGACCAGAGGACAATGTACGGCCAGCACCAGCAGCAGCCGCTGCAGCAGCAGATGCACCAGTCTTACTACCCGCAACCTCCGCAGCAGCAGCACTATGGGTCCATGCCCCAGGGATCCATGGGCCAGCAGGCCGCCGCCTCGCCCTACGCGCAGCACACGCCTCAGCCCCAGCCCAGCATGATGATGTCGCACCAGCCCCACCAGCAGCAGCAGATTCCCCAGCACCCAAGCCAGCATGCCCAGGCCGCCATGGCCGCCAGCCCTCGCCACCCGCAGAAGATTGATACGCACCAGCAGGTCCCTCAGCTTCAGCGGCCATCGGCCTCGGGCCCCATCGGAGGACCCTCGCCCAGCGCCCAGAACGGCGGCCAGCTCTCGACCCCCACGGGCTCAGCTTCTGGCGTGAACCCCAACGCGGCGCCCGGCCCGATCCCCGCCACGACCCCTCTCGTCGTCAGGCAAGACGGCAATGGTGTGCAGTGGATTGCGTTCGAATACTCGCGGGATCGGGTCAAGATGGAGTACACCATCCGCTGCGATGTGGAGTCTGTTGATACCGATCAGCTCAAGACCGAGTTCAAGACAGAGAACTGCGTGTATCCTCGCGCCTGCTGTCCCAAGGATCAATATCGCGGCAACCGGCTGCAGTACGAGACGGAGTGCAACACCGTGGGCTGGGCGCTGGCACAGCTGAATCCTCCTCTGCGCGGCAAGCGCGGTCTGATCCAGCGAGCAGTCGACAGCTGGCGGAACAGCAACCAAGACCCACGGCTGCGCAGCAGAAGGGTTCGGCGTATGGCCAAGATGACCCACCGCAAGAACCAGCCTGCCACTCCTTCCCACATGGGCGGTCCAGGCGGCCCTCAGGGCATGCCCACAGGACCCATGGGCGCCGCGCCTATGGGTAAGCCCGGCATGAACATGGGCGGTCACATGGGCCACGGCAATCCTGACGGCCACCACGGCGAAGAAGTCGGTATGTACCAGATGTGATGTGTCTGTGTGTGCATGCGCGCGCGCTACGATTGTTGTGATACCTTTTCTTTTCCCTTGGTTTCTTTTTCTTCAGACAACACCGTTAAATCTGTGGTCGCGCTTGGTCTTGTCTCTGTTTTTATGTGTGTGTGTGCGTATGTGTGGATATCGCACTTGGGAATCTTGGGAGCTTGTCTTTCCTCTTTTTGTTTTCCTTGTGGTCTTCCTCGTCTTTTTTTCTTCTTTTTCCCTTTGTTCTATACGGCGCCGCCGACTCATATACATACAAGGCTTCAGAAGCTTGTCTGGCGACAGAGTACTCGGCATATCATTCAAAAAAGAGAGAACACCTGTACATTACACTAGTTGGCTGCTGCGTTGGTGTTTAGTTTTGTTCTGCTGATCTTTCTGGCGAGAGAGAGAAAGAGAGGAGAGAGGAGGCTCGGCGTCGCATCGCGCTGCATTCACTTGCAGCTGCGTGCGCTGGTTCGCCCGTTGCCCATCTCAGCAGCATATTGCAACAACAACAAGACACACGCGCTTCAGCTCATTTCTGTGGTCCAGAGGCTACAGTCAAGTCTCAACAAAAGGGCCCTGTTTATATCGCGAACTATCATTTTTTTGCATGCTTCTCCTCAGACCCTTACCCTCCCTACCTCCCTGCGCAAGTTGCTGCACCACCCATGTTCTCGCTTACCTGTCTCTGGATCCTATTTCCGTCCTCCCACCCACACCCTTTCCTCAAAGCAGCAAGCGTATCCGCAGATCCTAGGATCCTCAAACACTCACTGTGGATGTATACTGATGACCTCCTCGCCCTATAGGTGACGGTGACTATATGGATGAGCAACATCACCACCACCACCAGGCACCAGCTGGCCAGGCCGGTGGCGGCCCTGAGGATGCCCGCCACGCTCAGGTCTTCAACAGCGGCTACGGCAGCTACGGCAGCAACGCCCCAGCCAGCAGCTCGTCCATGCCGTCGCTGCAAGACACCCTCAGCAATGGTCACCAGGCCGTCGCCGCCACTCGCCGCGGAGGATCACGACAGCCCAACGGCGACGAGCCCGAGGACCTCTTCCCTGATATCCCCGAGGCCAAGAAGCGCAAGTTTATCCTCGTCGAGGACAGCGACCGACAGAGCCGGCTCCGGGTCCGCGTCACCCTCGATGGCGTAGACACCCGCGAGATACCTGACTCCTTCCGCAAGAGCTCGTCTGTCTACCCTCGGAGCTACTTCCCTCGGGAGATGCAGAGCCCCCCGCCCAGCGCTACTGGCTCCAGGTTCTTCGAGGGAGACCTGAGTGATAACGAGGACGACGGCAGCGCCGAGACAGATGGCCGGCGTGCTGGCAGGGGTGTCAGCGGCAGAGGCAAGATGATGGTCAAGGTGCCCTGCAGCGATGGTTCCGACATCGAGCTGGCCATCCCCAAGATGCGCAAGGCCATCCGGGGCAAGGAAGTCCGCCTCAACGACCTGGGGTACCGCATGGCATGGCTTCAGAGCCGCGTCTTTGCCGGCCGTCCCGTCTTCCTCCAGCGCGCCCTGGACTGCTACCGCAACAAGACCAAGCAGGCCATCGAGTCCATCATGCAAGATGTCAAGACTGCCGCCCCGCACTACGAGACACGTGTTGGCAAGCGTAGGTGGACCGAGAAGAGCCGTCGCGGCGATAAGAAGGACGATGAGTCCTAGAATAGGACTTTGAGCGGATGTGTGACCCTCCAGATCTTCATTTGGGCCTTTTGTCATCATTCAGATTGTTTTTCCTTCTCCCCCATCTCACCCCAACCACCTTCCACTTGTGTGTGGGCCTTGGAACACGAATTCGCCCACGTCGGCGTGTTGAACAAATTTTGAGGAGGCTTCGTTGCTTGCGATTGACCGAGAAAGCGACTGTGCGCAAGCCTGATCATGTTATTCTCTTCGTTGTTTTGTTATCTTCTCTTGGGCCCCTTCATCGTCTCAGATCATGCCATACTGCACTTGCAGGCTTGGTCGACATGATCAACAATGATTGGTCGCGCTGCGCCGAGGGTTTCGGTCTGTACAAAGCATATATTGAACCCGGGGCTCCGGTGACAATTTTCCTTTTCCCTTTTCAGTACCTGTCTCGCGAGGTCACTACGCAAACGAGATTACGACCTGGACGATGACTTCAAGGATACCAAGGAAAGAGAAGAGCCAAAAAAGGAAAAGGAAAAGAAAACCGGAACAATGGGGAACAAAATTTAGGGCGAAGAAATGGGCACGGGTGGGGGTTTATCAAAAAAAAAAAAATTACATCAAAAGAAGCCGAAGGCTTGGTCGCTCAGGCGAACTTCATGAAACGAGGAAGGGTGAGAAGAAGGAAAAAAGAGAAGGAAGAAAAAGAAGAAAAAAACCAGACTTTGGTCTGCTTTCGATTCTGATTTTGTTACATTACTTCGCACGAGCGTGATGGTCGGTTCCTTGTTGGTGACATTTCGCGGTGGTGAATGTTGTCGTAGTGAGGAGGAAAGAAGGCGGTGGGAGGGCTCATTTTATCATTCTGCTTTGTTGACTCTTGCGATGAGAGGGGCTACCCTGGCCTTGGGGTCGAATCGATATCAATATGCCGGATCTGCTGTGCGGAAAGCATTTTGTCTTTGATTTTCCGGACTGTCTCTCTGAGGTCAGGGAAGGGAAAAGGAGGGGTTTGTTGTCCTTGATCAATCTCTCTAGCTATATGCTGCAAACAGACTCGCCGTGTTCACTTTATGGGGTCTTTTTTCCCCACTGTCTCTTGTGCTGGTCTGGTCCCCTTTGAGTCTGTAGTCTCACCAGGGAGTGCCCTCTCTCTCCTCCCTTCTCTCTAATTCCCTGCATGGAAATACTGAGAGGCTGTTATTTACTAGTGGCATGGTACCTGAATACCGTAGTACACAGGGAAAACCAGGCGGCAGATCCTTGCCTGTCACCGTTGACGCTATCATTGTCTTGTTCTGTTGTACGTCCCGTTCCTCTGGTAACACGCCAAGATGGGGGGTGTTCCTTGTTGTTGGTTTGGTTTTATTTTTGGGGACGCTTTCTCCAGCGCCTTTTTTTTTTGTTTTGTTGGCAATCCAGGGACCATCCATGATGAAATGACCTAAACACCGCTAGAATGGTAATGAGTAAGTACTTAAAGTAAGTACTTGGATAGTGAGTAGTTTGGGGCGCAGGTGGCTGGTGGGTGGGCTTGATATCTGCCCTTGTGTGAGAACCCAGTTTATACTATTTGTTCGCGCGGCTGCTGGAATCGCTGCTGCTGCTGCTGTTTACTGCTATATTGCAAATTCTGAACAAGAAAGAAAAAAAGAAAAGAAGGAAAAAGAAATGGGGTGGGGGAGCTGGGCATCGAGCCGAGTCGGATTCATCCTGTCCTTAGAACTCTTGAGTATCACGTTACTTCTCGTGGGGTTTCTAGCACTTCACTCCCTCGTGTAGGTACTACACGGAGGGGAAAAGAAGAAGTAGAAGTAGAAGTAGAAGTATTAAAAAAAAAACACAAAGCTAGTACGTTATTTCACTAAATGGATAACGAGCCTCACTCGTCCCCATCGACAACCAGGTAAACATCCCTCCCACGAAGCCTCCCAACCTCCCAAGCCCCCAAGTGCCTCTCCCCCCTCCAAGCATGCAGCCTCACCAGCACCTCTTCTTCTTCCTCTTCCTCTTCCTCCTCCTCCTCCATCACTATTTGGCGGCGGTCACCACCTTCCTGCTGCTGCTGCTGCTGCCCGCGCCGTTTGTGAATCCGATACCTTGGAACCTCGTCCCTGCCGAGCAGTACAGTGCACAGGCCGGCGCTGGTGTGCTGGATGTCGGCGGCTGTGATGCGGTGGTTGACGAAGACTTCCTGGTCGTATCTGTCGCCGGCGCGGCGGAAGGAGAGCTGGAGGCCTGAGGCGGGGTACTGTATTTCTTTGTGTGTTTAGTGGGGATTTTTCCCCTTCCCCTTCGCTTTTCTATGTGTGTGTGTGTGCGTGTGTGTTTTTTGGGGGTTAGAAAGGTTGGAAGAAGGTGTGTGGCTCACGATGGGATCACGGGTCTCTTGGGGCCGGCGGAAGGAGACCTGTAGGTAGGGCGAGAAGGGGTTTGGGGCCAGGAAGGACTCGGGTAGTATAGTGTAGCGAGACATGTTTTTTTTTTTTTTGTCTTGTCAAAGAACACAAGAGGATGATGGGTGACGATGTTGAAGATGTTACTTTTCTTTTCCCCCCTTCATTTGTTCCCCTTGACTTCTTTCTTCCGTGTTATTCTTGGACTGAAAGAGAAAGAGTCAGAATAGCAACCAGTCTTTCAAAAATCGGGTAGAGGTCAACAAAAATAGGCTGTAGATTTCCGAGTCACAAACGCGTGCAACACAAGACTACATGAGAGATCTCTCCCGTCTTTTAAGAAAGGCCGCCTGCTTCACAAACATTGGCATTGAGGCAATGAATGGGATCTACATAAGTACATGTTTGCTATATAATCGTCGCATTATAGTAAACAACAAGGAACTTTCTTGGCCGAAAAGGGTAAACTAGTAAACAAGGCCAGCCAATCAATCAGCCCTCGACACTTTGAAAGGGAGGGGTGGGGAGAGCAAGGGTGGTGGGTTGGTTGCAAGGCTACGTTCAGCATTCCTCGGGGAGGATTTCCAAGGATCTAATTTATCTTTTAATGACCTCGGGGAGGACTAAAACCCTTCTTAGGTGTCTGGGTGTGTGTGGCTGGCCTGGGCATTTATTGGTGTGTTCGTGAGGAGAAGGGGGGGGGGGGAGGCGGTCTCGAAGCATCGTGTGTGCCGGCTGACAGGCACGCCCCAGGTTGCCGGGCAATGTTTTTTTTTCTTTCTTGGTTTCTTGTTGCCACGGTATTTTGTAGCGTTGCAAAGTACAGGTGAGAAATTGGTAAGTCTACGCAGTAGATTTCCCTTGAGTCCATATCACTAAAAACTTCAGATCTTCCCCCCCATCTTCGTCTGTGGCGCTCGACTCGAGCCGTGTGCTGAAAAGACGGGCAGTGCATGGTGCATGGTGTCTGGGGTACAAGGCTTGTTTGCATGTGTTTTTTATTCATACATTCATTATAGTATACAAAGAGAAACACCATCTGTTTATGAAGGCACAACCAGCATTCTCAGGGAAGTCGGTTGTCATCACCGGCTTCGCCCAGCACAGCTGGTGGCACTCTGTTTTCCTCCATTTTCATGTCATCATCCGCAGCTTTCGCGATGCTCAACAATACACTTCATGATTGACCAACGCCAGAACCCTGCTTGAGGCCCTGGCTCGAGCCACCGCTGGCAGGGACACCCTCCAGAGCAGCACCCTTTTCTGGCTCCGGCATGGGCGCTGCCTTCTTGGTACCAGCGACCTCGTTCGGCTTTTGTTGGAGACCAAGATGTCAGTCATTGTCAGTATTAGATCGACAAGGAACACTGCTTACCAGGTCCTTGCCAGCGCCGTGGGCAGCCTGGTTGACGTTCGCGTCGACGGCGTTGTGGGCAATGTGACCTTCTCCCTGGCGAGGCATTTTGTGCTGTGTGATATGTGTTTGGATTTGGATTTGTGTATGTGAGGTGATTGGGGTTGTTTTGTTTAGAATTTGTAGTGTTGCTGGTTTTTCGTCAGTTTCGACAAGATTGAAAATATCAGTATGTTTGATTAAACCTACAAGCTCTCAATCGCTTCAAAATGCAACAAGCAGATAGATTACTTATATATGTATGAAAAGTCTCTTTTACTTTTGACGTCATGTTGAAGACGTCGGTTTGATGTCAATTTGACGTCATCCATTGTCTGTCATGATGTTCTCATAATGGACCATCGAGTTCAAACGGTGGAGCAGCTTCTGTGGCCCAGGCCCAGGCACGCCTACGGACCACATGCTCCGCCTGACGATTCCACTTACGTGCCTTGCCGTACAAGACTTCGAGTCTCAGGCCCCACTGAACGTGCTGGGAGACCCTCCCTTCTGTAGATCTGAGCTGGAGCTCCTATGGTGGGGGGCTGCGGGGTATTTCCAGCACTGTCATAGCATTTACTATCATAGCACTTATTTACTGTGCTGGCAGGTGTAGAGCTGGTGTGGGTCTGTTCAAGCTACTACGTATTGCCCTGGCTTCTAGTACAGCATCTACTATTCAGAAGTCTTGCCTTTCCCAAAGCCTCGACAAGGCTCGCGTTGACACAAACCCAGACCCATAGAAGAAAAAAAGAGCTACAGACGGAACGGAGAGAGGTGGCCGGGCGCGCAAGCAAGACGGCATGCGCGTATGCACTCGCCCGCTGCTCAGCCACTCGCGACTGTCAGCGCTACTACCGTGCTGGTTGTCTCGTCTTCGTCTCCGTCCCACGCGACTCTTCTTCCCTCGAGACAGTATTTCACCTTGGCGAGCGTTGCGAGTAGGCTCGAGCCTCTCCACCAATAGCAATATGGCGGGAAAGACTGACGGGAACACGTTTGTGCTTGAAGGGTATGGCAAGGTGCCAGTCAAGGCGCCTGGCCTGGAGAAGCACCAGCTGGAGGAGTGGGATCCTTTCAAGGTATTCCTCTTGATCTTGCGTTGCGCACAGCTGCTAACGAGTCACTACTATCAATTTATAGAACTGGTTCTCTACCCTCAACAGCTCCCTCGCCCTCCAATCTCAGCCGTCGCACCCCTTTCACAAAGATCCCTACCGGCTCAAGAGCATCGACGTCGACTCTTACAGCATGTTTGGCAAGAGGATCGGCTTCCTCAAGCTGACCGCAGATGTGTCCACCGCAAGCGGCTCCAAACTGCCCGGCGTTGTCTTCTTGCGCGGCCCATCTGTTGCAATGCTGGTCGTTCTCATCCCCGACGACCAGCCCGAGGACTCGTTCGAGGAGGCATACGTGATACTCACCGTCCAGCCCCGTATAGCTGTCGGCAGTCTGAGGTTTGTCGAGCTGCCTGCCGGAATGCTCGATGACAAGAGCAACTTTGCCGGCGCCGCGGCCCAGGAGATTGAGGAAGAGCTCGGCATGATCATCAGGGAGGAGGAGCTCACCTGCCTCACCGACAAGGCGGCCGAGATCAGAAGGGCGAGAGACGCAGACAGCCGGCCGAACGCGGTAGACTTGCACGAGACGCTCCCCTTTGCCATGTATCCCTCCGCTGGAGGTTGTGACGAGTATATCAAGATCTTTGCTCACGAGAGACGAGTGCGGAGAGACACGCTGCAAGAATGGGAGGGCAAGTACGGCGGCCTGCGGGACGGGGGCGAGATGATCACACTCAAGCTTGTGCCCCTTGAGGACCTCTGGCTGGAGGGCGGTATGGACTCAAAGGCCCTCGCCGCGGCGACTCTCTACATGCAGCTTAGGGGTGGGGAGAAAGAGCACAAGAAGAAGAAGAAGAAGAAGAAGTGAAGCGAGCGCTGTTTGAGACTGCTATACACCGGAACTGGAAGGTCCAGGTTGCCCAGAAGAGGACTACAGCCTGAACTGCTTGGCCAGCTCCAGTCCCTCGGCCAGCGTGCCCACCCGGGCGTCGATGGCATATCCTTCGGCCTCCAGCCTCTTGCACTCATCCCACAGCCTGTCCAGGGGGACGTAGAAGACCTCGATGAACTCGTTCTCCTCCAGCTCCGGCTTGAGGTTCTGGTTCTCGGGGAGGCTCATGTCGATCGAAACATGAACCATGACGACGTTGGTGTTGCAGAATCCGGGGTCTGAGTGTGTTAAAGATGCATTGCGCGGTCAGCCAGTCATATTTCTGTCTTTCCAAGGAGGCCCCCTCGGTGGGCGGATGTTGCTGGAGATCGCACCATTGAACATGACGGGCGACTTCTCCGTCACCTTGCCCACGTAACCAGTCTCCTCCTTGAGCTCCCGAACAGCTGCCTGCTCCGCCGTCTCGCCCTCGTCAATGAGGCCTGCGGGGACCTCGATGGTGACCTTGTCTGTTGGAGGACGATACTGCTTCTGGAGCACGATTTCGGGACCTAGAGCAGGAGGGAGACAGCAATCCGCACTGGTCAGCGTAATGTGTCGCGAGGAGGTGGAGGAGGAGAGAAGGGAAGCATGCGAGCCGAGGCCCATTGCATGTTTTTTTTTCTTTCTTCCCGTACCGGTCGACTTCTCCAGAATGGCTACGATACCAACGCCGTCGATCTCAGTTCCTTGGGGACGAGTCGTCCGTTCACAAGACTCCCAGTCCCTGACCTTGCCAGTAGGATCCTTGTATTGAATCCTAAGGTAGATGTATATCTCTCTTTAGTGCTCAGTTCTTCTCCAGGCCAAACCAGCCAGCCAGCTGTAGGCCCCCCTCCCCTATATGAATGATCTGATCTGTATAATACTCACTTGACCATCTTGGTCCATTTGGCTTCGTTCTCGGCCTGCTCATGAATGAGTAATTCGTTAGAAGAACGCAGTGCCTTGGAGGGTGACGGGGCTTCATGATGGGTGTGTAGGAGCTCACCAGCGGGCCAGTAGACAAGACTTTAGCGTTTTCTAAAGACATTGTGAGGTTCTTCTGGCTTCCTGGTTCTTCTTCTGCACACACTGTTGGCCAGCAAGTTGTTCTGTCTGTTGCAATGTGTGTGCGCGGGATTGTACTTTGGCACCCCTTTCGTTGGACGCGCTGTGAGCTACTATTGCTGTAGTGATGTTTGACGTCAATGGCGGGACATGTTGTCGAGAAGGGCAGGGTCCCTGCGGTGGGGTCACAGGGGCTATGGCAGTAGAACGCTGTTGGTGTGGGACCCTGAGCTACAGTACGGGTGAACGCCGGACTACTACTCTGCAGTGCCACTGTAACATGCGTTGCTATAAATTGTGAGGCAAAGCCCGTCATCTAATATTGAGTCTACGGTTTAATATGAATCGCACTCATGCACCACCACCAAACCAGCTGAGACCCAGACCTTGGTGTTCAAGCCGATGTTCAACACTAGTCGGGAAATTATTATATTCTTTTTCATAATGATAAGATAAAGCTATAAATCCACGTCGAGTCTGGCTCAGCTGAGGGGGTGAGAACCGAGGTCGGTCTCTCGCCATGTGGCCGGCTAAGCAGACGTACGTCTTTTCTCTAATTATATCACGCGCTGGGCTTAAGTTGATCCTTTGTCTCTTAGTAATTGCATTTTCAATGTTCTATTGATTTTACCAGACCCTTCCGTCTTTTCGTGTGATGCAGCGATAGGAGAGAGAGAAGAGAAAAGGGGGTAGTGGAAAGAACTGTGCAGCTGAAGTTGAGACGGTCTCACATCCCGTCTATGCAAAAGGATGTCGACGAAGCCATATGCAGAGGAGGAGGACGAGCAGCATTACAGATAATGCTTCCCAAGAAGACACGCCATTCGTCCCAAGATCCGCCACCACTACCGTCACCATAGCCTCCTCTCCCCTTGGCGCCGCGGACGAGAAGGATCTCATCCACAAGCACAGACGGCGCGTCCTCGTCCTGGTCTTCTCCCATCGCCTGCCTGTTCGATATGGCCATCGTCAACGCCATGCCCCATCTAGGCAACCCTCCTGGAGCAAATGCTCTGCGGTGAGATGCACCCTGCTAAAAGTACTTCTCTCTGTCGCTGCGGACGAGAACCTACTGTGTAAGGGGCCGGCCGTCCATTTGAGCTGGCTGTGTTATCGAGGAAAGGGCACCACGATCGATGCCTCCACAGCGACCCTGCTCTCTGTCCCTCTTTGGTCCCTATCATACAGATTGGGCCGCAAAGTCATCGGAAGCCAGTCCTTCTGTGGTGTGCTTTTGGCCTTCTTTTCATATCAGATCGCCTGTACTGTCCTTTTGTCACCAAGCATCTCAACGACCTCCCCCCTCCGAACCTTTTTTTCTTTCTTTCTTTCTTTCAAGGCTTGACTAATGATTGTTTTTTCTCTTCTTTTCTGCGCAGTCAGCTTTGTCCTCCCAATGTGGGCGTCTCTCATGCGCCCCTCCTAGTACATAGTGGGTGGAGAACTAGCTGGTGCTGCCTCCATGATGTGCACAATGCTGGCTGCTGTGCTCCACGTGGAAGAGATGTAAAAGCAAGCACCCTTTTCTGCGTCCGTAACTCACTGTACCGCAATGAATTCGCGCGCTGACAAAAGCCATACTATGGCCTCTATACTTTTCCGGTCCAACTTGCTGGTCCTCGTGGCCGGGTTGGTGGTGACGCCCACCGGGGCCTGCCTGCTCAGCCAGAGTCCTTGGATGTTGCTGCTGACCAGCAAATGTGATCATTCTCATGGTAATGGGCCTGTATGCCCGAGACCCTGTGTGTTCGCCTGTGGCACGACGCGCGAGCCAGGAAACTGGCCAGTACACTTTCATCAACAGCGATATCGCTTGCCATGGGAGCGGTCGTTGTGGGCTGAGCAAGGGCAGGCTAGAGGCGAGCTCTACCTCGCGTGCGAGTAGGTCCTCCAGATGTGGACTTTGTGACGGCAATTTTACAAGTCACTTGGGAAGTACCTCTGGGAGCTGCTGCTTCAGTACGCCACGAAGCGGTATGGCTGGTCCTGAAGTTGTTCTCTCCCCCACGGAAACTTGAGAGGCCAGCCTGGCTGACTGACTAGTTTCGTCCTACTTCTTGATTCTCAAGAGCCCCAGCTTCGTCATCATGCTCACCTTCACTCTGTCGCCTTCACTATGCCCCACTACAGCACCCGCTGCCAGAGGACACGCAAGATATCCTCTTCTCTCCAAGGGCCTCTGGCTGAGCCGTTGGTCGGTCCTCCCCCTCATCGCAGTCGACATGTTGATCACCGCCTCCGCCACGCCCCTCGTTTATGAACTCGGACTGATCCTCCTCGCTAGCAAGGTGCGGCCTCCCGCCGCTGCTCCGCAGTCTGCTCAACGTGCTGGCCGAGCCGCACCACGCCGGGGACACTCAAACACGCTAATCAGGTTCGTCGAGATGCTGGGGATCAGGATCGGCGCCTCCAAGGCTCTGCAGAGGGCTTATCAAGCTGGGCGTGGGCTGGATCGGGCTTCCTCTTGCGGTACGGACGGGGAGCACTTGTGTGGCGGCGGTGTATATCTTTTAGTATCGGATAGGGCAGGAGGTGGAGAGGGGAATGGATTTGGAGGAGAGGATCGTGAGATGTAGAGAAAGAGGGACACTGTGAAGTTCTTATACGGCATTCATTGTGTATATTTTAGGTCAAAGAGCATTCAACAGCTGACTGGGTCCTACCATGCATGCATGGTGGGTATCTAAGCATGTTCAAGGTGGATTGCACATACATTATACTGTATCCATTTTCCAAAACAGCTACGTGGTAAATGTACAACTGCATAGTAGAAAAATGTTCTATTTCTCAAAATAATAAAATAAAGACCAAAAAGTACGAAAAGGGACAATGAGGAGGAAAGAGATGTGGGAGGGATCAGGGATCAAAAGAAAGTCACCACACAGAGACTACTATTAGTGAAGGTCTCCATCGTACTTGCTAACGGAGGCGCGACTCTCTCTTTCCCCTAAAATCCGACAGGAGTGGCCTGACTTGATCCCCGAAAAAAAGCACACTCCCCCTTGCAATGTGGAAGGTACGATTGCAACGAGCTATACATAAGACGAAATTCTTCGACAAAATGCAAACGGAAAGAGTCATTGACCTGAATGGTCCAAGTATGAACCCAGCCTGAGCGATCTGACCACCCCAAACACCTGTCAAAAGAGACAAACCAACAAAACGGCAGGCACGATGAGAAGGTGCGTCAGACGGTCTTTGCCGAGATGGGGAGTTGAGCTTCTCAGCCCCTGAAGGCCAATCTGGGTGGGGCTCCAAACAAAACGATCGCCAGGAGAATTTCCCGATCAAAGACGGATATTATCTACTCTGCACACAAGCACGGCAGAGCTCGAGAGCAAAACAGAGGTTGCACGAGTGAATGGATTCTTTCCTCGGTTCTCGCTCACACACTTGCTTGCCGGGAACAGCTTGTCTGCGACGACACGAAAAAAGAAGCAAAGAAGCAGCCACAAAGCACTTTGGTCTCCTTGAGACCACAACCAACTACGACGAGATGGGAAATTTTAAGATTGGTTGCCCCCCTCAACGACGCAGGGCTGAACGCCTCATGGCCAGGATGGGCCCTCCCTTTCTATTCTCCTTCCCTCTTTTGGGATGGGACATGAGAGGTCACGGCCTCTTTTTCTTCCTTCTCCTTCTACCTCTTCTTCTTGTGTCCACTTAGCCAGCTAGACGGAGGATGACAATGTTAGCACCCCTTTTTGGGAAGACAGGCTAAGTGGTATGATGGATCACGGCTTGATGCCCGTCTCTCACCCACCCAGCTACCCTCCAGAAAACAGACCAGAAGAACAGCCAAAAGACAATGGACCGTATAAAAGGATCTTGTTAAGTATAGGCAGACACTCCCAGGAGTCGGGAACCTCTCCTTTTTCCTTTGCACCACCCTCTGGCCACCTCCCCCCTGGCCCAAAGCTTGGCGGATATTATTGACGACATATCATGGGGAGGGGCGGAATGGGCAAGCCCTAAATGGACATCTCATCAACGATCACACGAGGTGTGACACCAGGGTCAACCCCAGGGTCCAACCTAATTGGCGCCTCACCGCGTCTTACTGCATTCCTTTTTTGGACCATCACTTGGCCGAATTTGTAATGTGAACATCAGTGGGTGTGGGCTCCACTCTCTCACAGACGGGCGCGCGGCACGGGGAAGCAATCATCATCTCAAAGACGAAGAGGAATGAATGGATCCATGAGGGCTGCCAACACACACACACACACATACAGTCAGTCGAGCGTATCAACTGATTGACTGGCTGATGAATTGACTGCAGACCTGCCAGCTGACTAGTCAAAGTGATGGAGGAGTGATGCTTATTGCGTTTACTTCTTACTGAACATCAACTCTTTTTTCCCCTATGCAGTGTCGCTGCAACTCCACCATCTAATTCCTGACGCCCAAATTTGGGCCGCCTTCTCATGAACACGAGTTGAAGGGTATCGACTGCAACCCACACATATACATACTTTCTCTCTGCGGCCCTCGTTGGAACTGCACCTCCTCCTGGCCACGTCGACGTCGCATCCATCTTTTGGGCACTCTAGTGGTTCCTTGTCGACTGAACCAATCCTGCTGAGGAGAACCAAGAAGAGTCGCAGACTGTCACTCTGTGTCTCTCCCAGTCCCTCGGGAAGACACACAGACAAGCGGGACCCCTAGAGACGAGGGCCCTTGTGAGGTTGCAATCTGCTCAGGGTTGCCCTGCAGCGCTACACATTTGTTTGTCGAAGCCGCTGTGGGCCCAGGCTCCACCTGCACGCTTCCTCCGTACCCTCGAACCCTCCTACCGACCTGCAGCAGACACGACCACGACCCTCTCTTCATATGCCCTCCGGTCTGCCCAGTCACACAAACACCCACCCACACCTTGTGGTCCCGAGAATCTTCTCCCTGTGACAGCAGAAGAAATTCTGATCGTCACATCGCTGACGTCCTAAACCGCCGCCCGTTTTGTGCTTCGTCTCTGACGTGGGGATTCGACACAGCCAGGGTTCTTTTTTCGTTTATCTTTTGTTGGCTCTTCTCCTTTGGGAGAGAAAGGCTTTCTATGTGCCCCTCTCTCTATCTTGCCCACAGTTCACTCACTCACTCAGCTCGCTCTCACTGCTCAAGGTGCTTGAGTGCCACCTGCGTCGATCGAGGCCACGCAATTCGTTCTTCTCACACCTGAGAGAATTACTCATTCATACATACACACACACACACACTCTCTCTCTCTCTCTCTCAGTCTCCTTGGTCAAGATGGACTGATAGCAAAAACAGGCAACTGCTCTTTGTTGTATTTGCTTTGCCTTTGCTGTCTCCTACTATTGTCGCTCCTTTTCACTACGCTGCACACATGTTACATGTCGACAATACAACTCATCCACTCATTAATGATATTTTTAATCCACACTTGAAATAGAAGAGGAAATTAATCACACAAACGCCCAACCTTCTCTCGATTTGCATCATAGATCAGTGTCAGCACATTACACCGGCCACAAAGAACGGGGATATCACGAAAAAATGGTGTCCTTCTTTGGCCTCAAGTTTGGCACCGATAAGCGAAAGTACGTCACAGCATTAGTCTCACCCACGACGCTCCATACTCTCTCTCTCTCTCTCTTTTAAGGAAAATATAGCTAACGCATTCCCACCTTCTGCAGAAAGGGGCCAGTGGAGCCGGAACCAGAAATCCAACACTGGAAGCGCCTTGACCCAAATGTTTCGGAACACAATTTTGCCTGGCGTGCCCAGCGTGAAGAAGCTCTCAGGGCTAGCACCAGCCGACCCAGGACGGCGCACGGCAGCTCGTATGCCAGCAGCATCATCAGCCTCCCCGATGGCGAGCGCCCAGGAACACCAAGTAGCAGCAGTGCCGCCCACGCCAGTGGCGGCGGTGGTCATGGTCTGAAGTCGTTCCGGTCCGAGGCGAACCTGAAGCTGGGCAGCCTGCGCGCAGGGAATCTGTCGTCGACAAGCCTTGCCCTGCCATCTGATGCGAACCTGAAGCTGGGCAGCCTGCGCGCAGGGAATCTGTCGTCGACAAGCCTTGCCCTGCCATCTGATGCAAACCTTAAGCTGAGCAGCCCTAGGGCTGGGAATTTGTCGTCGACAAGTCTGGCCATGCCGCCGACGAGGCGGTTTGGAGGGGATATTGACGCCAGGCCCGGGACGGCACACTCGATGCGTGAGCTAGGCGGAGGAGTAGCAGCAGCAGCAGCAGGAGAACATGGAGGAGGAGTACGGCGCCCGACCCTTGATATCAACTTCACAGCCATGTCGTCATCGTCAGCACGCTTCAGCGGCGGTTCGCCGCAGAGCCTCCTGGGACAATATGAGCTCGTGTCGCCCATCAGAAGCGACTCGGAGTCTCTACTGGGTGAAGAGCCGGAAAAGGTGGCCAACGAGATCACTGCTAGGATCACGCGGGAGGAAGACGAGCTGGCCAGGACGAGAGGGTCTACAGCTGGGAGTAAAGGCCAAGGAATCGTCCAGAAGAGGCCTGCGCCGCCCGAGATACAGAGGAGGGATTTTGCCGCCTCCGGCTTGGGGACAGCAGCGGCAGCAACAAGCAAATCAACAGCGTATCCATCCCCACCGGCTTCAGTCGAGGGCGATCAGCAGCAACACAACGTACCTTCGATATTGGTCCCGGGACGGGGAGCCAGCGCTGTCAAGCCTCATGCTCCTCCTCCACCTCCTGCTCTTGGGGATATGGTGCGTCCAGTGAGCAGAGGGCGGCAGCAGCAGCAGGATGTCACCTATCGCCACGTACGCCAAGAATCCATCTCGCAGGACTGGCGTCGCCGGTATGACGTTGGCGCTGACAAGCCCGATGTCGTCACTGCGGTTCCGGATGTCAAGGTTGTTATGGTAGAAGAGCCCTCGATAATCATATCACCAGTAAATGCAAACCCAGCAGCAGCAGCAGGAGGAGGAGATGGGCCTTCAAGTAGCAACAGCAACAGCAGCAGTGGTGGCCTTGAGGCGGGCTCAAGCAGAAGCAGAGAACGGAGCTGTACCGAAGATAACCTCTCACACAGGTTCCAGATGCTGAGCCCACGAGAGCCTGTACGCGGGGCCACAGTCCCAGGAGCGAGATCACCGCGATCGCCACTCTTCCAAGAGATGAACCCCTTCGATACACACAGTGAAGAGGAAGACGAAGAGGAAGGTAGGGAACATGAAGGGTTGATTTTCGACTACCGTGGCATCAGTACGAATGCGCCGTACGGCCTCCCATCACCACCTCTCTCCCACCGCCAACAACCGAGCGATGGACAAGACAGGAAGCCAGTGGTGCGAACTGTGGAGGCCAAACGAGACACTGTCCTTGTGGGCGCGTCTGGGCGCGAGAGCCTCGGCCTGCAGATTGACAAGTTTGAGAAATCCCTGCAGCAGGCGCAGGCCATGTCGGCGCTTGAGATGAAAGCAGACACGGCGGCAGTGGCAGCAGCAGCAGATCTCACGACCTCGAGGATCGTCATCCGCAGCCGCGCAAACAGTAATGCTAGCAGCAACTACAGCGACATCTCGGAGTCACCCATGACCATCGAACAGCCGCTATTCTCGCCCAAGCCCTTTCCCCTGAGCCCTAGGCCCATGAGCCCTGCATCGGGACGGCCCAGGTTAAATGTCGCCCCACCTGGACGGCCGACTCTCGCGGTGGCCCCTGACAGCCCCCTAGAACAGCTGAGGAAGAAGACGGCTGATATCATTCTCCCACGACTGGCCACGCCGGAGCCTAGGCCTGAGGGGTCTACTGCTGCTGCAGCGGTTGCTGCAGGAAGCGCAGGAGAAGCGATGCGGGCGAGAGTGGGCGCCATCCCGCGCAGTCGACCGTCTCTGGAAGAGACTGGAGAAGTGAACAAGGCCAGTGCCGTGGTGACGACAGCAGGGCACACGCACTCTGCAAGCCCAGAAGGTTGTGATATCCACTTTGAGCGAAGCGAGAGCCCCCACAGTGCCCAGGGCTCCTTCGGAGGCGCGTCTAGCCCGCTCGGGGTCGAGAGCCCCATCCTGCAGAGCATCACGCGACCGAGCCCAACATGCCTCGAGCAGACCATAGCGGACGACCTGACCAGTACGAGCACATCGCCAGCCGAAAGCCCCGGCCTCGTGGGCAGCTACAGCGTCTTTTCACCGCCGCCGGCCGCCAAACGCTCAGCTGGCGCGCCGAGATCGGTGCAAACGGAATGGTATGGGCCTGCTCCGATGCCGCCTCCTACATCACCGCTACCTATCCCGGAGAAGAGTGCGCGGCGAATGAACACGGTGCCCGAGGGCGGATTGCCACAGCGACAGCCGCAACAGCAGCTATCGACCCCGAGCCCTTCAGGATCCTCATCGACAACAGCACCAATCCCCACCCCAACGTCGCCTGGAGGGCTGGCGTCCTCACCCATGATTGCCTCCGAGGCGAAGAGCAGCAGCAGCAGCAGCAGCAGCAGCAGTAGCCCGAGCAACCCAAACTGGCCGTTACCCGTGCCCAGCACCTCCCCCTTTCGGTCATCCCCTGCGAACGAGGGTGGCGGCGGCGGATTCAGCGCCCGTCGATCCTTACTGCGAGATAAGCGCGCCCCGCCTGCTCCCCTCAACATCGCCGCGACCAAGTATGCCGATGACGGCGGCGGCCACGGGGGGCCCTGGACACCGGATCCTCTGGTCGCACGGCAGCGTGCACGACCTCCTCTTCCTCCTCCTCTTCCTCCTCTTCCTCCTCCTCCTGATGTTGCCGGTGGTGGTGACAAACTACTCCTCCCCGGGGAGGACAAGAGCTCTGCAATCGGCGTGGCGCGGGGTCTGTCGATCAAGTACGACCAGGCGCGGGACGTGGAGAGGCGGACGGCCGCAGTCAGGGCGCGGAAGAGGGAGAGGTTGTTGACGAAACAACAGCAGCAAGCTACTACTGGTGCTGGTGCTGGTGCTGGTGCTGTTCCTTCGTGGAAGATGGCCGAGGAGGCGGCGCGGGTGAAGAAGCAGCAGGCGGCGGCGCGGGAGGCGCGAGAGCTAGCAGAGAGGATTCGGAGGCCTAATGATGGGTTGAGGAGCCCTACTGGAATTGCTGATGAGCAGGGCGTTCGGTTTATTTGAAGGGATGCTTGGG
This sequence comes from Cryphonectria nitschkei, assembly GCA_006503525.1. NCBI lineage: Eukaryota > Fungi > Ascomycota > Sordariomycetes > Diaporthales > Cryphonectriaceae > Cryphonectria > Cryphonectria nitschkei. The sequence goes on along the minus strand of LAZJ01000368.1, from coordinate 105,456 downwards.
TTGGAAGATATAACGTTCACACACACACACATGCATATTTATTAAAGCATGTATATGCGTGCATTTGTATGAGACATCCGGTTTGGGAAATGAAAAGGGAGGGGAAATATTGGAATTCTCTTGGCTTTTCTAATCATGGAGTTCTTACAATACCACAGCACGTCCTTGGGTTTTATATTTGGGGGGGGGGGAGGGTGTGAGGGGGCACATGGTCATGTATTCTAAGCATCACTGGATTGAAGGAAGGGTGGCTGGATGCACAGGAGCATGGCTTTAGCAGTTTGTTTTCGGAGTGAATATTAAACGTCTATAAGTAGACTCCCCTCGCCTTGGCCTTCTCGCAAGTTCTCCGTTGGTGTGTCTTCTGCATGTATATATGTAAATATGAGTTTATATAAATATGAATTTATATTTTGGATAAGCCAACATGAAGGGGAAATCACAACCACATAGAGGAACAACAACAATAAATCACACAAAAGAGATACCAGACATGTTGCTCTTCAAAGTCTCTTATCAACAGTCTTTGGACAAAGAGTTGGAAGAAAAAAAATATACAACTCAGATCGTTATCCGCTGTCCTGCTGGGACCACCGTCGGGCGAGCTCGTCATCGGCATCGGGATCTCACCATCTCTGCCCGTGTGGAGACGGCAGCTGGGCAGCACACCAGATAGGACTTATACAATACTTAATATATACACACAACAACAGGTAATCAGTTGGTAAACTTGGACGATTCTCATCCAGGTGGGACTTTTCAAAATATGCATATAATTTCTATACATTCAGTACTTCTCTAGACTCTCAGTTGATCTTCTTATTCTTGCAAAAAAAAATAAAAAATTCATGGATGTGCTCGACACGGACGTTCTCATCATCGGTGCCGGTCTGTCAGGTCTCGGTTTCGCGATTCAGCTACAAAAGACATATGGCACCACCACGTGCAATTTTGAGATTATAGAAAAGTCGGACGCAGTCGGGGGCACGTGGTGGTTGAATTCCTACCCAGGCTGCGGCTGTGATGTGAGTGGAATTTGACAGGAAAAGCTGTCGCCGGAATCCATGCTGCAGCTTCTTATAGAGAGAAGAAGAACGAAAGCCCTGTCACTGACCACTCAAATCAGGTTCCCTCGCACTTCTACTCCTTCTCATGGGCCCTCAACCCAAACTGGTCCCGCAAGTACGCCCTTCAGCCCGAGATTCACGCCTACCTAGGTGATCTTGCCGCCAGGTACGACATAAAAAGACATATCCGCCTCCACACTGCCGTGCAAGAAGCCGTCTGGGACGAGCAGACGGCCACATGGCTCGTCACCCTCTACGACCAAGGCACAGGCGAGACGGGCCAAAGACGGTGCAAGGTCCTCGTCTCTGCAGTAGGGTCTCTGTCCGTTCCTCGAGAGTGTGAGATTCCGGGAGCAGACAAGTTTCTAGGAAGACTGTTCCACACTGCAAGGTGGGATCATGACTTTGACTGGGCGGGCAAGGACGTCGTCATCATAGGAAATGGCTGCAGCGCCACACAGATCGTGCCCAGCATCAGCGAAGGGGGAGGCGCGCAGGCAGTGCACAAGGTCACGCAGTTCAGCCGACAGGCACACTGGCTCTCACCACGCCAACAAGTCGAGTACTCGACCCTTTTCAAACTCACCATGCGCTGGGTGCCGTTTGCGATGCGGGTCTATAGGGCATGGCTGTACTACGAGAAGGAGGTTGATTTTCTGGGCTACCGAATGAACAAAGGGGGTGCTGGCGTGCGAGCAGGCTGGACCAAGACGGCAGCAGACAACATCCGTGCCAACGCGCCCGAGAAATATCGCGAGTTCCTTGTGCCAACAACCGAGGTTGGGTGCAAGAGAAGGGTGAATGATACGGAGTACCTGGCTGCGTTGCACAGGGACAATGTTGAGCTGGTGTACGATGACCCTGTCGAGGAGATCGTCGGGGAGGGAGTGGTGACAAGGTCGGGCCGGTTTGTTGGTGCGGATGCAGTGGTGCTGGCGAATGGGTTCCAGACCAAGAAGATGTTGTTCCCGATGGAGATTGTCGGGAGGGGAGGTGTCAGTCTGCATGAACACGTGCGTACTTCACGTTTTCCCCTCATTCGCTCTTCTTCTTTTCCTCTTCTTTCTATTTCCTGTCTCGAAGCTGACTTTTAGCAGTGGGACAGCGTGAGCGAGGGCGTACCCTCTGCGTACTTTGGCACATGTGTGTCGAACGCGCCCAACTTCTTCATGCTCATGGGCCCCAACTCGGTCAGCGGGCACGTGTCTGTTGTTTATACCAGCGAGTGCCAGATCAACTTCATCCTGCGCATGATCAGGCCCATCATGTCGAGACTTGGAGAGCAACACCGTCAGCAGCAGACCTCCTGGTGGCTCTCACCATGGCGGCTGCTCAGATCTGTCTGGGGGAGGTGTAGCAGGAAGACGGACGTCGTGGTGGTGACGCCTGAGGCGGAGAGGCGGGATCTCGATGAGACGCAGAAGAGGGCAAAGGAGCTGGTGTGGGCATCGGGGTGCACCAGCTGGGGGGTGGACGAGGTGACGGGTCGGAACTTTGCCATGTATCCAGACTGGCAGTTTGTGTTTTGGCTTAGAAGCTTCTGGATCAGGTGGCGGGACTTTTCGCTGTGGACGACGTCGTTGTCGGGAGGCAATGGCAAGGGCGGGCCCAAGTCGAAGACCGTCTGACGTGGTTCTGTATTTTTACAGTTGTGTAAGGAAGGTGCAAGCAACAGGGTCTGCTGTACAATAGTAGGCTGCAGTGCTTAGAGGAGTTTCCCTCAAGGCCAGCCAGTCCTGCGTAAAACTCCCTTTGTCACCAACGAGTTTATTTGTCATACTAAATTTGTATCTACTTGGTAACGAGAGTGGTCGGTGACCACACCAAGGAACCAAAACAACCGGATCAACTACATCTCTTCCCTCGAGAATGATGCACAGTCAGAACAGACCAGTACCATGCGCCTTCCTGACTTACCCAACCTGTATGACGTCAAGTGGTTGGTTGAGTAGAAGTATGGTATGTTTACCTATTTACATCCAGGGACAAAAACATGATCAAACCACCGTGGCAAAGCCAAGAAATGGACAAGGCCATAAATAGACCAAAAGAAAAAAGCAAAGAAAAACAGGACAACATAGTGATGCAGGGTCCTCGTCTCAATGCGGGTGCTAATAAGAAGCTGTGGTGGGGCCAAACCCACTAATGATCACCATCAGGCGTGCTGTCCAAAGAGAGAAAGAGCAAGACAAAAAAGACAACCACCACCAGCCAACACATTCTCAGCTGTGTGTGTGACGTGTGACTTCTAGAACTCTGGAAAAAAGGCAGTGCGATCCAGCATTGGGCGTCTAAGTGCATAGTACTACTGTACGGCTTGTACATGTGAAGGCTTGGTTGGGTATAAGCCCTGCTTCTCAAAATTCATTGTTGGACAGTCTAGAAACCAACCATCGAGACAACTGAAGGAGAGGAGGACCTTGAAGGCCAGCCTGGAGACCCTGCTCTGACTTGTGTTCCACAGCCTCTGACTTGTGTTCCACAGCCAGGAAACCCACAATAGAGAACAACAGATCGTCAAAGGCCGCCACTGGAGACAGCAAAGCACAGTACAAGGCATGACATGACATGACATGACAGGACACAACGCAATGTGAGCGACACACAATGTTGGCCGCCCCTCGCCGCCACCACCACTGCTACCAACCATGACCCCTCCTCCTCCCTTCAAAGCTTGAAGCTTGATGTCGTCGCTGTCTGGACCCCTCCAGCTCCTCCTCTCGTGTTGAGACCAGACCCCTGGAAGTTTCAGCCAAGCCAAACAAGCAACAAGCTTCCACTGACCAAAGAAACCGCCCTGCCAAGAACACAGCTCTACTCCAGCGTGTCTTTTTGTGGGGATGAGACCCCTCAGCTATGGGAGCTCTACTGGTGGGCAGTGGTGACAACACAGAAAGGAGGCCCCATGTGCACAGCCTCTCTTGTGCTTTAGCAAATTTGGTCTGGGGGCTGGAAGCTGGCTAGAAGCTGGTGATGAGATGGCAGTGCATTGACGAGGGGGCCATCCAGATTCGCCTCATCTTGCTGTTGTTGTTATTGATGCTGGGGTGTCTTATTGGAAGAGCATGGAGGTGATCTGATGCAATACGTAATAAGGTGTCTCCATATGTGTGTGTGATGCACAGATGCTGTCTTGTGCAATGGAATAAGCATAACCCAAAGCATATATAAAGGGACATCTTCAACCTGACCATCCTCCCCTTCTTCTCCTCTTTTCTGCAGGCTCAACACCAGACACACACAAGACAAGACATCTTTATCACATCTTCCAACAAAGACTTCGAGACCACCACAACTTAGTCACTTACTTACACTTTCACCATGTTTGGCCGCGACAACGATGATGGTAAGCAGAGCCTTCCTCACCCACCCCTTACTACTACTACCCCTACCCCTGCCCGTCTTCTTGCTTTGTTGTCGTGATATACTATACTTACCCATCTACCTGTTTCTGCAGACCGCCGCGAGCGCCGTGACGACAGGCCCGACTTCTACGATCACGAAGGAGGCAACCGCGGCCACGAGAAGAAGGACGACGACCACGAGATCCTCGGCACCCTAGGCGGCGCCATCGCAGGCGGTCTCGGCGGCCACGCCCTGGGCAACAAGGCCGGCGGCCACGGCGTCGCGGGCGGCATCCTGGGGGCGGTGGCGGGCGCCTTTGCGGGCCACGAGGCCGAGGAGAAGATCGAGGACTGGAAGGACGACCGGGACGAGAAGAAGCACGCCGAGGAGAGGCGCGAGCAAGACGAGCGCCGCCGGGAGGAGGATCTCGACCGCCGGGAGCGGGATGAGAACCGGCGCGAGGAGGATGAGCGCCGTCGGGAGGACGAGGACAGGCGCCGGCGCGACGAGGACCGCAACCGTGGGCCCGAGGGCGGGCCTCGTGGTGACTTTGTCGAGGTCACCGTCCAGCCTGGCGATACCCTCCGCGGCATCGCTGCCCGGTTCGACCACTGCTCCTTTGAGGACATTGCCAGGCAGAACAACATTGAGAACCCGGACCTGATCTATCCTGGCCAGGTCCTGCGGGTGCCCGCTCGGAGGTAGTGGTAAAGTCGCGCAGGTTCACGACACACCAACCTGGGGAGTTTTGCAAGTGAGCAGAGCAGCAGACAGCCAAAATTGAGAGCACCCAAACAACTTCACACACAAACACACACGACTTGATGATGACCTCCTTGATGCCTACTTTATTTTTTATGATCCAATGTTTGCGATGTCCACTTTGCACAACAGACCTCCAAAAATTATATATTGGCTCTGGAAAGGACCCCAAAAAAAAGAAAAAGAAAAAGACAAAGAAACCCTCGAGGAGTCCACAAAGTAGTCGTCTAGAACACGATCCAGCGACGCTAATGCAAGCCCGATTTGGGAGGGGACGGCGCTGCCGTTCTGGGTGGGCAGTTCAGATTTCGGCCCTTGACGATAGCCACTGCATCCCCACCGAGATTGTGACCTCGAGCAGGGTTTGTTGGATGGCGTTTTGGTGGCAGGGAGGGGATATTGTAGTGGCCTCTGCTTCGTAGTGCTATGGCACAGTAGAGAGAGAGCGAGGGGAAAAAATACAGGTGGGGAGCGGAGGGAGGAAAGAAGACGGGAAAAAGAGAGGGAAAAAAAATTCAGACCTTACTATTAGCGCGGCGTAGATAGCCCAGTGTAGTTAGTGCGCACCACTTACTTACCATAGTAGTGCATAGTACATATCTCACGACTTCCTCCTCTTCTTCAACGCTCAACGAAGGTGATCTGAATTCTCTCTGCACCTCTCGTCCAAGCTTCGAGACCACACCAGGCACACGGATCCATGTGCCAACCACAATCTTCATCATCATAACACCACAGCAGGCGACTTGAAGTCTTTGCGCTCTGCTGCAGGGGAGGGATAGAAAGACTTATCCAGGCAAATTCGTTTCATCCATGATTAGCATCATCATCACTTACTTTACCAGTATTGTACATTTTTAACCGCGACTCACAACTTGGGTGAGCGTTCACAGGTTGCCTTCAAGCACACACTCTTCTTATCGACACGGCGAACATGACAAACACCGCCACCACCACCGAGTCGGCGTCCAACAAGGCGCTGGAGGACTCTGGTTACAACACCAACACCGGTGGCCCCGTCGAGACGCACGTCTACGCCTCGAGCGGCGAGGAGGCGCACGAGGTTGCCCACGACGAGAACCAGGCCGTGGCAGAGGGCCTGAGCAAGATCGAGGCTCGCAACGTCCGCTGGTACTCGTACCTCACGACGTGGGACTTTTGGCTCGTGGTCGCGCTGGGCCAGTTCCTCTGCATATGCAACACCGCCACGAGCGTCTTCACCACCCTGCTCGCCGACTACGGCACCTCCGTCCCGGCTTTCCAGACCTTCTTCAACTACGTCCTGCTGAGCCTCGTCTACGTCCCCTACATGTTCTACCGCTACGGCTGGCGCAAGGTCTTCCGCATCGTCTACAAGGACGGCTGGCGCTACTTCATCCTGTCCTTCCTCGACGTCGAGGGCAACTACTTCACCGTCCTCGCCTACCGCTACACCAACCTCCTCAGCGCCCAGCTGCTCAACTTTTGGTCCATCGTCTGTGTCGTCATCGTCTCCTTCCTGCTCCTCCGCGTCCGCTACCGGCCCTTCCAGATCCTCGGCATCCTCGTCGCCTGTGGCGGCATGGGCATGCTGCTCGGCTCGGACGCCATGACCAGCGGCACCGCCGGCGGCGCCCCGAACAAGGTCAAGGGCGACCTGTTTGGCCTCGCCGGCGCCACCTGCTACGGCCTCAGCAACGTCTTCGAGGAGTGGTACGTCTCGCGCCGCCCGCTATACGAGGTCCTGTCCTTTATGGGCTTCATCGGCATGTTTGTCGGCGGCGCCACCGCCGCCATCTTTGACCGCTACACCTTCCAGCAGGCCACCTGGAACGGCCCCGTCATCGGCTACATCGTCGGCTACACCCTCGCCCTCTTTATCTTTTACACCTTTGCCCCCTTCATCCTGCGCATGGGCTCCGCCGCCTTCTTCGACATCAGCCTGCTCACCGGCAACTTCTGGGGCATCATCATCGGCATTCACGTCTTTGGCTACACCGTGGCCACCCTGTACCCGATTGCCTTTGTCCTGATCATTCTGGGCCTTATTGTCTACTTCCTCGCTGGGAGTATGCTGGGTGACTCGAGGAAGCCGTGGCTTGGGGCTAACCAGGAGGCCGGCGTCGCGGGCTTTGGGACGGCCAAGCTTAAGGCTCTTAACGAGGCGAGGAAGCAGGGTATTATTGCTCGGGAACAGGCTGTTTAAGAGAGGGGTGTGTGCAGGTATGTGTTTGAGAAGACGGTAGGGGAGGGGGGAGATCTGGAGGTGTTTTGAACCTGATTCTTTAATGGAGGATACGAGAGCAGCATGAGAAATGGAGTGGTCATACATGACGATATCATGTCTCATTTCTCTCTTTTATGGTGTGGTGTGGTCTTCCACGGTGTCTGCAAATAATACTTGATATACCCTCGGTTAGAGAATCACTATTGGCCTCGCCATACAAGTGTGTCTGAATTTTCCACACAAGATATTCTACGGTCCTCGAAAAGCCCACCCTTATTGGTCCCTCTACTCGAGTAAGGTACGATAAAGGCCTGGTAAGGTGCAAAATAAATTGCTCATCCATGATCGTATATTCATAGTAGCTTCTCACTTTCTTGTTCTCCTCTCATGTATGTATGAAAGGGTTGCCAAGTTTACCTCAATCAACTGCACGTACATAGGGCCATTTCCTGCCGAGTGGGGGGAAAAAGCATGACGGGTTGACAAAGATGGTCTTCCTCCTCCAGCTCTGTCCGCGTCGCTCAGCCTCAAGATGCTAACAGAGTCCAGGCCTTGACAGTCCAAATGCAAGACGGCTCGCGCGGCCGCTTCCACGCCTCTCTCTCTGTGGCGTCCTTGAGTGGCTACACACTACGTAACTGCTGAGGAATGGGGAGAGTCAGTCAAAAGAAGACGGATGGATGGGAAGGCCGCCCTGAGCAAGCCAGCAAAGCCTCGCCCCCGCCCACCACACCACACCACACGACACCACCATTACGGAGCGGGGCGGCGGGGTTTGAGCTCTCTTTTTTTCCCTCTCCCATCGTTGGGGGAGCAAGGGAAAAGGGAAGAGACGAGCTGCGCGACCTAACTTTTTCGGCTCTGCAGTGGTTGGTTCGCCTACAGTTTCCGGGTCCTTGGGGAATGATGGTGTGGGGGTCTGTGGTCTGTCTCGCCAATACACTCGACTTGCCGGACCGACTTGTTCTGCAGCTAAAATGTGGGCGACCAGTGAGGAAGAAGTGTGGTGTGGGGGAGGAGGAGGGGAGCTTTGTGTATGTGTGTGTGTGTGTGTGTGGGTGTGCGCGCGCGCGTGTAAGTTTGTGTGTAACTGTGCGCAGGACGTTGTGGTCGCATGATGCGGGGAAAAGAGGTAGAGAGAGAGGAAGAGAACAGTCGAGAGTAGACATGCACGCGGCCTGGACAGGAAGTTCTTTCTAATGGTACATGTGCTGGAAAGTTCTTGGGGATTTGGTGTCATCGAGGGGGAACCGAATACAACGTCACAACGTTGCTAGAGAAGTTGAGAGGTTTCCACACTTGCAGTTGTCCAGGCCCGGGCCCGGGTCACCAGGGCTTTCTCTCTCTTCTCTCGGCGCTATGATTGCATACGCACGATGTTCCCTCGAGCTGCTGAGTGATGAGCAGCCCGTCCTCACTCATCAGGACAAGCCGAGCCGGGCATCCGTGGATACCGCCATAAGCATTGTGCTCTTTGTCATAGTAGGTTCCCCGAGATCGAGCTGCCCATCCTGATGACGACGACAGAGGAGAAGGTCGGGGCATTTCCCGATTCCCTGGCTAGCAATCCAGTCACGGCTGACAGGTCCGCGACGTGGCCCTCCCTTGCAGCGGAAGCCTCCCGTGCTAAGGCATGGAAGCCAGCTTCCAGAAGACCACTGCAACCCCCAAGTTGGTGTGGTGGGACTGGATGTGACCTGCAGCGAAACTGAAGAAGGGGTTGGCATGTTCATAGATAGGCTCGAGTCTTTTCTTGGGAGGTTCGGTCTCCAGCGAGGCTCCTCGCTCGACGGCAGGCTGCCGAGAGTGGAAGCTGGCTAGATTTGATCGAGTAATAATAGATCGAGTAGAAATCGGGAGTCGTGGTTGTTCACCACGACGACTTCTTACGTGGAAGCTCGTCGCATCGAGGTTTCAACCCGTGCCAGCGTCGTCCCAGCGCAGGAGACCCAGACAACAGGGCATGCCCACCTCAGCCACCTGCAGCTAAGGTGTACGGCAGCCTCGTGGTAATATGCACGTGTCGTATGATGGTCTCAGAAAGCAGCAAAGAAGAAGAAAGAAAGAAAAAAAAGAAAGAAGGGAAATCGATAATCTATGAACGGTGGGCCTGGCCCTTCCCGCGGGAGGGTAGACCATGTTTGTTGTTAGTGGGGGGGAGGGGGACAGCGGGGGTCGATGGAATGGACGGATGAATGGGAAGAAGATCGATACGGGATATCGATGTTGATATTTGGTGCGTTGGCTGGATTCGGCTGTTTGCTGAGGAGGAGGGGACGGCATCTCGATCTTGTCTGACGCCGTTGCGAGGGGTCTGTCATTTCCACGGTCCCGTGTCTCGTCTCGACAGGTTACCCAAATGGTACGAAATGATGTTGTTCTCCGATGCATGTGACAGGAGGGCATCATTCACCATCAACATCTCTCTCCACGCGAGATTGGCAACCAGACCGAGATATCATTGTCTGGTGGTGATGTGATGGAAGTGATGAAAATCTGCACGCAGCCAACTGGGAGGAGATTAGCAGAAGACGGGCGGGTCCTAGGCGCCGTTTACTGACCCTTGACCCCTGGTCCCCTGGGCCCTGGCCTGATCTTCTGACCCTTCCACCCCTCTCAGGGCCTGGGCCCCTGGCAAGTCTCCCCCACACGCTATCATACTAGCTAGTACTACGTCGTAGTACTGTGACACTATCTGACTATGTGTGGCCTGGTATGGCCTAGAGCTAAGTAAGTATTTGCCTGGCTGGACCTTCTCCAGGGGTTCTTCGTGCCGTCCTCAAGCCGCCTGTACCAGTGTGTTAATGATGGTACTACTCGCACCGCCTGGACGCCCGCCAACATTCATTCTACAGAACTATTACCATAGCGCACTATAGTACTACCATAGTGCTGTAAATAGTGGCCGTCTGGGAACGCTGTTCGGCTTCTACTATAGTACATACCGAGTAACTGTTACACTACTACGACTTTCAGCGGGGATAGAATCTCGTTACTGCATCAGTAAGGAGTCTGTTGATATTCCTGTTTAATTTGTTGAATTCTTTCTATTACTTCAACTTTTTTTCTCTTTCTTATTTCCGTTTGGTTTCTGCTTATTTCAGTTCCCCATCTCGGGAGCTCTTTATCGGTCTTGTCCCATTCCACATCAAGCCCACATCCACTTTTACCTCAGGCCACCAACTGCCCTGCCTGCAAAGTCAACCGTTGTGTTTCTAAACTATTCTTCCCCCTTCCGACTTCCCCGTCTGGATTGCTGCTTTTGATGGTCTTAAAAGAGAGAGAGAGAGAGAGAGAGAGAGAGAGAGAGAGATAGAAAAAGGCTCACGTAATTAAACACCAGGAGACCAATCCTGATATCAATCTGCCCTCTTTTTCTTTCTTTCTTTTCTTTCTGTTTCTTTCCCTTACCAAATAAACCCAGCCAAAACTAAGGAAGTCGTAGCCCGTGACACGAGACAGAAAAAAAGAGAAAGTAGGAGGGAGGAATCAGGGCCCTGGAAACAGGGGAGCTAACAAGTCACTAAGCCAGGCCAACCATCTCCATCTTGCCATCTGAGATCTCACATCTTCTCGTCACCAAAGCAAAGTCCATGTCAGCGCTTGTAACAGCCTCGGGAAATCCTACGCCGTGCCAAGTGCCAGTGTCCACCCCTTTTCCGGTCCGCTGCGACTTCTTCCAGCCCATCCGCCCACCTTTCCTTTCTCTGCTGCACCCGCTGTGGGCCCCCTTTCGAACCTTTTGATCCCTCTAACTCTCTCTGATTTGCCCCGACCCGACCCGAACTCACCTCGACCTGATTCGACTCGACATTGGACTTTCCTGTCTGTCCTGTCTCGTCCTGTCAACTCCCCCCCCCGACTCGACCTGGACCTCTCTGACTGTCCTGTCGTGTCAGCTCCCTCCCCTCTTCGACAATCCACCATCGTCGACAACACCTCTCCTCTGCTCCTGCTTCCCCCCCTGCAGGACTCTTGTGTGAGGCCTCGAGAGCCCGCACTATACAGCAGCCTTTTTACTATACATATACAGAGACAAGAGGATAGGGCCCTCCAGCAGGTTGGAATACGATCTTGGTCCTTGGTCTGGGTACACTCTGTAAGTTCCCAGTTGTCTTGTCATGCGCAGAGCCCTGCCCGGCCCTGCCCTGAGATGCAATGCGCTGCAGCGCGCCCTGTGTTGAGCTGCAGCTCTCCACTGCCCAAGAACCCAATGCGCGATAAAATTTGTTGCCGCACGCCTGTTCCCCAGCTGTTGTCTGCGCCCCAGCACCCAATCTGGGCCCTCATCTGTCATGCCCGCCACTGAGGCCAGTGTTGTCAAGTTCAATGCGAATCAGGTGTGCATCATGACCAGAGGTTGAAGATTGTCTGGCTATGGCAAGTGGTAATACCGGTCAAAATGATGATGATGATGCTGCTGCTGCGACTGGGTGTTTTGCCATGTTAATCTTGTGTTTCTGTTTCCTTGCTTGCCTCTTATCTTTTCCCCCTCTACTTTTTCAGTCCCTCCTCTCGCTTCCTGTGCCTTTCGTTCTCCTTTCTCCCCTTCCTCTGTTATTATTGATGGCTTTCCTCTACTTCCGACTTGCACGGCTGTGCTGACAAATATACTCTGGTCTTTTACAGTTCTTCTGGGTCCCCAAGCCAAAACGAATTCTTGCTTTCCTCGTACCCATATACGCCGTTGCTTATACTTCACGAGGACAATTGCTATAATCTGCCGTTATGTCCTACTACGGCGACTCGCAGTGGCCCGCCAGCGCTCAACCTGCCGGCGCTTGGGACCACCAGACACCCCCGACACGATCTGGTTTGCCTCCCAACAACGCCTCAACAGACCCGACCCGGACATATATTGACAAGCCCGACCCAGGCGCGAGCTCCGCTATACCGCGAGAGGAAACTTCTGCTTTCTGGTACCAGTTCGAGGGTACGTCTTGGCCCGGGCCCCGTTGGCCTTATGCATAAACACTGTCATTGTCCCTGGTGCATCAGCATATTCGCTCGCAGCGTTGATGTCAAGAACCTTGGGGAGACAATTTCGCATGAGTGGTGGTGGAGACGATAGCAGTAGGGACTGGAGCTGACGTTTGAGTGTGCAGAGGTGGAACGAGCCATCGAGAACTTGGTCAAGAGCGGCAAGATGTTTGGTATGCCTGGGGCTAGACGTGAGTTCCAACCACCCTTTTCCCTCCCGGCCCCGCCAGGTCTCGCTCGAATTTTGGTGAGTATACAACACTTGTCCAAGTGCTACTGGCTGGGTCTTGTACCACCAGTGCCCCCCAGCTGACGTCTTGTTCCCTCACGTCTTGTAGACCCTCGCAACTCTGGCGGCCCCCAGCGACCACACTCGGTCGAGTTCGACGGTCGGCCTGGACACCCCTCGTCCAACCTCCAGAATTTTTACGCCTCCCAGCGACACCAGTCTTCGCGCGGCTCCAACGAGGCGGAACAGATGATGCAGCACAAGAGGAGGATGGCAGCTCAGCGGGAGCGGGAGCTGCGCAATTACCACCAGGAGCAGCAGTTTAACCGAAGTAGGCCGCCCTCATCTGTATAGCATCTTGAAAATCAGCAGCAGCAGCAGCAGCAGCAGCAGCAGCATTCCTGTCGCAAAATGAGAAAGAAAAGACAAAAAAAAAAAGACCACAAGAGCAACGCGCGTTCCCTTCCTACCCCCAAAAGGGAAGAAGGGCCAACAAGCAAAAGAACAAGAGCCCCTCTTTCCCTCTGATGTGTGGTTGTTCGTTTGCTGTCCTTCTTCACCCGAGTCTCCATCCCATCATCGCCTCAAGTGCGGCCTGTCAGATTTGGAGCCTGATTCTCCCCCCCTGCGAATAGACATCTCCCTTGTCACCAACAAGTACTGTACTGGATGAACGCAGCGGGCTGACTTGTCGCTTTGAATAGCTGCCTTTGCCGACTTGAACGTCGGAGCCGCCGGCGGACCCGGTACCGGGCCTGGTCCTGCTGCTGCCACTGCCGCCAGTATCAATCCCACCAACCCCGCCCGGCCTGAGCGAAACCTCAGCCCCGGCAATTTGTCCGAGGAAGCCCGCCGTGAGCTGATTGCTCGCCAGCGGAGCGCCCTGTACGGAGAGGGTCCCTTTGCCGATACGGGTGGCTACATCGACGAGACGGGCGCGCCGCGACAGGGTCTGCCCACCACTCACCATGGCGGCTCCGCCAGCCTGCGAGGCCCCTCGCCCCTGGCCTATGAGTACAGCCGCAACGCACCAGCCCACCCTGATGTTGGCGGTCAGTCCTCTGCCGACCCGGCGTCGGCCGGCGCCCAACAACCCTCGCGGACGAGTAGCAATGCCAGCCCACAGTCCAACCCAGGCCCCAAGGGTCCGCTGGAGCAGACGACGCGCACCAGCAACTCATCGCCCGGCGGCGGATCTACTCAGAATGCCAAGCCTCCAGCTGGCAAGACTGTGGCCCCTATCGGCACTCGGCCCTCTGGACCCTCTTCGAACCAGGGCCCGACCAAACAATCGGCCTCCTCCCCGCTGACCCATGGCTTCAGCGCTCCTGGGGCCAGCGATGGGGCTGGTCCCAGCACCTCGACCGGCCCGGTCAACACCTCGTCCACAACCACGTCAGGTGAGGGCTCCACGCCGCTGGGCAACTGGGGCCAGCGGGGTGGTCCCTGGGGTCCCAAGACCCAGACAAGTGTCTGGGGTTAGAAACCCATCGGGCATGCGTGGGCGTCGCTTTCTCGTGTCCGAGAAGTGGCTCGAGAAGGAGAGGCAGCGGTACCGCCTGGAGCAAGAGCAAGAGGAGGAGAAGGAGAAGGCGACCACTGGAAGGAGTCTTGAGAAAAAGTATGACGATCTTGTATTGCGTATGCATTGATCTGGAGAATGGTGTGGGATACGACCAGGTGTTATCTGCTTTTGTGCTTCTTGGTGGTCGGCATCTGCGGCAAGGCGTCCCAGACACAATACCCGCTGCATGGGCATCGGCGCAAGGCCTTTGATATCTGGCTGTGACTGGAGGGTTTGTTTCTTATCGGGAAAAGAGAAGGGGAAGCGGTCACATCCTGACGATTCCTGGGGTTTCGGGTTTGGGTTCTTTTTATCTATTGTCAAGCTTCTGGAGAGCGCGAAAAGGTGGGAGCAAGGGAAGACTCGAGTCGGGCGCCAGGGCATGTCAACACGGGGAATCTGTTTTCTCCTGTCTGGTCTGGAGAAACGTTGGGCGGAGTTCAACTTGTCTTTTTATTATTTGTTATTTGGTGGTCTGTTACGGGGTTTTGTTGTTTCTTTGGACCCATGCCTAATATCTTGTTTGTTTTCTTCCCTTGTTTCCTCTCTGTCGGCTGGTGGGCTGTTTGTTGGTGTTCTTCTTTTTATCCATCTTTGCTTCACCCGTCCTTTAATATCTCTTCCTTTTCCTCTCTCTCTCTCTCTCTCCATCTCTCTCACTATTGGGGGCTTGGGTCGGCGGCGTTGAGATGATATGAGTTCGCAATGTTGACGGCGGTATCGGAAAGGGAAGGTTTTGAGTCGACGGTCAAAAATACCCGGCATGGGGGCGCGTAGGCACTCACTGACTTTGCCTGGACTTCGTTATCGCATCAACTTTCACACATGGGATATATATATATGTACCACCCCCTCCCCTTTTTTCTTTCTTTCACACTCACGCACCAAAAAAAAAAAAGAAAAAGACAAGGTTTACGTCCACATATCCGTTTTCTATATAGCGCAAGGAAGGTTGTTTTTTTCTCCTACTTGAAACGGCCAAAAAAAAAAAAAGCAAAAAATCTGGAAATAAAATATTGTTTTTGTCTCCCTGGGGTGTCATAACTGATCGTCGACCACATGAGAGTTGACAACTTTGGGAGTTGGGCAGTCCCTGAGAGGAGGGCTGGATGGTCCTCGTCGCAGCAGCAGCAGCAGCAGCAGCAGCAGCACTTGCCTTGCATCTGCTCACACAATGCTCTCACACTCGTAATCGCCTCATACCGAACCAGATGTTCTCGTCTCACATATACTCTCTCGCCCGCTCGTCCACCACCGTCCTCTTAAGCTCAACCAACCAGCGCCTTGAACCCAGCGTCCAAGTCCATCAAATCATCCGCACTCCTCGCCTTGCCACCCCACACAACAACCCCTCTCTCATCCACGGCAAAAGCCCCTCCCTGCTGCCACTTATTTCCCATGCCAGGGGCGCCGTCCCCGCCGTCCTCCTCGCCCGTCAAGTTCGCCGCGGCCCTCCTCCCCACAGAAGCAGCCACCCTCGAGCCAAGCCAGCCCTTTTCCCGCCAGGCCGCTGCCTGGGTGGCCGGGTTGAAGTAGTACCAGACGTTGGAGACGCCGAGCCCCCACGCGGCGTAGATGGCGCGGTCCTCGTCGATGAGCACCTGGACGTTCCAGGGCCCGCCGATGAGGTCGAGCCACTTCTTGGTGGCGGCTGGGGAGGCGTGGGAGATGGCTATGCAGGTTGTGTTGCTGTTGGAGAGCTTGTTGGAGAGCTCGCGGAGGGATAGGAAGGTTTTCTGGGCGACTTTTTTTTTTTGGTCATACGTTAGCTATGGGGGTTCTCGTGTATGTTTTGAAAACAAAAAAGAGGAAGAGAAAGACAGAGAGAGTGTGTGTGTGTGTGTGAGAGTGTGAGAGAGGAATATCATTGTCGTTGTTCGTCTTACAGGCACATCCTACACATCGCAAAAACACAACCACCACCTTTCTCCCCCTCCCAACCACCAGCTTCCCAGCTTGATCCGCCGGCGCCATGTCGCCCACCTTGGGAGGTTCAGCAGCGACAGGAACGGGAGGAGGCGCGGGCGAGAGCCAGGGCTGGACCGTCATGGGGAGGCTCTTTGCCGTCATCCACTTGGGCCACGACCTCTGCTCCTCCAAGTCTGCTGCCGCCGCCGCCGCCTCGTCTCCATCTGTCGTCCTGCCCCGCTTGGATGCACGGGGTGCTGGGGTGGTGTCGGCGGTGAAGTTGAGGGCGTCCTTGGGGATGCCTAGTTTCTTCATGGCGATCTTGGTTCCGAGGCTGGAAAACATGGTGAGTAGTTTTGGACGGTAGGCCAAGGTGTTTTTTTCTTCGTGTAAGTTGTGAGAACTGGTTATTAACGATGTTGGGGGGTTGGGTTTTGCAGTGAATGTTTGGATATGTTTAAACACAGAGCAATACACGCGAGGATTAAGAAATCGCCGAATCAGTAATAATGATAAAAATAAAAAAAAGGCACAGCCTCAGTAGATTATAGGATAGAAACTCGTGTGAGGGTTGAATTCGCAGTAGGAAAAGAAAGGAACCAAAGACCAAACATTTCTTCTCCTCTCATTTTCCCTCCCATTTTCCATTACGGATCAGTAGGAGAAAGGGGAGGGGGGCCAAGGGAGCTTTGACATGTATGAAACACCAAAAAAACATTCGTTTCTGCCCATAACGCGAAGGGGTCCAATCCGATCTCTTAGGACCCTTGAGACGAGGCGTGTCGCAGCGAGGGTTCCCTATCCCCCCCCCCCTCCTCCCGCCTTCCAGGGCCGGCACTCTCACCTTCACACTCTTGAGACTCGGAGCTAACCCCTAAACACACAGGACACACAGACACAGACGTATGCACGCACTATTATTGGTTGCAGGCTGAAGAGTTACTATAATATTGTATATAGTAAAACAGATGCACGAGGCTGAGGGCGAGCTGGCACGCACAGACACCACACCTTCGGAGAGAAGAGGGATTTGGGGCTCTCCTGGGCGCAAGACGAGGCCAGCAAATGGATCCTCGGAAACAATTGGCGGGCGTAGAGGAAAGCCAAGTTCTTTCAGCCTGATTGTTTCTTCTTCTTCCCCTTCTTTTTCTTTTCTGGGGAGGGAGGAGGGACAGGGCGCACAGCTTCTCCGGCCTCGATCTACCCGATCTACTGGATCTAGTCCATCTAACTCGTCTACTCATCAAACCCATTGTGCCGAGGGTTCATCGCCAATGAAGAAGAAAGAACATGTTCATCCGGACTTGATTGGAAGGAGATGCGATAGGTTCCCTCGGAGCATCACGCCCGAGTTTACTGTCGGGGCCTGCACTGTTTTTGGACAAGGCGCCTGAATGCTTTTGTTCTTGAGACTGCAGGACGACGAGCTTGGTGGAACTGGAGCGGTTCGGTAGTACAACCTCAGCGTGTAATTTGAATTTTGACTTGTCTTGACCGTTTTCTTCTCTTTCTCCCCTTATTTGCTCTTGAAGAAAAGCAAAAGGAAGAAAAGAACAAAAGATGAGAGACAAAAATAAGAACAAGTGGAGCATAAAAGTTCCGACAACTTAGCATCCCATATTATTGCGGGAGGGGAAATGTGACAGATTAAAGACCCCAGATACTAGTACGATATGAGACGAATTGACGATGCCTAACAGAGAGAAGAGCGCAATGCAGCACTTGTGGCAAGGCCTGAATAAGGAAACCATTCAAAAGACTGTTTGGCAATGGTCGATCAAAGTGGTAACAGACGCATGCAAGGAGGATCGCTTAGGGTGAGATTTCCCCTCCTTTCCCCCTGCTGAGAGCGCAAACCATGTCGATCCTACAGGACAGGAAAGTTGAGACGAACGATCTGTCGTGGAGATGGTGGTGGTGGTGCAGGTCAGACCAGGCCTCGGCGAATAGCAGTGAGGACGCAGGCCAAACACCTTGCCCACCATCCGAACAGGACACGTGCTGGCCGGCGAACCCCGATTGACGACCATGCCATGGCGCAACGGGGTATGGAATCTCGTGGCTTCGTCAATTCAATATACTCGAGGCAGTGGCTGTGGACGAACATGGCAAGGGCATGGGCCACCGAGGCGTTTTCTAAATAGGGCCCTTACTACCTGCCAATCATTGGATGACAGGCCCCAAAAAGGTCGAGTCCATGATCGATCTCGGGCAGCCATGGGTGGCAGGCGTCATAGACATTGGTGGAAGTCCGGGGCGCCTGTGTATAGAGCTGACGGATGCCGCATGTAGTGTTTGTATCACACGGCACGCGGCACGCGGCATTGCAGCATGCAGCGAGCTATCTCGACCAAGTTGATGGTGCCCTGTCCAAATCTGGGTTCTAGATCTTCACACCCCCCACCCCCTCTCCTTCTCGCAGAGCGTTGGCAAATGGCAGGACGACCAGGGCTGGCGGGAACGGTCCCAACCCAGGCCGCCTGCAGGTCCCCGGAACATGCTCCCGCAGGCTGCATCTCGTCAACGGCGCAGGTGCATGCTTCCAGGCTTGAGGCTGAACCGGGCCGAGCTGGAACAATCTGGCGGGCTCTGGCTTTCCGGCAGAGGTTCGTAGTCCGCTTGAAACAGGTAGACGGATGGGAAGAATCCGTGGCGAAGAAGCTTGTAGAAAGACAGACACAGAGAGAGGAGAAGGAGGGGGGGCACAAGAGAGGAGAGCGTAAAGTCAGCCCGCCTCGTGCATCAAGGCCCTGCCTGCCTAGCTTGTTGTGGCAGAGTCAGCAGCTCGACGAGTTGGATGACGGCACGTCCAAGAATGGCCGAGACATGCTCTCGCGCAGAAGACAGGCCTAGGCTTCGAGTGAGGGGAGGGAAGAGTCACAGACGTGACCACAGCCACCATGCAAGGCGATGAGCAGAGACGTCATGCTCGCTCGCTTCCGAGAGGGGAGGTATTCGGTGCTGGGCGGGCGAGAGGCTGGAATCAGCCCACATCCCGTGTCAATGATATGCCAACCAATGCTGGCTGCTGGCTGGTGGCTGGTGTCACTGCTCAGCCGATGGGCCTCGAGTACAACCTTCTTCAGGCAGCGCAGGCCGAAAAGACAGGAACAGCTTATCAATCACGCATCATTTGCCTCTCCATGGCCCTGTGCACAGACATTAGCCTTACCCGAGCCTCTGGACTGGACACGATGCGACAGATTGGGCACGGAGAATCTCCAGCCATGTGGGGAGAAAGAGACGACAGAAGACGCTCAGCAATGGCGTTGAGGGCGCTCGCAGGTGGGGCCAGGTTCCGGTATGGTACGGTGGCACAGCCCAGGGCAAGCATGCATGCATGATGCATGTGGGCTGGATGAGCACCTCCAGCCGACCCATCAAGGTGGTCCTGTGCAAGCGGCAGAGGCGTGGTCTAGCCGAACATTGTGGTGCAAAGGAGGCAAAGAACCACATGCGAACAGCGATCCATACAGACAGATGTGCAGTGGACAAAGGAGCCGAGAAGCCGCCCCAACCGGGAAAGGAGAATGGAAATGGGGTTCCAAATATGTACGTGCCGCCAACAAGAAAAGGTCCTCGAAAGGGCTGTCGTACTTTCGGTGGATACGAGCTGGCGGGCCCTTCGCACAAGAAAGGCTCCGCGTCGAGGTGTGGTGGAAGCAGTACAGAGGGGCCGAGAGCGCTGAGGGCAATAGTAGAAACGAAAGAGAAGAAAGGAAGAGTAGAGGAGGATGAGTAGGCTCGGAAAACAGCCACAATCAAAGCCCCTTCACCTTTTGATTGGCGAAAGGTAAAGGAGAGAGATCATGCCCATTGCTCTTTCCCTTTTCTCCCCACATCTCACCTTCCGGGACACACACTTTTCATGCAGAACATGATCATTCTAGATGCAGCGCCCTGTCAGGGTTTGTTGTGTGCATGTGAATATGACTGTGTGATTTCATTGTGTGTACTTTACAATGTATGATAGTATTATATAGTACATGCATCCATACACAGTAATACAGTAGTAGTACTTTGGAGGAGGAGGTGGTTCCAGAATAGCTTTGTGTGGAGGGGAAACATGGGGAAGGGGAGATTGGCCAAGAGAGGAACTGGGAAAAGGGGACAAGGGGACCAGGCGGAGGAGGAAGGGAAGGAGTAGGAGGGGGCGGCATGTAGAAACACCATTCCGAACTAAGAAGTACCCGACACAGAATTGGGGGCAGGTGTCATCGAGTGTCCATGCAAGAACTGTAATATTTCTATGGTGCTTTGTTGCCCATCGTCTTTCCGATCATATCCCCGATTGGTGTGTATGCATTTGCATCCTGTGTATTTCTAAAAGAGACGGAGAAAGAGAATGCGTGGGTGGGATGATAATCTCACATCATTAGGTCTTTTGCTATGCTCAAACCGTCTCTGAAAAGTGAACATAATTATTGCCGGTAGCACAAGGTGTTTTTTCAATTCCCCCCTTTCCCTTTTTTTTCTTTTTTTCTTTCTTTTTTTTCCTTTTTTTTCTTTCTTTTTTTGCGACCCGTGGACTTGGACACGTCCTCAGCGGACTTGGTGTCAACCCTCTCTAGTCGATGGGTCACAGTGCTAGGTGCTAGGTAAGAGAGAAAACGCAGTGGGACAGTTTTAGCACCGCCTTGCCCCCAAGGGACCTCCCCATAGCCCCCTATCCCTAGTCTCTCCTCTGGGGCCCTGCGGGGCTTCCCGCAAGAAACGGGCTCTCGAATGTTTCTAGGGCCAAGGCTACCCTCCGAACCGTCCTTAATTCTGCTTCCCGCCCCATGGCACCGGTATTGTTTGTCAACCTTGACCCAGTCTCTATTTATCAAGTTTTGTTTCGTTTGGTTCCGCTAACCAATCCTCAAGGGAAAGCCGGGTACCGAGGATAGTCCGCCATCACCGTTTCCTTGGCTCTGCTTGAGGGTTGTCTGCATCTTTACATTCCCTTCGATCCCGAGTTCCTTTTCTTGGAGTTGGTATGTACTTTGAGTTCGCCGGGCGGGGACGTTGGGGGCGCCGGGAGGGGGGGGAAGAGGAAGAAAGGGTCTTCTCCCATTGTCGTTGCCGAAAGATAAAACTTAAGAAAGGAAAGAAGGAATAGATCAAAGAGACGGGGAAACACACAAGGCCTGAATAGAAGGAGTAACAGTTTCAGAAGGTGACGAGGTAAATTACCACTCAGAAGACTTTGTAGCCGAAGTCATACAGTAAGAAAGCAGATGCTCAGTACTGTCTTCATGTCCTAGGCCTCTTTCACCGCTGCAGAACTTCCAGACAGACCATCAAGCTTGCATGTCCCTTTCCCTCTTTTCTTCTTCTACCTCCCATACATGGTATACTGTAGATTGAGGAGGAAGGTATAAAGATCAGCCCTTATGCTATGTATGATCTATAGCAGGTTTGGATTGTCTGGTCTACTGCCCAGGCCCAGGTATGGTCGAGTTGCCCCCTGGCAAAGCACAGCACCCCAGCCCCCACTCCATGTCTCCAGGGTCCGGCGCTTTAGCGATGTGATTCATGCAGCATGTAAACGCCCTGTACCATTTGCACATAGTAAGCCCCCTAGAACGTCATTTCATGCAACCCATCCACTGAACCCACTCACATTTCTGTACTATGGCACATAAATGCACACACACACAAAGTACATTAGCCCTGTAACTAACCCTGGCCCCTAATTGATCACTTAGCAGGTGCTAGTAGGTGCTTAGACCGAGGCCCATGCTGCCGCCACCAGTCCCCCTCGACAATTACCAACTTCTTTCCAGGACTGTTTCACTGTTGCAGCTGACCTGGGACCAGCAGAACATACCTCGACAACTTACTTCCTGCTGCTTGCTGCTGCTGCCACACGTCACCACCTGCACTTGCACCATTGCTGCACCACCCACACTCCTTGCAACTTGCACTGCACAATCTGTGGGCAACTCGTTGCACAACCACAGACTACGCTGCTGGATCCAGGAACCAGGTGCAGAACTGCATTGTACCTCAATACTTTCTCGGCACAATCGACCCAGCCTTTGTGACCTTTGGGAAGCAGCATACCCAGAGAAGGACCTGCCTCTTATTGTGTGTATGTATTGTAATGTGCGTGCGCATTGGACCTCTTTGCTCGCCTTCTGTTTCTCCCTCTCTCTGTCCCCTCTTGCTCTGTTTCTTCCTCTTGACATTCGCGGTTCGGCTACCACTTCCACTCGCGTCTCACTTGGCCTTTGACCTTTGACCTTTCTTCACACCTACCTCGACAAGTCCAAGTGCAGCATTGGAACATTGTCTCTGTTACCCCTCGACTCTCTCCCCCTGTCCCTCTCTCAAGGAACACTGCCTCACTGAACGCAATCTCTCTTTGCTGTTACGAGTACGGAAACACCAGACAGTTTGCATGCTTGCCCGCGCACCCAATCTTCTCCTTTTCTTCCCCCCTTTGCCTCCTCCTCTCCTCCCTCTTCCCTCCTCTTCTGTCACTGTCTGTCCTGCTTGACGTGGAACTTTGTGACCTGCCAGTCATTTATTCATATCACCTTGTTGGAACCACTCGGATGCTCACATCTACTTCTTTGCCACAGATTTGCCCAGTGCTCCTTCATTTCCGACAGACCCAACAACGTACGTTCACCGTCTCTGGACCTACACATGCATGCATACATACATACGCACCTACCGCCTACGTTCACCACCCACCGCTAAGCACCGGCTTGCTGTTTGCCCTGCAAACCAGCTGATCGATCCTCTCGAAGCCGTGTCGAGCTGGTGGTTCAAGATCCAATCCCCGTCACCATTACCGTCACCGTGCCCGCCTCCGTCCCGTTTTGGGGTTTCCTCAGACCCATTGTCTCGTCCCGTACCGTTTTCCACGACAGGATCACCCCCTCGAAATCGATTGCTTACCCATTTGTGGCTGTCAGCAGGCAGGAACGAACCCCTCACCCCTTTCCTCCTCCTACTACTCTCCCTCCACCGAACAATCCTCCACAATATACACGCCCCTCGCCAAGATACAGACAAGCCGACTCCGCGAGCCCGCTTACCTCCTTCCGACACTACGACGATCCTCTATCTCCGATTCTAGCCTGCTCGATTCAGCTGATCTGGCTGACCTAGATCGCATTGTCTCATCCTGTGTCGACCCTCTCTCCTACCGTAAAGTACGAGCCTAAGCCTCTGCTTTGACCAGCACGGTCCTGCCTGCTCGGCCAGGCACACTGCCCGCTCCCCACCGCACCGCCGCGCCCCCAGCTCTACCCACCTCGACCCTCCTGCCGCTTCGTCGATCGACCTGTCGATACCCATTTGTCTCGTTACTCAGCCCTACCGTTCTGGCCCCGTCCTCTGAAGCCCCTTGATCTTGATTTCGCGTTTTGAGGGGGCTGGCCTGCGGTCTGCAGCCCTTGCATCTGAGGTTGCTGCCATTTTGCCTTGCGCCTCTGCTTCTTCTCGCTCTCGCTGTTCTTAACATTGTCGTTGCGCGCTGTCTGTGGTAGCAGGGCCGCTCTACATTCATGGACAGCCGGCCATCCGCCGCTGAAACAGATCACGCATACCAGCCCGTCGCCTCCTGGAGTCGCGCCGGTCTGAGTCCACACCCAGACGGGCCCTCGACACCGCGAACTCCCGGTGCCGCCACGCCTACCGCCGCCGTCTTCGCCGATTCGTTACCCACCAGCCCATACCCTCCGACCCTGGACTTGCTCGCCCCGTTGCTGTTCTCCCAGCACCAGGCCCAGCTATTGCAGTACAACAAGCTCATCTCACCTGGTCGAGGTGGCGGTGGAGCCCTGCTGCCCACATCCCATCCCGGACTGCCCCCTGTACCGAACATCCAGGCGGCCCCGAGGTCCAGGTCCAGATCCTCCTCCAAGGTGTCCAACAAGGACGGTCACAACGCCAAGCAGTCTCCTGCCGTGCAGAGCTGCCATGGGACGAGGGGTCCAAGGAATACCGAGAGACAAGACCGTGAGGCCATGACGATGGGGAAGGACAAGGAGTCGATACCCCCGGCCAAGGGCAAGGACACAACACCCCAGAAGCCGCCGCTCAAGGCGCAGCCTGACCTTGCCCACCCGCTCCCTTCCCGCCCTGCCCACCGCGCTGCACAAGCTCATCAGCAGTCTGCCGCAAGCTCCGCCCAGTCGAACTCAGTCCCGTCCACCCCCCATCAGCGCGCGCGTGATTTCTTCGAGGAGTCCCGCGAGCCCTCGCCCACTGCTATCCAGAGCCACTCGCCTCGCTCAGCGTACTCGGAGCCCCATGGCGGGGCTGCCACCCTCCCCGCCCGCCAGCCTCAGCTGCAACGGCCCTGCCCGTTTGAGACTGCCTCTGTCAAGTTCCGCAGACGTATGCCCTATAGCTTGGGGGCTGAGAAGCTGGAAAGGATAGACGCGGCCAAGATCAAGAGCAAGCTGTCGGAAGATGAGGAGCGGAAGCTGTCCACAGACATGCGCGAGATCTATGACAGGTTATTGCCATCGTCAGAAGTCGAGCAGAACCGTGAGAGGCTGGTCAAGAAGCTGGAGAAGATTTTCAACGACGAATGGCCCGGGCATGACATCCAGGTGCATTTATTTGGCTCCTCGGGCAACCTTCTCTGCTCGGACGACTCTGATGGTTCGTTGATTTGCCCCTAGGGAACATCCCTCCCCCATGCCCCTTTTTTGTTCCCCCCAACTTGTGCTTAACAATGGGCTTACAAACACCTTAGTTGACATATGTATCACGACGGACTGGAAGGAGTTGGAGGGCGTCTGTATGATAGCGGACCTCCTGAACAAGCGTATGATACAATCCCTTCCTACATAGTCTTTGCTGAAGATACTGTATACTGACGGCTCTGCTCGGCCAGGTGGGATGGAGAAGGTCGTGTGCATATCGAGGGCAAAGGTCCCCATCGTCAAGATATGGGATCCGGAACTCAAGCTGGCCTGTGACATGAACGTCAACAACACACTCGCGCTGGAGAACACGCGCATGGTTCGCACATATGTGGAGACGGATGAGCGCGTCCGCCCTTTGGCAATGGTCATCAAGTACTGGACCAAGAGGCGGGTTGTCAATGATGCTGGTGAGTCGTCTCTCCATATCGCCCGTTCTCAACAAGACGGCTCTCTTTTTGCTGACGACGGGGATTGTTCCACTATTTGCAGCCTTTGGGTTCACGCTTAGCTCCTATACGTGGATATGTATGATCATTGCGTTCCTTCAGCTTCGCGAACCACCTGTCCTGCCGGCTCTGCATCAGTGCCCACACCTGAAGCTGCCTGCAGCGGGTGGCCACAAGAGCGACTTTGCGGACGACCTCAGTCAGCTGAAGGGGTTTGGCCGCGAAAACAAGAGGTCGATAGGGGAGCTGCTCTTTGAGTTCTTCAGATTCTATGCGCACGAGTTCGATTATGAGACCATGGCCTTGTCAGTACGCCTTGGCAAGATGATCCCGAAGACACAGAAGAAGTGGAATCATGCCATGAACAATATGCTCTGCGTCGAGGAGCCATTCAACAGAGAACGCAACCTTGGCAACACGGCAGACGATTTCTCGTTCCGGGGGCTCCACCTGGAGCTGCGCCGTGCGTTCGACTTGGTTGCCAAGGGCAAGCTGCACGAGTGCTGTGAGCAGTTCATTTTCCCCAAGGAGGAGCCCTCAGAAAACAAAGGCTTCGTCAAGCCGGCGCCTCGCCCTGCCATTCTCCGCAGTTCCTCGCAGCAGCACCCCGGCCGAGGCGGACGGAACGGAGGGGGCCGAGGCAACAGGAATCATCTTCGCAACGGCAATAGTAACCGGAGGGCATCGTCTAGCCACGCCTACGAGAATTCCCAGGCCAGTGCCGCAGGCATGGGGGCCGCCGCCGCCCTACCTCACCCTCTGCTGATCAATCCCGCGATGCAGGCTGGAGACCTGCAGCAGTGGTCCCAACTTGCACAGCAGTATGCCTCCTATCCCGCGGATATGACAATGCTCAGTAATGCCTTCATCGCACAACAAGAGCGGTGGCAGTGGTTCGCACACCATCAGGCCCAGCTCCACCAGCACGCCGTACAGCACGCACAACGCCTGCAGGCCAGCGCCGCGCTACCGACAGAGAGATCCCGCACTAGCTCTTTCGACCAGCCGCCGCCTCTGACGGCACCTATTCGGCCCGAGTACTACGTGTGGCCTCCTCACCTGCAGCCGAACCTCTATCCTCAGCAGCAGCAGCAGCAGCAGCAGCAGCAGCAGCAGCAGCAGCAACACCAGGCCGGCTTCGGGACGTACCCAAGCTCCCCATCCGCCTCTACTGCGGCCCCCGAATTTAGGAGAAGCCTGCACAGGTCGAATGCGGCGAACGAGTCTGGAAGCTCGTCCAGCAGCGGCGCGCTGAGATCTCAGTCCCAGCCTGCGTCTCGGACATCTGCACCCATCGCACAGGCCGCCCGAGGTGTGAGCGGTGCCATAGGCAACGCGTCTCAGGCCAATCTCTCGCCTTTCCCTGCCTTCGTTCCAGATGACAAGACGGATTCGGAGGCCGACGGAAGCTCGAGTAGGACTCTGCCGGACTCCCCTCCCGAGGAGGACAGTGCTGGCTATCTCGGATACTTTGTGGCCGGCTCGAGCATCCCTTCTCAGAAGATCTCGGCTAACCTTGCCGTCCTCGGTGACATGGGATTGAGTCGTGCGAGTCGTCGCAGATTATCAACCGAAGGGCCTCAGTCGGTCCTCGACAGGCGGTTACAGAGGACGTCTCGTTCGCCTTCACCCCTCGGACATGGTAGGACCATTTCCGCTGGGGCGAATTCGGCGCCGCTTGCCTCCGTCCCTTTCCCGCACGGCATCAATCGATTTGCGAAAGATAGTGCGCCGCTGGTCGCGAACGGTACCCAACCCGTGCAGCCTTCACATCCGCCGTGGGCCCCAACAGCCGCTGATGATACCACTTATGACAATCCGCTCCACATCAGTCAGACACAATCGGCCAGCAACCCCCTGATGACCGAGGCGACGGCGGCTGCACGGCCGCAAGCGACGTCTGATTCGAGACCGGTAGGGCCTCCTGACCGTCCATTAGTCGTGGATGGAAATATAACCCAGTCGCCTGTCTCGCCTCCAACAGCCTCGGCATCCATCCCATCGTTTGGACAGCGGCTGGCGGGACCGCATGGTACCAGCAGCGGCTATTATGCAACAGTGCCCGGAGACGGAGCTCAAAATAAGACAAAGGCCGCAGACTTCAAGTGGCAGCGTGTCGTGTCGCGGAATCAGCCCGGTTTCGCGCCACGCGATATGGCGCCCCTCGACCTGGCCATGCCTGCCTCTGCGTATTCCGAGTCGCAACACCTGTCGCCGGTCTACGAGACACGAACTCCATCCCCCACGGCATATCGCGAGAAGATGCTGCCAATACAGAGCGTGGGGTCCTTGGACCTTCCATGGCAGGCTCCCCGCGTACTCGAGCCTCCCCACAAGCCGTCTGAGCGGAACGGGACAACCAAGGACAGTGAGCCTGGTCTCGTGCAGCTCCCACGAACCACCAGCCAAGCGACACGAGAAAGCACTACTGCGTCCCGTCCAAATAGGGGCGAACTGGAGAACGGGTCCAATTGGCAGAAGGCAAAGACGCGGAAGAAGCAGTCAGACACGCGGACCACCGCAAGAGCGTCTACGCAGAGCGAGCAGCCGCCCAAGAATGAGTCGGAGAGAAAGGGCGGATGATCAAAGGCGCCGGGCAGATCGAGACCGAAACAGCCGCTACTGCGCGAGCGACTTTGTTACAGATACTACACTGAACAGGGGATCGATTGTCGCATTTTGGATAAGTGCATGTCACCCTCGAGCCTGGTCACAGGAGACGCGGGCAGCCAGGGGCATTTGCCTTATGTTGGACAAGATACTCATGTTCAGGATCTCGCTCGCCCCTGGGTCTGATGTGCTATCTGGACGCCTCGGGCTGGTATTTTTGAGGTGCAGGCTTGTACGACTCTGCCTTTCACGATGCCAGTGCTGATGTGGTCACGACTAAGGAACACCCGCAGAGGCTACGATCTCGAAGTGACCTCGAAAGTCGGCTACAGTGTTCTCACGAGGCGATGAGTCAGTCGTCTTATTCTATCTTTTTTTTCTTCTTCAAACGATGGGGCCAGTGTCAATTTGCGTTCTTGTTGTGTGCATCAACTTCCAAACAGGCGTCTTTTTCTACGGGTTTACTACGATATCATTGGTACTATAGAAGATCATTCCGAGGACAGCATACATATACCACAAACATTGAGCGGACATTGCAAAAAAGAAACGAGGAAAAGACAGGGTATGGCATTTTCGGTTCGGCAGAGCATAATGCATTTGCAATGTATTCACCTTTTCTTTTACGAATGCGATCCCGACTCGGACCACACTCGTGACTTCCAGTCAACTTGATACCAATTTGGATCATGGGAAATGTGTCACGGAGCAGATACGCAGGCTAGGCACATGTTGTTCATCGCATAGCTGGTTGAGCTAGGTCATCTCCGGTCTTAGGATTTGATGAGTATGGTGTGCTGGTCGTTGGCTGTCCTGATCTGGCTCTTGTTCTCGTCTTGCTTTTTGGCTCTGTAACATGAGGTAAGGGGCGACCCTTAGGAGACCGGCATGCTTCCGTCTGCTTCAACAGGGTACCAAGTCCCTGGTAAGACATCGTGTCAACCCTTCGGACGTCTGCTTATATCGGTCATCGCCGCGGACGGGCGGGGATAGAGAGCTTTCTGACGGCAGACGATTAAGTTGAGAGATGCAACCCAACCAGATGGTGGCACCGAAAAGGATGTCAGATATGCAAGATGAAGCATGGATTCAGAGAATCAACATGTTATCAGAAATGTTTTGTTTTGGGGAAAGGCTAGAAGGAAGTTGTCTTTGTCACTGGATGGAGTTTTTACGTCACGGCATGGAAACTGAACATAAGAGGGCACCACGGATAGTTTGCTGTCAATACCACATAGACTGGAAGGGGAGAGAAGGGCGGAGGGATATTGAGAGCACCTTTCCAAAGACGCGGATGATAAAGAAAAAAACAAGGACAAAATGCGGATTGAAGAAAAGTCCATAAAAACGAAACAATGAAAAAAAAAAATTTCGAAAATCTATGAAAAGAAAGAAACCCATGCAGTTTGACTGCTACGTATTTTAATGTAATGCTGCCACTTATGATGAGAAAGTTTGCATGTTAAAGTGACCTGATTTGAGGTCTTGTGAGATTATCTGGTGGTATACTGGATTTCCCCCATGGACCCGTACTATCATTCCCCAGTCATGAATAGCTAAGGCTCAATACACATAGATAGATGGATAGAAGGGACAACATCCAGGCCTGGTAGACACGAACAGAATGTCCATGTACCAAAGCCTGCAGTCTCATAGGACGAGATCATGGCGGTCTGAAGGTCCAGCGAGGTGTGAGAAGGACACGCATTTCATGCTCACAGGAGGTGCGGCTTTGAATTTCACAAAACAAAGGATATCTAGCTAATTAATACGAAACGATCCCGTATGCGGCGTCATCATCATTGTCATTGTTCAATCATCGCCTTCATATGGCCCAGTAGACATCGACCTTGACAGACTGGACAAAGTTGACCCAGCTGCCGAATCTGGACATAGCCCAGACGGTGACGACATCACCCAGCTTCAGGTTCCGGACAAAAGCCCCATCACCCGTCTCCTCTCCGCGGCCCATCTCCTTCAGTTCCTCGGCGGTGAGTGGATCCACGTCGTCGTCCCAAGACCAGACCACCTCGTGGGTTGTGGGTTCGCGGGTGGCGGTCTTGTTGTGCTGGATAGTGAGCTGACGGGAGGGATGAAGGGGGTGGTCAAGCTCGGGGCGGTCGGGATGGACGGCCGGGTGGATGGGTCGCAGGGCGTAGACGGGCAGATACGGATCAGGGAGCGGAACGTCGTGAAGAGGTTCTGCTTTCTTCTCTGCCCGAGGTACCCTTTCAGAGCACCCTTGGGGACGGGCGGCGTTCTTGTCGAACCTCTCCAGGCCGGCGCTGAAGAAGGTGTTGGAGCCCCTGTAGGACCCCCTGTCTCGTCGAGCGTTGCCCGACCAGCCCTGGTCGTGGCTGGTGATGGTGAAGACGATCTTGCGGCACGGGTGCTCGAGAGTGCTGGTGGGACTCTGGATCCAGCTCTGGAACTGGGACACTGGGTACTCGCCGTCAGGGGAGAGAGGTTGTGGCGGGGCTCTTGTGAGGGCGTAGTGGCGGTCGTCGTAGTGCGTTTTTCTGGTGAAGCCCAGAGGCTGCGAGCGCAGCTGTGATGTGGTCAGCAGGGAAGCTGTCACAGGGCTCACAGGGTCACATAGCCACCACGATAGCAGCAGCAGCAGCAGCAGCAGCAGACTCACGAGGAATTGGTTCTCTGTTGCCCTGCCAGACCTGACAGTGACACTGGCATCGAGAAAGGCCGTCGTGTGAGGCCAGTATTCGGCGGCTTCGATGATGGACAGCACGACCTCTGTTGGTAGCCTCAGTCCCTGCTGCAACATCGACTTGACGATGACTACGTCCATGGGCGAGGGCTCGTGGAGTTGTTGCCTGGGAAGGACGCTCGCGCCACTTGAGGAGGCATGAGAACTGGACGGGGACTCAAGCTGAGATCCGGATGGGGATGTTGCCGAGGTGGAGGAGATACCCAAGCTGCGGTTGACAAAGCTTTGGAGGAAAGGGAAGAAAGACATGATGGGGAGAAGGAGGAGGAGGATTGTGAAGATCGTCCCGAGGAGGCTCATGAGCTGTACGTTGCAAGTGGTCTGTCCTGGTGTCTTCCTATAAGGTTGTAACACCAGGGGATCACGGTGTACCTGTGTGCAGGTGTGGTTGTGTGTGTGTGTGTATTGATGGCGAACTCAGAAATAAAGCAGCGTTGCAGTCATACCTGACCTGCAGCAGCCGAGATCTGACGTATCTGTGTTGTATTGTTGTATTACTATGGTATGTACTATGTATGGTAGGTCGAACCTTGAAGCCTGGGAACGTACTCTGTACTTCTGACGTGCGGGAGGTACTACTATGGTAGGTGGCATTACTGCACTGCTACCTGAGGTGTGTAGAGTACATTGCGTGGTCGCCAGGGGTGTAGTGGGGAATGCGGGGCTACGTCATTCCGCTATCTCTTATCTCCCAGACACCCCTGAGGGGTAAGCACAGTAAAAAGTTTCTGGAGCGATCGCGGGATGACAAAAGTCGCGAATGATGACAAACCCCGCCTGTCTTTTCTACTTGGTCATCTTCTCGCCTACGGTGGTCGTACGACAAGGCGTGTGTGTCTGTGTGTCGTGGGTGGGAGGCTTTGAACTCTCATGCCTCTCATTGCCCTTTGGTCTTTTATCTTTACCGTTTCACATATTGCACCCCGATGAACTCATGGTGAAGATGAGCGCTCAACGATCAGTCGCGGGAGCTCTCCTCCGGCTCACCAGTGTCGGTACTGGAAGCTGCAGAAGCTCTACTACCACCGCCACCACTGCTAATAGACTTGCACGCCTCGCCTCAGCAACTCCTCGACAGCCCTCCGCCTCGACTTCATACTCAACATCACCTCGAACAATCGCTCCGTCGACCCAGCGATGCCTTCACTCGACACCCTCCCGCTCCAGCGGCGCCTCCAACCCCGCCATGTCCTTTCCCTGCCTCGATGCCGTCGAGACTACCTCCGCCACGCTTGAGGCCAAGTCCTCTACCTCTGGCCCCGAGCCTTCCTACACCACAGGAGCCACCCTCAAATACCACTGTGACGCCCCGATCCTGCTGGACTGGGGAGGGACGCTGCGCGAGTTCGATATTGCCTATGAGACCTGGGGCACGCCCAACCACGACAGGTCCAACGTCATCCTGCTGCACACAGGCCTGTCTGCCTCGTCCCATGCACACTCCACCGAGCTGAACCCGCAGCCTGGATGGTGGGAGAAGTTCATAGGCCCTGGCTGTGCTCTGGACACCGACAAGTACTTTATAATATGCACCAATGTCCTCGGTGGCTGCTACGGCTCGACCGGTCCCAGCAGCATCGATCCCGCCGATGGCCAAAACTATGCCACACGTTTTCCCATCCTGACTATAGACGACATGGTGCGCGCTCAGTTCAGGCTGCTGGACCACCTCGGGGTCGACAAGCTGTACGCGAGCGTCGGGTCCAGCATGGGCGGTATGCTGTCCCTGGCGGCGGCCGTGCAGTTTCCAGACCGTGTGGGCAGGATCGTCTCCATCAGCGGGTGTGCCCGGAGCCACCCCTACAGTATAGCCATGCGCCACACCCAGAGGCAGGTTCTGATGATGGATCCCAACTGGAACAGGGGGTATTACTATGGCAAGATCCCTCCTCACCACGGCATGAAGCTCGCCCGCGAGATTGCCACTGTCACTTACCGCTCCGGCCCCGAGTGGGAGCAGCGCTTTGGCAGGCGGAGGGCTGACCCAGCCAAGCCCCCGGCCCTGTGCCCTGATTTCCTCATCGAGACGTACCTGGACCACGCCGGCGAGAAGTTCAACTTGACCTACGATGCGAACAGTCTCTTGTACGTCAGCAAGGCTATGGACCTGTTCGACCTGGGCGGCGAGAACAGGGCGCGCACTGCAGCCCGGCGAGCGGAACGGGAGACGGAGCTCACCTCGGGTGGCGGTTCTGTCGGCTTCGATGCCAGCTGCAGCCTTACCCTCCCAGAAGATCCATACGAGGAGCAACCAGGCACCAGCGAGGGCGAGGTAGACCCAAAGCAAGCCCTGAGCGCGAAGCCACCTGCGGATCTCGTCGCCGGGCTCGCTCCCCTGCGCGACCACCCGACACTCGTCATGGGCGTGGCCAGCGACATCCTGTTCCCCGCGTGGCAGCAGCGCGAGATTGCCGAGACGCTGAGGTATGCTGGCAACAGGAAGGTCACGCATGTTGAGCTCAGCGAGGAGCAGAGCATGTTTGGTCACGACACCTTCCTGCTGGACCTGCAGAACATTGGAGGAAACATCAAAACCTTCCTAGGTTGATAAGGGGACTATGACAGAATGTGGCAACCAGAAAGGTCGTTCGTCAGTATTCTTGGGTGCCCATCTCTCACCGTAGGATGTGGACGCCTCGTAAGAAGATTGATTGGCACTTGTTATCAAAAATGAGCCGACCATTGGAGGCATTCTTGGAGAAAACACAAATCTAGTGGCCAGGAACATAACATCCTCGTGCCATATCATACACATATACACGTCAAACCTGTGCACACCCTCTATATACCCACAAGATTTCATCTAGCTCATTCCAATCACACAAGTATCCAGCGAAGACAGACTGAAGTCGGCGAATGTTGCTCTCGGTTGCGCATTGTGCATATACAGTATCAGACTCGCGGGAACGACAAGGGAGATAGAACTAAGCCATCAAAGAATCAGCCACAGCAGAGGGAATCAAGGAGGTCTAGGTCAAGTCTTGAGTCGTTTCATCTCATCTTGTCAACTTACACCCAGCTGCGAGTGTGTGATATGAAGAAGAACATTGCCTGTTTCGGCAGCCGGCCATGATCTGATTGGTCCGCTGCAATATCGACTCATGCACTACTTATTATACTTTGTAGCACATTTCTGTCCTGGATTTGGTGGTGAGGTTACTGACATTCAAAGCCGAGCTTGGTTGGAATGTGTCTTGAGCGTAATGTTCTTGCGCTCAACGATTTCTGTAGATGACTTGGTGTAAATCCACCGTATCAGGGTGTGATTCTTTGGTGTGTGATGAAAAAGATAAGCCGGGGAAATTGGATCAGAGTCTAGGGTAAGTGGTTACCCTAACCCCGAGATTTTCGGTCCCTGGACAGCCAGCTACAGAATGGACTGAGCCTGAGAATCGTTGTTTACCCTACAATGGGACTTCTTTCAAGATTACTGGTAATTATGATGGATCGCAATATCAGGATTGTATATAACATCTGCACAAGTAGGTTCCTCAATACTCTCTCGGCTTTGCAACTACTAGTACCCAGACAAACCCCAGATTCTGAAAATACGTCTCCTGATCCTCTCTGGTTGAAGTATCATGTTTGTTCGTTCTCCCGCTCCACACTCTTCGCCATCACTCGAGAGTCCTCCAAGGCTCATATCCATGCATCAACTTGTATATGTACCCACCTCGAAGAATGTCAGTTAAAATCTGCATGTGACGCTACATCACATATCTCGAGAAGAGACCCAAAATAGATAGCGCACTCACCTGCCAGACCTCCACAGAGACTTCTCCCGAGTCGATCCGCGCTACATACCCATACGCAACCACATAGTTAAGGTAGTTGTACGCAGAGCACGCCGTAACGAACGTTAAAAACACATTCGGCGAGTGACCCGACTCTTCGGCCAGGATATCGCACCCGTCGGTTGTTTGCAGGAGAGCCACGACGTTTGGGTTGAACTCGCCGTTGGTATCTTGCATGCCAGTATCGAGACCGCCAATAACCGTGCCTGGATTGTTGTTATTGATTATTGTTTGTCAGAAACAAGAATGTCCAAGAGCTTTATGTTCAGGTCGCTTTGGGCCCAATTGGATGGAGTGCTTGACAACAGCACATTCAGGTTACACAGACACACACGCGCAAGGAGAGCATGTGTGTGGGTTGCTTGCTCACCCTCTATCTCGGGTCCGGTGAAATTACCGCCTTGGACCGGCTCAAAAATTTGGGTGCCTACTGGCGTGGATCCGAGGTCGGTGAGCGTGCCATCCTCAAGGTACAGAGTGAAGAGGTATGTCAGTGCAGGAGCGGTTGGGGCAGTGTTGTTTGTTGAGCGTCCTGAGAGATTCGTCGTTGGTATGGTGGATGCCGTGGCCGCCAGGCCAAATAGAAATGTAAGGAGGGAGACCAACATCTTGAACGACGAATCAAAGGTTTCTTTCGTTTCCCTTCGTAACAATCTCAAGGCCGGTCACATAACCTTTTAATTGGGCTTCGTTCTCTACGCAACATAAAGCAGGTATATCTGTACGCCCATTTGGAATTTGCAGCTTACGATTATTATATAATCAACTCCTCCCTTGCACCGTAAGCCAGTCCAGATGTTTCTATAACTCCGAATAATTACTCCGAATCCTCAGTCAAGACATCTAGCTCAAGGGGCTAAGGTGTCTGTCTAGGCAATGAGAATAGTGTCGATCCCAAATGTGTCATTATAGCTATTTCAGCCGCGCTGCAGAATCCCTTCAGCCCCTATTGCGCCAGGCGTGACATCTGTGAGCACATCGGCGTCTCGGCTCTCAAATGCCAGGGCTGATTTTTTTTGTTTGGCTCGCCCGAGTCCCAATCTATGGTCCAGCGGCATGTTCAGGATGTAATAACATGTCATCTTTGTTGTGACCGAGAGACAGTCTATTGATGACTACGGCTGCTTTTGCAGCTCGCCAAGTCCTGTTCGACTCATTGGGCGAGTCCAAAGGCCTAATTGACCCTACGCAATCTGAGCGCTGGGACGGCAGATGCCTTTGATATCCTTTGCGATAGTTGCGTCTGACATGTCGGACCTGTCAATCCCCCATCATTCTCCTTTTGCCCCTTTTTGAAACTTGTCACTCTTGTCCCAAATCCTTATTACCATGTCTACGTAACGCAACTGCCTCGAGTGATTGGCCTTGTTTCAACTGGTCTGGTTTTCTCAAGGACATATGCAACACTGATAATATTCTTAAAAAGGAAACAATGATAGATATATTGAGACCATTGTCAGCTGAACCGATCCATCAAATAATGAATATACATGTTCAGATACTCGTTCGATACTTAACTTACCAAATATCTGAGCATCAAGCTCCGAAAAAAATCATCTCACTTTGCAAAGACCTCCATTACGTTATGAGATAACTATATTGGTCAACACAAACGGCAAAATATTTCGTTTCACTGGAGCCTGTGAGACCGGGGAAAAAAGCGTTATGCGTAATAGCTGTTATAACATCAGTATGTAAGTACTAGTGAATGCCATGATCGAACTGATGTCGTTGTGCGCAGTGTGTACAATAAATGGACCTACTTGAGTAAGCACTCAACGTGGCTTAATCACTGGTGTTCCGTTGGCCCCCAGTGATGCCATCCAGACGTAAATTTGCAGCTACGTCGAGGGCTACGAGGCTATGGCGCGGCTCCACAAAGTGAATAATGAGAATACGCGTTTCGGCGGACATACCTGCGGCAGGAATTGGGCTGGAGACTCCAAAGGACAATTCGCCGAGTTACCGAGAATCGTCCGCAGCAGTTGAAGAGTTTTTCTTTCAGAGTGGAACTGCGGATGGAGTGGCTTCCGTCCACAGCAAGGCGCCAAGAGTGATTGACGATATGTGGGCATGGCCTCGTCGGCAACCATGTGTTATCTTCTGTGTGAGTTATCAGCTCACTGACCCTTCAAAGGGAGGATACACTGTTCAGCCCGAAATAGGCAATCATACGGTGAGCTCCGAGCCGCTGCACTTCTTACAAGTCCCCTCTCGATGCCCACTCCTCATGGATTCGCTTCTATGGCTATCGTATGTTACCTCACCTGAGTCACGGCAGGATTTTGTAGTCCAAGATAACTAGCCCTTCCGGAGCGGCAGCAGAGTGGATAATGGACCCCCCCCCCCCAAAAAAAACACGGAGTGACATGTCAGACTAAGTTTTAGGGGGGGGACGGAATTCCTTGCTTCGAAATTGATATTAAAAAGAAACGGGGTGGCCTTGGGAAAGAAGAGGCCGGTGGGTGCCGTGAAGAAATGGTAACCAAACAAACGCAATTACATTTCATCACAGGCACCAGCCGTGGCTGAGAAGAGGAACAAACTGCCAGTAACGGCGGGATGCACTTTAGGAAATGATTGAAAAAGATAACGCCGAGAATGACCCGACTGGAATTCTATCATCAGACTCATCCGCAGTGATTCTGCTGAAGGATGACCCGCCCAATGGCGGGCTGAGGGCATGGCTCCAGGTGCTCGGAGCTTTCTTCATGTACTTTAACACTTGGGGTAAATGCTGTCCAACAACACCTTGTTTTCAAATTGAAACCGAGAGAGAGAGAGGGGGGGGGGGGAGGGAGTGACGAGCACAGTTATTAACGGTTTCTCTTGTGCAGGTATTGTTTCGAGTTATGGGAGCTACCAAGGATACTATGAGGAGTCGATCCTCAGCACGAGCACCTCCTTCCAGGTCTCTGCGATCGGGGCGGTCCAAAGCTTCTTCATGGTGTTTCTGGGGTTTCTCGCCGGACCTATCTTCGACAAGGGGTATTTCAGACCTCTTGTCAGGGGCGGAACTTTCCTCGTGCTTCTGGGGACCATTACACAGGGCTTTTCGACCCGATACTGGCACTTGCTGCTGTCGCAGGGCGTCTGCGTTGGTGTGGGAATGGGATGCCTGGCTGTTCCGAGCATAGCCGTCCCGTCCGCATGGTTCACGACCAAGATGCCTCTGGCAAATGGCATAATAGTTTCTGCGAGCGGATTCGGTGGGTACGTATTCATCCTTCTTGCCAGTCCCGACCTTCCATGGAGAAAAGGGCCTGGTGCCGTTACGATTTTGCTTTCACCTGCAGTCGGTTTCAATGAGGAAAGATAGAGAAAGAAGAAGAAGAAGAAAAAAGGCTGACATATATACCATTCTCAGGGTTGTGTACCCAATCATGATCAAGTACTTGATCCCGCTTGTTGGCTTCAGATACGCAAGTCTGAGCGTGGCGTTGGTGGTATTTGTCACGTTGGGAATATCAAATGTGGTCATGAGCCAACCCGAGTCCTCACGACCAAAGAGGGCCTTCTTCGACCGAACAGTCTTGACAGACGCGCCATATCTTCTCTTCGTCCTCGGCTGCGTACTCACGTTCTTGGGCTTGTACACAACCTTCTTCTACGTCGCCGATTTCGCAGTCGAAACGAACATCATGGAAGAAGGCGTGGCAACATATCTCGTCACGATCTTGAACGCCGCGTCCATCCTTGGGCGCATCCTGCCCAACATTCCACAAATCACGCAAGGACTGGGGCCGTTCAACATGATGATAATCTCGGTGTCATCTCTGGCCCTCCTTGTGCTGTGCCTCAATGCCGATGCTGGTCTCGCAGGTCTCATGACGATAGTCAGCCTCTACGGGTTTTTCACAGGCTCTTATTTCTCTCTACAGCCCACAATCTTCTGGCGACTCACGGCAGATATGAACCGTCATGGGACCCGGATGGGTATGGCATCGACGTGCATGAGTTTTGGACTACTGATTGGGGCGCCAGCTTCTGGGGCGCTGTTGAGAACTTTTGGGTTCCAGGCCAGCTGGGCTTGGAGCGGGGTGACGCTGTTCTCGGGTTCCATGGCCATACTTGGTAGTCGAGGACTGACAGGAGGCTGGTATCCGTTCAAGAGCGTCTGACGGGAGATAATCACTGCGAGGGCTGGATTCTGGTCAGTGGGAAGAAGTCTGGCCGTATTTAATAGAGGAGAGGGGGCCAGGAGAGGTTGAGGGTGGAATGAGAGAGGCGGCCTGAGAATTGGTTGAGGAATGGTTTTTCGATGTTTCCCTTCAAGATACCCACTCTCAATTTTACGTACCTGTTTTCTTCCACGATAAATTTTTCTGAAATAGGCTTCCGTCCTCAGGTCAGTCACTTTGCATTAATTCAAAAGCTGCATGAAGGAGCGGACTTAATCACTTCAATGTGTAGTTAATTATTGGCTTCAGCATCAGACCAGCAAGATGCAATGGACCCAAGACATCTTGTTGCGTACGTGGATCAGTCCAGGGTTTCCTGAAACAGAAAACCCCAGGTAGAGTCAGTACTGGATACTGAGTACCTGCATGTAAGTATTCTCGCTCGGTGGTGGGTAAATATACGCAAGAACTGCTCTCCGTCTATAACATGTCTTGTCGAGAACATCCCACCGCTGGGTTCTTCAAGAGTAACGGAGTATTCCGAGAGAGACCACCTCAATCTTGAAGGCACTGCAGAATAAAACAATCTAAGGCGATAGAAGCGAGGCAGAAATGAACGGCAAACTGGTGCCTTAGATCTCCAACAGCGTTGTTCACTGGACCAGGCAGCGTGTGCAATATTCTCCTTGGGCATATGAACTTCATCCTAATATTGGCCCCTTTACCAGCTCAACTCCCCCCCCCCCCCCNNCCCTGACACTCAGCTCGCCAGCCCAACTCCCCCCCCCCCCCAAGTTTTCCCACCTCTCCACGAGCCTCGTGATTTCGTGTTGTGTTGACTAAGATCGCAACAGCAACAACAAAAACCAACAACAATAACACTTCGACGCGACCCAACCAACTACTGCCTTGATCTCTTTCTCTTTCTCTGTCTCTCTCTAGATTTTCTCCTTTCTTCCACCCTAACAAAATAGCGATCTCGAGAGCAACACACCTTCTCCAAACACTTCAGAACCTATCCAACATCAAGCAAGATCGCTATCCTGAATACCATCATCAACAACAACAAAAGCCTTTGTCTCTTCCTTTTTCTCTCTCTCCAAGATGGCATTCACCATCTTGAACAAGATTCTCAGCCTGCTGATGGCAGCCACCGTCCTCATCGCGGGCCAGGCCCTTCCCACCCACCACCTCAACCGCAGTCGCAAGGAAGAGGAGATGGACCGCGTCGTCGACGTCTGGAGGATCCCCACGCCGCAGGAATTCTATGCGGTGTGTGGGATCGGACCTGACGAGCGCTTGCCGCTTCCTCCTGAGGGGGATGCGCGCTATGCGCTCCTCTCAGGTCCACCCAGCCGTCATCGTCGTCGTCCTTCCTCTTCCACTTGGCCCCTCCCACGCCCTCGTCCTTGCCCTCGCCCTTCCTCTCCCGACCCCGACGCCACTAGACCGACCGATGCGGACATCATGTGTGTCCCGTCCCATATACCCAAGGTGAAGAGCGCCAGGCTGAACTGGTTGCTCCACGACCTCATCTTGTCCCACCCCGAAGTCGACAGCTGTTCGCCGCAGGGGCGAGCTCAACTCTACGAGCTCGCCAAAGCCGAAGAGGCCCAGCGGCGGCAGCTGGAATTGTCTCGGCTACAGGAGTTGTTGCTTCAGGAGAAGCAGCAGCAGCAGCAGCAGCAGCAGCAGTCCAAAGCGGATCGACCTGTCGCCGCCATGTTGTCGTCCCCTGCTGCCATCATCATTATCGATGACAACGACGACCATCAAGGAATGACTGCTGACCTTGCCGACGAGGGAGACGCTATCTAGGAAAACGTTTCCTCTTGTTCGGACAAGAGCGAGCAGGCCAGTCCTGTCACAGTCGTGACTGATGATGATGATGATGCACAGGTACAGCAGGCCGATGGTGTACAGGTTTTGACTGAGGAGCTCTCCCCCAAGTCGCCACAGCAGGACACAGCTGTGGGGCAAACCATACAGCCCTCCCGCGGTCTCGAAGAGAATGCCGCCGGCCACGAGAATGGCAGCAGCAGCAGCATAATCATCAGTGATAGTGGTGATGATGTTGAACCCGTCGTGGTCGACTCCGAGAGAGTGCAGGCTTCGACCTGTACCGGCACTGACCCTCCACCTCCAGAGGACAATAGCACCCTCTCCGATGGCGCAGTGGAGGATGGGCCAGATCACAGCCTCAGCATAGCTGCTGGTTCAACTTCTCAAGCTGAGGCGGCTGAGGAAGACACTGTTCTCCCGAATAGAGAGGAGGCAGTGGCTGAAGATGCATCCATCACGGTGGGTGTAGATTCAGAGCCCAGCGGAATGATACAGCCCGACTCTTCCTCTGAGGTCATCGAGGACGTCAATGAGATCGTCAACAAGATCGCTGCCGAGAGCCACGCGGACGCCCACATCGACGACGACTTAGATGCGCCGGAGCCGATGGAGGTCGACGACGAGGAGACGCCTCACGAGGATCTTCTCGTCCGCCCCACACCACAACAACAACAGAAGCAGCAAGAACAAGAAGAAGCCAATGTCTCTCAAGCTAACGAGGACTCGGTGGACGAGCTAATGGACCTGGACCAGGAGCGATCGGAGGAGGTGTGGGCCGAGATGATGGCGGACCTAGAGAACGACTTCCCAGAGAATGATCCCATGGAGGACATCCAAGTTATCGATCAGGAGGAGGATGGCCAAGTCCTTGACCAGGAGGAGATCCCTCGTCCCCCCAGGTCACCAAAGGGCAAGGAGATCGCTCCCTTCGATATGGCCCCCACCCCGTACGAGATGACCTTGCTCTACCCCCGCTACGACGACGATGATGACGATGACGGCCACTACAACCACCAGCAGTCCATGGAAGATGTGCAAATGGTCGATGAGCAGCAGCAGCACCACACCAACTTCCTGACCAAGTACACCACCAACGACTCCATGGAGGACATCGAACAAGTCGGCGGCGATTGCATTTCCGGCCCTTCCAAGACAGAGGACGTTGCGCAGGGCACTGAAGGTGACCCAATGGAGGAGATCCAGGTTTTCGAAGAAGATGTTCATCCCGAGTCTTGGTCAAAGGGCAAGGGCATGGCTTCCTCTAACGACCGGACACCTGCTCAGTACTCGACAGAGCACATAACCACCGACGACCACCTCATGCAAGATGTCCAGGTACAGCAAGACGCTCATATACAAGAAAAAGAGGAGCATGCCCGCGCGAAACCGTTGAAAGCCAACGAAGTTCAGCAGCAGCAAAAGCAGCAGCAGCACTCAACGGAACGCCATGCCGAACAAATCAGTAGAGACAACCTCATGAGCAACGCCGTGCAGGTTCGTGAAGAACAGAATGATACTTCGAAAGTGCAACAATACCGTCGACAGCAGCCATACTCATCAGCAGCCTCCAGCCGTTTTCGCCGTCAGCCCAAGCAACCCAAAGTCAAGCCTGTCAGGCCTACTGTCAAACCCAACCAGCGTGTCATCTTCAACAAAGTCGGCGACAAGATCTGCGGCTTCCAGGTCATCCCTCGACCGGGCGGACCAAGAGATCCGACGACCGACGATGACAATACCACCACGACGCGCCTCGTCTTGGCACCCATGGTCCAGAAGAGAAAGTGGGACGAGCCACATGGCCAGAGCCAAAAGGGCTACTGCACCGCCGCCATCCTCTTCCGGGCCTTCCACTACTTCCAGTCCGAGGTTCACACGGGCCGCGTGGTGGACGAGATCCGCTGGCTCACAGCAAGCATGCTCCCCAACGGAGGCAGCGCAGGCGAAGCAAAAGTCTACGAGAGCGCCCTCAAGTTCGACAGGGAGGCTCTCGAGTGGATGGGCACCAAGCCGGCCCAGCTCCGCACCTACGTGGGAGGCGGCAGGTGGCGCTCGACAAACATCACGACCTTCCACAAGTTTGTCTGCGACCGCGGCTACCGGCCATCGCACCGCGGGCCCTGGTCCATTGTGGAGGGCGTCCGGCTCATCATGGACTACATGACATACCGCATCCCGTTCCTCAACACCAACTCCCAGGTCCTCAACTTCCTGGAGCGGCGCCTGACCCCTTGTGTCGAGTTCGCCATGCTCACGTGCGGCCCCAGGCTCGGCGCCACGATGCACGGCACGGCGAGAGAGCTCAGACTGGCGCCGCCCGAGCGGCCGGAGCACCACATGTATTCCCGCTCCTACGCCGCGCCCCTGTACGAGCTCGTGCGCGCGCGTCTGTTCTTCTGGGTGGTCCACCTGGCCCCGGCCAAGATGGGGACGCTCGACATCAAGTGGGCGTGGAATTGGGCCCAGGACATCTGTGAATTCTGCACGTTCACCAAGCAGGGCAGGGTCCACAACGTCTGGGAGGTCAAGGACAACAGCGGGCAGCTCAAGGCCAACTGGCGGCCCCACGACGTCGCGAACCCGGACCAGCTGCGGGGCTGGTTCTTCACCTGGCTCGACAACGTCGTCTGCCCGCGGCTGCACAAGCTCACCAGGTACAAGCCCGACATGTACAGGTATTACGTGTGTCTGCGGCACGATCTGGACCTGGAGATCTCGAATTACCTGCTCGACTTCAAGGGCTGGGGTCCGGACCTAAATGGGCCTCGGCCTTCCGACGCGCAGGCCATTGCTGATATTATCGCTCAGAATTCTGGGTAAAGTAATGCCTGACTGAGTCTGTGTGATAAGTCAGTGGTCTTGTTTGTTCAAAAAAAGAGATTGGCTCAGATGGAGTGCCTTTTGTTAGAGAAGGACGGAAAGAGTAGTCCACGGTTTTATTTGTTTCCATTCTCCTTTCTTCGGTTCGGTGCTCTCTGTGTTGGTTTATTGGTTTGTTTCTGAAGGTAGACTTGATGGGGCACAATGACTACTCCTGCTTTTGCGATGGCACCTTGTTATGGGCAAGGAAATGATTTCCTTTTGATCTGTTTGTGTAGGGAAAAGGGATTATGGATACGAATTCGGATGAACAAGTGGAAGAAACATCAGACTAGAAAAGTCAATCAAACTCACGGCGCCCACAGTCTCGGGCAAAATGTAACTTTGTTTCGAGTTTGATGAAAGTCTGTGGGATAATAATAGCACATCGATCGTGTCCAATCCTCCACGGTCTCTCTTTGCATGGTGAATACGACGCAAAAGTAGGCGCGCCCTACCTGCTTTCTACTTCTCTGACACAACCTGTGTTCAAGTTGTGTGATCCCTCGTGCCGCCCTCATGCTTTTCAAGCATGCCATGCTCCTCGACAAGATTTTGGGTATCCCCCAGCGTCTGGTTCGGAAGCAAGTACACCAGAATAAAGCCGGGAGTGATCTGGAAAAAGGAAAACATGTGTCAGTGAGTGAGGACTTCCTTTTTTTCATCTTTTTTCCCCCATCAAAACTGTTCCCATTGGTTGTAGTGTGTAGCACGAGATGAAGGAGGAATAGTGCGAAAGAAGAGAAAGAAAGATTCGAACTGACAATAACCATGGCGGCCACGAAGAAGTAAGACGTGACTGCGTTGTACTGAAAGCCAGTTGCAAAGTTAGTTTTCCTTTCATGATCCTCCTCACGGCCTATACGTAATCATCATCATCATAATGAAGGGAAGAGCATTACGGCTTTGACAATGGCGATTCTCTCGGCCGTTCCCCAGGCCGGTATCGCGCCCGTAATGGAGTTGAACAGCGTATTGATCAGCTCAGGCGTGGCGCTGTCCCCAAGCTCCCTGGCCAGCTCCTCTCTGAACGTCCCCGTGTAGATGGCCCCGGAGATGGCATCCCCCACACTCTGTCCCAGGATGCCAAACAGCACGGTCAGGGCGGTCATCTGCGCCGCCTCCGAATGGGGCACATTGATGGTCGCCGCGACAAAGCCGCCCGTCTGGACCAGGCCATCCCCCAGGCCCTGGATCATCTGGACAATGTACAGCTCGGCGTAGGGCGGGTTCGTCTGCGTGCGGATGTGGAACATGACGCCGTAGCCGATCATGCGCACGACGCAGCCCAGCATGATCCACCACTTGTACTGGCGCGTCTTCCACATGATGAAGCCGAAGGCGATGCCGACGAAGACGATGGTGACTGCGTTTGTGTAGGATAAATAGGTGCCTTGCAGGACGGACATGTTTTGCGCAATGATGGCCCAGCTGTGGGGAGGCGAGGCGATGACGATGTAATTTATTATTAGCCAGTCATATTATTACCAATGATAAACCTTTCATGTATTTAAATTGTATGGGCAAAGAGAGAGGGATAGGGAAAAACACACACACAAAAAAAAACGTACTTGTAGAGGTAGCTATGAGATGAAGCAGCCGCCATGTAATCCAAAAAGTACAAGAGAAAAGCGAGACAGATGACCCGATGCTTGATGTACCGGCCAGGGAAGAAGGGATTCGAGGCCACCCGCGATTCATACAGAGGAAGAACCACCAGCAGACCAATCGGCCCCAGCACGAACAAGGCGATGA
This sequence comes from Cryphonectria nitschkei, assembly GCA_006503525.1. Classification (NCBI taxonomy): domain Eukaryota; kingdom Fungi; phylum Ascomycota; class Sordariomycetes; order Diaporthales; family Cryphonectriaceae; genus Cryphonectria; species Cryphonectria nitschkei. The sequence continues at coordinate 60,592 of LAZJ01000368.1, read as the reverse complement.
TCCACGGCGTGCGATACCCCTGCGGTTGCAACGAGGCCAGGGCCAAAGGCACGAGGATGAAGCCGAGAGACACCACGGCGATCACCAGGCCGCCCAGGTCGAGGGCGGCGCATACCTGGAAGAAATTGAGCCTGGTTTTGGCGGTGGGAGGCGCTGCCGCGAGTTGCGACTCGAGCTTCTTGGCCCGCCGCTGGAAGACGAGCATGATGATTGTGATGGCCGCGACGCCGACTGGATAGCAGATGGCGTCGATTCCGATGCCCCAGTGCCAGCCTAGACCTCCTGCAGACATGACTGAGTCGATGCTTTGGAGACGTGTTAGTTTGGTCTCCGAGAGAGAAGAAAACAGGCAAGGTCGGAGAAGAGAGACAAAGAAAAGGGCAGAATTCCACGAGGTTTACCACATACATATAGCCAGAGATCCAGGGCATAATGATATAAGGCCAGAACTGAAACGAGACCCCAAACCCCCTCTGCCGAGTCGTGGTGAAATCAGTAATAATCACATCATTCATAGAGTTAATAGCCGTCATGCCCAGGACCCGAATAAAAGTCCCCGCCGCAATGGCCGAGAAGGACCTCGCAGAGGCAGAGACGACGAGCCCGATGGTGATGAAGACCAGGGCGACTGGGTACATCTCGCCGCGGCCGTAAATGTCCGACGTCTTGGCCCAGAAGGGCTTCATCAGGGCAAAGACCAGGTCGCAGACTACGATGAACGCCGAGGACGCCGAGATGTTCTCGAAGTCGGAGAGGGCGTAGGTGTAGTAGGTGCTGAAGGTGGTATTGTCGAACTCGCTGGTTTTCCTCGAGAGTCTCAGCAAAATGGTATACTACGGGATTTCTTCTCGGAAAAGAAGAAAAGGGGGGGGGAGGGCGGGGTTAGGGGGATTATTGATGTGTGCTTGAGAAAAGTCTCAAAACCTACTATGCGAGCATGCACAAGCCCAACCCGGAAAACACCCAGAATCTACCATGTTTGCCCCAGGCAGACTCCATGAGCTCGGCCCTCTTCGCTCCCTCCCCGCTGAGCCCAACATCCGGCAGGTCTTGCTTGAGGCTTCCGGCATCTTGTTGTAGAGAGGTTCCCCTCTGGATGGGAAGCAGATCGCTGAGCTCGGCTTTAGAGGGTATGGTGCTTGGCTCGGCTCTCTTCTCTTCTGAAGACATGATGATGATGATGATGATGATGATGATAAAGTAGGTGGCTGGTAAGATGGGTTAGCGAGGTACTGTCGATCTGGCATCCTGGACTTGGAGGCTCTCACTTGTTTCCAACAGTTGACAGGTCGTTCAGATGGCCCGTGTGTATATTATCATGATATACGACGATGAAGTTGTCGACTGCCGCTCCTTAATATGCCCAATATCCAGTGTTGGCTACCCCTCTTTCAGCTTTGGGATTGAAGGGCTTACCTGAAAGACAACTCACTGCGAGATATCTACGGGCGCGGAGATAACGCAAAATGTCATGATGGCTGTCTGATAATACGTTGCAGTGTGTAGATGTTACCTGCAGGTCTTAAAAGTACGTCTGACGGAACACGGTACATACAAGCACACAAATGAGGTTGGATATTCTTAGTTTGGGGCGGCCTGTTCAAATTCCCCTTACTCATCACATCCACTGGTGCATTATCTTGTTCCTCGTCCAGCATAGATAGAACTCAAAAAAAGGGTTTGGCTATCCATTGGCTATCATTAAACAAGGTTCAAAGACTGTAGAGCTTGGGCCTAGCTACTCCCTCTCGCCCTTGCATTCCTTGGTGGATGGTCAACGGTTCTTGCTATACCCAAAAGAGAGATCCGCATGTGAATGGGCTCGTCTGACAGATAAGAAAGACGATGGCAGACAAGAAACAGCTTGTGCGTCAGGCAAATGAGATAGCGTGGCCTGGTGTTGAGATAGCGTGTTGAGTCTACTGCCTTACACTAGACAATTGGTCGCTGACAGACATCTCTCATGACTTCTGAGCCATTCATGACTTGGCCTCTTTTGAAGTCCTGTCTCTCGGCCTCGAACGAGCCCTATCTCAAACGGATTTGGGTACATCGAGGAGAAACAGGTAGCCAGCCTCATTCGTCCTGGGCGTTGGTCGAGGGATTGCGGGTCCTGCTGCGGTTATATCCATAGTGGGGTGGCTTATCCCCGTATTCGCCCAGTGTAACAATAACCAAGTGCCTGCTGTGACCACCTGGAGCCAGGCTCTCGGTACTGTAACGGGAATACGCCAATTGCAGTGTCCCTATTACTCAACTGTTCCTCATCCTACGCATGCCATACTGCATGTCCTCGTCATCCGCTTGGGGTAGGACGGCCCTCTTTTTCATGCTGTGTGATGATCCGTCTGGACGGTGTGTGCGAATACTCCTGTCTCTGACCTGAACACTGCAGCCTTTTTGGTCCAAGAAATGAGAACCGGGCAACCAAGTCGGCTACTTTGTTCCTCAGTTTTGCTGTTGACGGAGGTTCAACCAAGAACTAGCTTCGATATGCATCATGCTTTGTGAGACGGAGAGTCTGAGCTCACGTCCAGAACCGCTCCTGAATGTCAAGGGGCAGACACGGCCGCGGCGTGTTCCGTGGCTCAAACACCTTCAGCGACTTCGACTGCGGTGTGCAGACGCCGATGGCGTGCCGGTCTGCAGTGCTACTCGTGATTTCCCTCAGCATCTGGATCGCCGAGACGAGCTTCTGCAGGAACTCTTGCGAGTTCTCCTCGAACCTCACGAGGCGAGGCAAGGAGCTGGAGACAAGAGCGCTTGTGAAGGTGTTCTGATCGTGATGACTCTTGATGAGGTACTAATACTCAGTGCACGGGTATATATTAGTAATGAGACAGACGTTGTAGGGATTCATGAATGAGTCACGCCGGCCAGTACACAGAAGAAGACGGGGAGGGGTAAGTCTCAAGTCTCCTTACGGGTGTCCTTCCCAGCCACATCTGCTGTGTCTTGCTGTCACCACCCTCGAGGCTGCTCTTCGTGAAGAGCTCGGCAGTATGTGCACTCAGGGTCCCAGCGCCCTTGCGGAGGAGCGTCAAGGACCGCATGGTATCCGGATTTTCGGAGACTGCCTTTTCGAACTTGTCATCATCATCGTTCTTGTTGTTGTCGTTGTCGTTGTCGTTGTTGGCGTCGTTCAACAAGGACTGAAACAAGTGCCTCTCAGCCTCAGACTGCAGGGGCATCTGCTGCTCTCGCACAACCTGCACCTTCTCGTGCTGGCTGGGAGTCAGCTCCTGCTGCATCTGGGACAGTCTCCAGTTTCGGGCCTTCCAGGAAGGCTTGAACGTTTCAAAGGCGGCGTCGACCTCCAGGAGGACGAGACAGCGGAGGGGACCGAGGTGGTAGAGGATGGCACGGTGATGGGAGCCGGCCTCGCTCATCCCTGGAGAGTGGCGGGTGAAGTGTTGCTCGAAGAGTCTTCCGTAGTTATTGAGGCGCGACTCGTGGATGACGGGCCATGCAGGATTGACCACGAGGGAGTTGCGGATCATGCAGAGGTCCAGACGGTAGGCCATGGAGCGAGCTCCTCGGACCACTCGCAGCAGGTTTGAGAGATTGCTCCTGTTGATGACAACATCCACATCATCAAGCTTCAGCCCGGGCCTCATGACCTCGATGGCACGAAACATGGCCTCGAACGGCGACTTGGGCATCCACGCCGTATTGTAATCCCGACAGCTGCGCCGCCTTGCGCTTGGCCCGACAGACACCGGGAGCTGATGGGGAACCACTTTCGCCGCCTCGCCCGGGACGAAGATCTGTGGTCTCTGCCTCACAAATAGTGGCGGCACCCTCGATTTCCCCCCCTGCTTCCTGTTTTTGGCCAGTTTCGGGTCTCTTGGTGGTGATGGTGGTGGCAGCTTCCAGTTGTAGCTGCACGCGAGTTCGAAGCCCCCAGCGCTGGTGACCCGCCCTGCATATGGTTTGACCGTGATTTGGTCTACTGCGCCCAGCTGTCTGCCCAGGTTGGCTGTCATCCATGCGTGTTTGGCCGGGTCAACGCCCAGCATGCGCAGGCGGCGGTGGGCGAGGTGAGAGAGCTTGCCGGCAAGAGCATTTTTGGGCGATGCCTTGGACGACATATTGTGGTGGGAGGAGGAGGAGGAGGAGGATGCCAGTAAGCTCAACGAGACCAAGTTGTCTCTCAGGTATATGTATGCATATCAGATGTACATGATGCCGATATCCATCTGAAGGGCTCTCGATTCAGATGGTCGACAGAATGGCGGTCCGAAGGCCTTTGGTTATGAGAATGATTGTATATGTCTTGTAGAAGTCGACAGTCTGCGCTTTGCGTGAGTAGATAAGTCATACAAAGAAAGAAATGAAAGAACACAATCAGCATACGTAACCGGTTGAGGATGTCAGATGAATAGAATTAGAAAGTCCTTGCAAGCAAAGGTGATGGCGATGATGGTGGTGGTGGTGGGAAAATTCTTTGGGAAGGGGCAGTCAGGGTTAGGGTCAGGATGGCTTAAGTACTTGCTCACGAATCCATGTAGATAAATAAATACAATGCTTACTTGCAATAATAAAAACCAAGACTTGAACATAATTTACAACTCTCGAGTATCACAAATACATGACTATTACACACCTGTCTACCGGTGCCGACACGAAGAAAAATAGCATGTTCGTCCTTGGATGACGGGATTGAAGGGTATATGCATCATTTACTATGTGTATCTTCTGTCTGACCCTCTTTTGAGCCGACGAGAAACCAAAACCAATACGACATCACCATTGTCCAAGAAGGCCACACACACACAAAAAAAGAAAAGGAAGAGGTCCATCTCCAACCAAAAACCAGCTCCAGCCCCAAGATGAACCACACAGACTGATACGCGCGCGCACACACGAGAGAAGGGAGTCTGAATATAGAAGGCGGATGGATGGATGACAGGAAAAACTCCCAACACACCGTTGAACTCCGAGCCCAGGATTGGAAAAGTGCCAAAACAACAACAGCAACAGCAGCAACAGCAACAACAACGGCGATATGGCCTTGATGTCTCAGCAGAGAATCTCGACATCGTCGAACCATCACGTCAGCAGCTGCTCTGCCCTACGTCCCAAGTACAGATACTACCGCCAGTGGTCCGCCCCATAACCCCCATTGGGGTTGGAGAAGCTCCTCTGCGGGTGGGTCTCGAAGCCGTCGTCATGTACTTGCGAGTTGGGGTTTGAGAAGCTGCGGTTAGGGACACCAGGCAGAGGCGCGCTGGGGGGCATGCCAGGCGGTGGGCTGTGCATGCCACTGAAGCCATTGTTGTCGATGGGGGAGAAGCTGTCCGAGTAAGGGTCGTGCGTGTTGTAGCCGTTGGGCGTGCCCGGTGGCGACGCAGCGGCAGGGCCGTTCCGCAGCAGAGGTCTCGCCGCGGCGGCGCCCATGCCCGCCGCACCAGCCGCCATGCTCATGGACCCAAACTTCTCGTGGTTGGGCTCGCTGTAGTCCGGAACCTGCACGTCGCGCGTGGCGATGCCTGTCTTGGCGTCGTACTCGGGCTGGGCCTCGGCGAATCCGTCCGGGTTGATGCCCCTGGCCTTGTAGCCTTCCATCTCCAGGCGCTCGTCCTCCATCTTCTGCGCCGCCATCTTGGCCTCCATGGTGCCCCTCTTGCGCTGACGGATGCAGTAGAAGCCGGCATAGGCCACGAGACCGAGCGCGGCGGCTCCACTGCAGGCGAAGATGGCCGACTTGCTGCCTGTCGAGAGGTTGTTGAACTTCTCCGACAGGCTCTCGGTGGGCGCTGCGGTCAGGGTTTCTTCGGCTGTGGAGTTCTTGTCGGTGCTGTTGGTGGTGGGAGAAGTTTTTTTGTTAGCAAGAATGAGGAAAAAAGGGAAGAAGAGGGGGTTGAACGAAGAAAAAGAGGAAAAAGGGCTGCTTACTTGAGCATCTCAATACTAGCCCACGTGCCGGTGTTGTCGGTGTAGTTGTAAGCCGTACCGTGACCGTAGTCGGTGACCTTGACGCTCTGAACAGCCATGGTGTAGGGCCCATTGCTGTAGTCGGTCTCGCCGCCAGCCCACTCGATGGTACCCTTGGCGTTGTCCGGGTCGCCACCGGCCCAAGGACCAATGTACACCCTCATGGGGGTCTGCGGGTAGCTGTGTGTGTTGTTGGCCGCCTCGGGCGTCAGGGTGCGCTTGAGCTCGCCGTCAATGTACCACTGGAGGCTGCTGTTGGTCCAGTCGACGGTGTAGTTGTGGAAGGCGTCGAGGGTGCCTCCCGAGACTTCAAAGTCGTTCTCCCAGGTGATGTTGTTGAGGCCCTTGCCAAAGTAGTTGGTCTGGACGGCGGTGCCGTTGCCGCCGACGAACTCGAGGTCAATCTCGTCGAGATCGTCGGACAGCAGCATGACAGACGAGATAATGCCCTGCCCAGGAGCCGCCTTCATCCAGATCTCAACACGGCCGCCAAAGATGTAGAACTCGGAGCGGAGGGTCGGGGAATCGCCCTTCTCGGAGATGGTGAAGTTGGCGCCGTCCTCGGTCCAGGTGATGGCGTCCGAGGAGGCAGTGATGGTCCACATGGAGCTTGAGGGCGCACTCGAGGTGTTGAAGACCCATTCGTGCTCGGTGGAGAAGGCCGGGTCGGTGGGACACGTGGTGTTGGTGATGGGATTACAGGAGCTGCTCGTCTGGGCGACGGCGTGCTGCACCGCGCCCAGCAGGAGGGCAGCACGCAGCACGAAGGCACGGGAGGACAACATGTTGCAAGGTAAGAGGGCGGAATCGACTGTTTCTTTCTTTCTTTGGCTGTCCAGTCTCGAGGTGTGGAAGACAGTAGCTGTGAGGGATGCCGCACAGGCTGGCACGGCCAGATATGCGAAGTCGTGTGGAGGGAATGACGAATACCGAAACAGAAGAGAAGAAAAAAACGAAAAGAAAGAAGGTCAAAAGATTCTAAGGGATCAGATGGGTGAAGGGTCAATGCTGAGCTTGAAGGCCCAAGATCCCAAGGATGACGACGAGCCTGAGAACAAGTCGACGGTTGCACGATATCGCTATCCCCACCAATTGATTGATTTGCTTGCTCGTCCTGCTACCGTAATTCAGTCGAGATGAACCCGATAGACAAGAAGAAGAATGCGGGGGAGGCAAAGACAAAAAGGAGTGACAAATGTTGACTCGGAGGCCAACCAAAAGGAATGTGAGTATACCCAATGGGTAAAGTTTAGGGAGCGTGGTGACCGAGACTGTGTTGTGGTCGGGGGAACGTGATGGTGATGAGGATGGACAGGAGAGAGTTTGACCAGGATCCTGGAGAGGGAGCGTCAAGAAAAAGAGGAGCAGAGGAGAGAGAGGAGAGAAGGGGGGGGGGGGTGGAAAGGGAACGGAAAATCGGTAGAGAAACAGAAGGATGATAAAAAAGGACCCACACCGCACGAGGGTTCCCAATGGGCAGGGCAGGGGAAAGAAGAAGAAAAAGGCCAGACAGAAAAAGGGAAGAGGCAGCGAAAATGAAAACGAAGAAGGGGGAGAAAAAGGGGTTACATCGTGAGTTAGTTCACAAGCCCAAGCCCGAACACAGGCAGAGTATAGAAATATGCATAGGACTATAGTTGAATACAGATGCAGGCAGACCAAACTCCACTCTACCGACTACATTGAACTGAACAGTATGTTCTCATCCTATCTGGGCTGCTCTTCTGTCGTCGTAACACAAGATCTGGTGTGGTGGGAGGGATTTTCATCTGATTGGAGTGTGGCCATGGCAGGCGACGAAAGGCAGAGAGAGGAGTGCACAGAAAGAAACAACAATCAACTCCTCCTCTCTCTGCCCTCTGTCGCCTCCCTGCGTTCGGAAGTAATTTGCCTCTGGCCTGTCACGAAGTCTGGTCAAGCCGTATCGACGTATCAGAACCAAGTGTCCGAGATTTGATAGAGACTCGGGCGCCTCACAGGCCAGACAAGCCTCCCTCATTGGGCCTAGACCCACGCTGGGGACCCGTTATACCCGCTCGTTGAAACCCTTGAAGAGAAGAATACAACCCCCTCCCCCCCTCAAAAGAACCCCACGCACCTTCCACGGCCCAAAGTCTAACCAACCAACAGATACACAGTTCGAACGGAGATAGCCCGCCCAAGTGAGAAGGAGAAGGAAGGGTGAGAGGAGAAGGATAGGGACAGAGAGTGAGAGATAAGGAGAGGGAAAGCAGGAAAATCTTCAAGGGTCCCTTCGTTAGTGTGTTACACACTAGAGGGTCAATAAGGCCTGGAGACGCAGTAATGCAGGAACACGTTCTGAATTCCAGGGCTAATGCTAGATCTCCTGGGTCTTCCCTTCCCCCTCCTGGTCTTACCCCTGCGCTATCAGTCACCTTTCTACCCCTGGTGACGCCCTTGCACTACCCCTGCCCTATCCCTGCAGATCTTCTCACCCAGCTCCCTGTCCGCCAGCAGGGATCGCGGCTCTGACGGATGCCAAGCCTCATCTTTTAGCCGATAGTCTTTGGACGCTAGGCCAGGACGAGACTAGATGGCGGGATGGCCCAGCAAGCACTGTACTGTTCCTGCCCTTCCACCCTTTGTTCTTTACTCGGCCACAAGCTCGGGAGTCGGTGAGTATGGGCCACGAGATCATCGTTACGATGACTACTTTCCCATCCACATCTTCTCAATATACCTCCGTATGGATATTTGAAATTCCCTCATATCTTGTTCTTCGTATTCTCTCTCTTCGCTCTGTCCTTTGCTAGAAACCATCACGATAGTTTGCTGGACCGTTATTTCACATCCTCCCCCTTCTTCGATTCCGAGTCAGCCGTGCCGGATTTCCGCCACCTACTTTTTTTGTTTCCAAAGTACGCAGTTTAGACCTGGAGACCATCGACCGTTTTCAAACCCAGAGTGGCGATTGTTTTTGTATTCCTCAATTTCCCTTGAGAGGGGCTTCGGCGGGATGATGGATGGCGGATGGGGATCATCAGGATCGGCTGCTCATCTGCTGACCCTTCGGAAAGGCCCAAGCACGCCCATTGTTTGATTTACAACCGTCGTTGGGGCCCATGCACGCGCGCTCTGGTCGTAGAGGGAAGAAGAAATAATATCAGCAGGTCTTGCACCCTGATGCCAACATCAAAGATTTGGACCAGGCCGGGGCTATGTCTGTGGCAAACAATGCCGGCTCCCGAGACATATTCAAGACTTTGATTGATCCGGTCCCCCTTTTTTGTGCAACGGTGATTGTAGGTCGGCAGCCCGGCCAGGGAAAGTGATGGTTCTCTCTGCCAGATGCCTTTCAAACCGCTCGGAAAGTGCCTGAAATCTCTCTTTTCTCTGCTTCTGCTCGGTCTGTTGGTCTGCATTACAAGGCACCAACTTGGCCCAAGTTACAATCTCAGCAGCTTTCAAGGACAATAAGAGATGACCTCAACGATTGATTCTGCGATAGCAGCAGAGAGCAAGACAGGGAAAAGAAAGGGTTCGTGGACCCGAGCCTCAGTCGCAACACGGAACCGAGCAGTAGCATCTGGGATGTTCAGACAGAGCTGACGGTTGGCGACAGGACTCCTCCGAGGCCCTATTTCCGTGTTCGTTGCCACAGCCCGGCGCCATGGTCCGAGGATGTGTCATTGTCCTCCCGTAGTCCTACTTGCGGCGGTGGTTATTGATGGAAAGGAGTAATAGCCACCTTGATTCATGTTTCGGGGACCGCTCGCCACCCACGGATGGCTGCTTTTACGATGTTGAGGCGTCTAGAAGGTTCCTCTCAAGGGGACCTCTACCAATGTCTGCCTTTCTCTCTCTCTGGCTGGGTTGGAGCTGCGGTATGCCCTCTGGCCGTGATCTAGCAGGAATCACAAGCTGTTTATGGTGACACTACGCGGTATCATCAGAGGGGCTCCGACTACAAAAAGGACTGACTTGCTGTGTATCGTTATTGGCGGTCGTCAGGTTCTGAGGCAGCGCTTTCGCTCATCCTGAATCATTACTACACCCGCCACACGTGCTCTCTCTCTCTCTCGCGGCATCAGGGTTCTTGTTGCTTGCTGCCTCTGGACGAGGATCTCGTCTTTTGGGCACACAACCTTGGTTCCCAACCTGACAAGCCGAGGGGTATACTCATCTGATGCCCAAATCCCCCCCCCCCACGCCTATTTCAGAATGCGCGTCCAGTCTTTAGTTCTTTGCCTCACCAGCGTCCTCGTTGCATCCTCAAGGAACGGGACCAGCAACAGTCTCACCTCGTGCTCTAGACCGCTCGAGCCCGGCTCTCAGACAGTATCCGCGCTCGTGGATGCCTACGCCGCCCTCATAGGAAACTACACGGCCGCCCTCGCCCAGAGCTTCCTCGCAGAAAACTTTACCGACACCTCAGACAGCATCAACGCCCTCGCAGGCTTCCCCCTTGGATCTGTGACCTTCTCTTCCAGGAAGGCGTTCATGGACAGCCAGGCGAGCCAGCCTAGGATCCCCCTCGTCGTCACGGCCACCAGCGCCGTTGGCTGTGACACGCTCGTCCTCCGCTGGACGCAGACCTTTGGTGCAGACAACCTCCCTGTTGCGGGCATCAGTGTCTTGTCTTTTGTGTGTGACGAAGAAGAGGAGCAGGATGGGGGTCAGTGGAGGTTGAAGACGCTGGAGACTGAGTTCAACAGTCTCGTGTACTATCGTGATATGGGAGGGAAGTAGTGGTTCTGTCTCGTGACGGAGGTCTCCTTCTTCTGGGGTGGAGGGTGGTCTGGTCTGAGTCAGACTGACTGTGTGTTACCGAATATTTGGGGGGGGGGGGGGGGCGACGCGGCCCGAGGGTAGTTCATGCAAGTAGCGGAACCTGCCGAGGACGCACAAAGAACGTGCAAACCATAAGCAATAGGCTTGCTTGGCTGACGCAGTGACGGGACATTTTCGTTTGAAGGTTTGTGTCGTTCCCTGTTGTGCCCTGGGGCCGATCATGTTGACATGACACACGAGGAGAAAGACCCGTTCACCCCCAAGTGGTCACCAGTCACTGGCCACGAAAGTTGTGGTGTACTGTAGTCAAGATGAGGATTCAGAAACAGGATTGTTTCCCCTTGTCCATACAGCTCCTCATCCTTCTCGTTGACATGGCACTCACTCGCTGACTAGACCCAGGTTAAGTCCTTGCCACAGCCGATTCTGAAGTGTATGACCACAGACAAGAAACCCCCCCCCCCTTCTCTATCTGGCCAACACCGTCCATCTCGTGAGAGGGATGGATTCAGGGTACATTAATCCCAGTGAGTAGTGCGTAGAGCAATAAATCATTTCCCCTTATTTCCATGACTCTTGTGTGTTCTAAGAGCTTCGCGAAGCAATCAGAGGATCTTGTTCCACCCCCATTTTCTCAGGTTGGGGGCCCGTGCATGTTTTCTTTTACGACGAAGGATAGTTCCTATGGTAGGACCCCTCGGAGCTGATCTCCTATTACGGCGCTATCCCCGGCATGAGGGCCACAATTCCATCGACATGGGTTTGCGGGCCCTGCGAGATCCCCACATGATACATTCGCCAATCTCCACCGCCATCGTTCCATCGTCTTTTGTGGTCTGTCTGTCCTATTCGGTGCTTTCGTTTTGACCACCTTGACTATAAAAGAACCCTTTGGAAGAAGAAAAAAGAACAGACGAATGATTTGAACGGACGAAAACTGTTTCGATCCTCTGACGTGACTGGGAGAAAGGAATAAGAAGTGAAAACAAAGGAACAGAGAGAGAAAGAGACCTGAGGGAAAACAAGCAAAAAGCAAAGTCATCATCCTTCACCTGCAGATCTGCGGAGACACTTTTGACATTTATCACATCTCAAGAGTCTCTCTCATTACTCTACAAATCCTTACAATGGTGAGAATGAAGACCCTCGATTCTTAGCATGTCCCATGCCTCATGGCACTCTCTGAGTTCTCAAGAGGCTGGGAGGAGTAAGCTGACCGACGTACAAAACGAACCCCAACAGGCTACGGGCAAACAGCTGAGCGCCGAGGAGATTGCCATCTTCCGCGACTGCTTCAATGAATACGTGAGTTTTCCTCAAACGGCCCTTTTGGAATAGGGAAGGGGGTTTTGGCAAACAGCAGCTAATTCTTTGCGCAGGATCAAGATCGAGGTGGCAACATCTCCGCCGAGGAGTTCGGCCGGGTGATGCGGAAGACGAACTCGTCCATCACCGACGACGAGGTCGCCAAGATCATCAAGGAGGTCGACCTGGACGGTGACGGCACCATCAACTTTGACGGTAAGGACGTGACTCTGCTTCAATCAAAAACAGCAGCTGTTTTCCACCCCTTCGCCCCCCCCCCCGGCGAAACCCTTCCCTCGTCCTGAACAACTGAGAGGATGATCAAGACTGACCACAACAAACCAGAGTTCATCACAATGATGACGGGACAGCCATACAAGTCTCCCGAGCCAGCTGGTACCACGACGGAAGAAGAGGCCAAGACCGAGGGTACGCCCCCAGGCACCACCACCGCCGCACTGAAGTCACCCACGAGCGCAGGCGCAGGCGCCGTCCGGGGCCTCAGCACCATGTCGGCCCGGCTGCAGCGTCAACGGCTTGCTAACCAGGTTTATAAGGACGCGTGGGCGGCAACTGATCCCACCCTCAAGGCATCCCTCACCCGGGACGAGCTGGCTGCGGTCGCCGCCAAGGCGGGGCTGAGCGTGACCAGCGCGGATCTGGACGAGCTGGTTGTTCCTGCCGAGGGGGAGGAGGGTGCGAGGATTACTTGTAAGTTTTATTTCGTGTCATCTGTCAAGAGGAAGAACGTTAGAGAAACAACAGCTCAGGTCTTGTGATTTGCTTGCTGACTTATTTTCTTTACTTTTGTTCTTTCTCTCAATGTAGACGAGAGGTTCCTTGATTTTGCGAAAAGACAGGAGGTGGATGACATCTTGAGTGGGTACGAGGAGGAGTAAGTCGAGTAGTGGTCTGGCCATCACCATAGGTCCAGCAAAACCAAGCAAAGAGGGCAGCAGCTTGAATTGATATATTGAAAAATCTGTGTGCTGTCTCTTTTGGTCCTGATTTAAATGCAAAAAGTCACCCTCAAGACTTGCGCTACACATTTTCCTAATGGCTACAGGCCCCAGGGTAGAAGTCGTAGAGCTGATTTGTCTTCGTTCATGACGTGCACCATACTGTGTGCGTAATGTACGACCCGCCCTCTTACCCCTTCTCTCTCTCTCTCTCTCTTGCAAGAGGAGTTACAAGTATAATCACGAATACAAGCCAGTATTTGACCATGAGACAGTCAACTTTCTGCAAAAAGAACTAAATGTTTTCTCAATATAATTACATTTACAACTATCAAAAAATAGTGACCAAGATGAAGCCAGCCCGGGTATCATCAATTCAATGTCAACGCACGCAAGACACCAGAGGGAGGATTTGTAGATGCTCGCCTCATGTTTCTTCTGTTTTTCTTCTTCTCGCTGATTTGTTCTATCCCAGGTCTTGTGTTGTGATTAGTAGATAGGCGAGCTGTCTCCTGTTCTCCATTTATGCTATAGGCTGGGTCAGGTCGACGAGGATTTTGACGTGGTTATCCTTGTCCTCGATCAGAGTCTTGAAGCCTTCATCTGCGACCTTGTCCATGGCGACCTTCTTGGTGATCATGCCTTCGGGCTTCATCTTGCCAGACGCGATGGCATCAATGACCGCCTCGAAGTCGCCCTGAACATATGTAGCAACTATGGTGGTTGGGTCAGTACTATGTTTCTGTTTTCTGTTCGCTTCTTGCCTTCTGATCCCTCTCTCTCCCGCCCTCTCCCTTAGGAGTTGCGGAATCCAGAGGTGGAGTATTGATTACTTACCTCCCATATAAGCACGCTCGCGAAAGACAATATCATTCATGTTCAGGGTGGCCCTCTTCCCCCAGACAGCAACATTGACCAGCGTGCCCCTGGCCTTGATGGCCTTGAAGGCCGAGTCGACAGCAACCTGTACACCCGCACAGTCGAACCCGACGTCGGCGCCCAGGCCACCCGTCAGTTTCTCGACCTCGGTCACGACGTCGGCGCTGGCCGGGTCGATGACGTGATGGGCACCAAACTGCGTGGCGAACTCGCGACGGCGCCTGGCGACCTCGGAGACGATGATGTTCTTGCAGCCCCTGGTGACAAGGGCCTGGATGACAGAGAGGCCAATGGGCCCACCGCCGAGAACGAGAGCAGTGTCGCCCTCCTTGAACGGCGAGATGTCGACCGAGTGCCAGCCGACGGCGAGAGGTTCGACCAGGGCGCCGACCTCGAGGGAGATGTTGTCGGGCAGCGGCTTAACGGCCACGGCGGGGGCGAGGGTGGTCTCCTGCATGCCGCCACCCCAGCCCGACAGGCCCAGAAAGCCGTTGCCATCGCAGCAGTTGACCAGGCCGCGCTTGCAGGACCGGCAGCTGTCGTCCCAGAGCGTGGGCTGTACGCACACCTTGTCGCCGGGCTTGACATGGGTGACGCCTTCGCCCACCTCCTCGATGACGCCCGAGAACTCGTGGCCTATCGTGAGGGGGAGCGTCTCACCCGTGATGGGGTGGGGGTGACCTGGCGTGGGGATGAGGTTCGCCCCGCCAACATACTCGTGCAGGTCGGTTCCGCAGATGCCGCAAAACTTGGGCGCGAGACGCACCCAACCTGGCTTGACGGCCGTCGGGGCGGGAACCTTCTCCAGGCGGATATCTCGCTGGCCGTAATAACGTACAGCGTTGATAGTGGTGTTGTTTGTGGCTGCAGTGTCAGACATGATTATTCAAAAGAGGCAATGATGGTGTTGTGAGGTGATGGGGCTGCGACTTGTGTGTGTGTGTGTGTGTGTGTGGTTAATGTTCAAGGGACCAAAGTATGAGGATGATGTGATTGTTAAGAATATTCAACAAAGTCAAAGTGTGGGTGCAATTGGAAGGAGGGGAAGGGAGAAAAGGAAGCCATTGAGCTGGGAAGGGGCGACGGCTCTATATACTATGGGAATAGTTCCTCTCCTCCTCCTCACCACTCCAAAAGCACCCCAAGGATCGATGAGACACATACATACACATACACACCCACTCAGGTATCGTGCTGTCAGTGAGTATCTGTCTGGTGATGACCATTTTCGTACCTTACCCGGGAGGGCCTAGGAGCAAGAGTCCATGGGGTGACGCAAGTATCGCAACCCACCATGCACAAGTGGCTCGATGAGGTGAGGTCCAGGTGAGTCCGTGTGCTCTCTCCCATCCCTACCTCCCTTTTCTGTCTCTTCCGTTCATATATGTAAGTCACTTCTCCTACGGATGAAATATCATGGGCGATACATGGTTGGACAGAGATGATGCTATTCACCTTGTCAAATTGATCAGACAGAATATTCTTTCCCATTGTCTGGATCCATTGAACATCAGCCTGCAGGGCAATGATCAACAGATAAATTAATGGGGCGGGGGAATTAATACCACATGCACCCCGCATGCTGATCAGTCCAAGGCAGGTGGGGAAAGAAAGGTCCAGTATTTGAGGCCAGTTGCAATACATTCAAGTTCTTGGAGTACATACAAATTATGCATAATACGTGTACTAACTATGGTAGAAAGCAGCCGGGCCAAGTACCTTTCCACCTCCAAACCTAGAAATGACCATGGCTCCTTCCTTACACAATAATGAACGCAACAGCTTGAGGCCGTTTTCACATCCATGTCAGCCCGCAAGTGAGGGGCAATGGACAAGCACATAATAGATGCAAACCCGAACCCTCGTTTGAAATCCAATGGTAATGAATTCAATAAATTTTCCAATTCGACACAACACCGAAGGCCGAGAAGCCGCGAGAGAAAGGGAGACGGAAAAATTTCAGCTTCAAAAACAATTCACAAATTCATAAAGTGAAAATATTCTGCAATCATTTACAAAACCTATACTATTACAGGCTGCATAGCGAGAGGAGACTTGCCCAGGTCTATGTGCAAGGCCTCACTGGTTGTCTGCCGAGTCTCTGAAAGCCATCGTTTCGATTCGAGGAAAAACTCACCAAAGAAAAAAGGCCACCATACAAAAGAGTCCCACCGTTTCTTCCTTCAACCCACAGTGCACTTCTACGGGGGCGGAGGCGGCGCCGGCCAGAACGGCCGATTCTCTTTTCTGACAGGTCGCTGCGCCCCACGTTCTGAGGTGATTCGGGAGGGAGAATGGGGGAGGAGGGAAAGAACAAAGGAAAAGAGCGCCAAATAGGGTGATTGATTCTGACGCTTCTCTGCTATCGCGTGCCCGAAACTGCGGTTCTCGGCTGGGCCCGCTACACCGTCGCTAGCACATATGTACCCCTTTCCTTACGTGCTTGCCTTTGGACCGCACTGAAGGCTTAGGTTTCGTCGTCCTGATGCAAGGTCGCCCTCACACCGAAGATTCCGACCACGTTGCTGGTTTTTCCAGTCCAATTTGACATCTTTTCACTGACAGAGACTTCTTTGCACATGGAAATTGACCCTTTGCCCTATTTACCCACGCACTACGCTCCCCTCCCGTTTATCCCCCTTCTTCTTCTTATAGCTGTGTAGAAGAGACCTGTGGATACCTGCTGCAGTCACGCGTCAGAGATGCCGTGTAGCAAGTGATGTGGCCTATGTGGAAAGAAATTAATAATTACCTCACTGGTGTCGTCCATGTCGCTATGTAATTATATACCATATCATCGCTTCGATGAGGATTTGTGGACAGACATATAAGGTGCAGTCAGTGTTGCGGTACTGGCGATCGTCATTCTTTCACAGGATCATGACGGGCAACATGATTGTTAGCTTGATTGGAAGAGAAAGTAAGAGGGATATAGACAAAAATGAAGGCTTGGAGGATGTTAGCAGAAAGAGGGCAAAAATGAGAAGAATCAGCTCAAGAGGAGTGTTACTATAATTTTTGACACGAAGGGCCAGGTGAGAGGAACTGTCACGCTCGAGATTGTATATATTCTGGCGCTCCACCACTAATGTATGATATGGTCTGGGCCAACCAATGCCGGACTGTTACAAAGGCCCAGGAGAGTGACCATCTCTGATAATGTGAAGCTGGCCAGCCAGCGTGATTACCACCAAAGACCAAGCCTACCTGCCCACGGAGCAACTGCAGGTCGAGAGTACCCATGTGTTACGTCTCGACAACAGAGACAGGCCGATCGTTTCTAGTCGCCAGTAAGATGGCGACAGGCCACTCCACCATAACCTGACCCCCAGCCGACATCACCATGCCCTCCAGCTGCATCCACTCGGCTGTGTCCCACGTTTGTCGGCCAAACCCCATCTGACAGCTCGCCAGAAATCCCCTGAGCCACGCCGTGTCCGCTGCGCGCCGCCAGCTCGCGTCATGAACAAACTTCTGTACATCAGTGGCCCCGACGCGGTTCGGCGCCGGCTGCCAGAATTTTGGATTCTCGTCAACGAAGCAGAATGGCCGTCCGTCATTATCACCTTCCACGTTAACAAGGATCCGCTTCGCCCCAGTCTCAAACAGCTCTGCGGGCAGCGGGACAAAGTCAAGCCCCGACATGGCCGCGGCCATGCCCTTCACGGCAGCAGGGAACAAACGCCCCTCGCGGAGCAGCCGCAGCGACTCTTTGCTGGTGACCTGGTACCACAGGCGTTCAAGGGCCGGCCGACCCGGGAAGCGCAGTCTGAAACCGTACGTCGCGGCCGCCAGTGTGCCACCCGGTCTAAGCATGTGGGCGATGGAGCGGATGGCCTCTGGGGCATTGAAGTAGTGGAAGGCCATGCCCACAGTGATGAGGTCGACGGAAGAAGGGGGGACCGACGCGTGGACAGTTTCGGCTGGGCTTTGAATGAATTCGAACTTGGGTGAAACGGTCGTCGAGCTGAGGCTTCTCTTTGCTGACTGGACATTTGCTGATCCAGCGTCACTCACGACGACGTGGTCGAAAAGAGGATGGAGGCTCATAGATAGGGTGCCAGGACCTAAAATGGAGAAAGAAATGAGAAACATATCCACCGCTTGCAGAAAATGAAAGAAAAGATAGAACAATAAACATGATGGTCTCTTGGCTTACCGGCACCGACATCGTGGAGGCAATGAAACTTGCCGCCATGCTCACGATGATAACCCAGCCACATCTCAAGCATGGATTGTGGATAGCGAGGGCGAAAGAGATGATATTCGTCCCAGTCGAGGTTCTTGAAAGCAAAGGGATACCTGACCTCCCTTCTGCCGTCTCCAGACTCTGACGCCTCATGTGCATCCTCGAGAGCTGTTCGAGGGAGTTCTGGATCGTAATTGCCCATTGTAGAATTAGTTCAGACGGCTTGCTGTCAACCACGTATACTTGCCGCAATGTGTGGTTGTGATGAGCGCGTGGGATCTTTTGGGACAATGACTGCCAGAACTTTGGGAGATGGTAGTATAAGGAAGGGGGGCTTGCTGGGTAAACAATCACCGCGGCTGGTTGGATGGATGGATGGACAATCAGCTGTGGATGTGATCTAAAGCGGTGGCCGATTATGTGGGCAACATTGCGATGAGACATTGATATTTATACGCATATAATGTACATCTGAATTTTAGCCCACAAGATGGGACCACGCGCGTACAGCCTACAATTCCAACCAATCTTCATAATAATACGGGTCCCCTTCATTCACATGCTAAAGGTGCTTTCCCAACTTTCAAACCAGGTCCAAGTCTAGTTCAGGGCGTGGTTTCCCATCTAATCAAGTGTTATAGTACTTTCTTCCCAACGAGAGAAAGCGCGACCTTTGACCTATACTACTTTGTCCCTCATGAGAAGGGAAAGAAGAAGAAGACGGAGAAGAAAGAGAAGAACCACCAAAAAATGGTAAGGAAAAAAAAAAGAGAAAAAAATACACACATACACACACCTCGTGTAGAACAAAACCCCCCCAAACCCTGTCGTCATCATCCAGCCCATCTGATCTGATTATCTGCACTGCACTGCACTACATGGAGTAGGCCTCCCGAGGGGCCGGGTGAAGATGGAGAACCCGACAGGCATCGGCGGCCACTTGGTTGGTAGTCCCATGAGAACCAGTCGAAACATGTTCCATTATTGGCTTGTCGAACGGCGTCTCCGTGTTTAATGCCAAGCTGCCGTTCGATGCCAGCGGAATTCTCTCCGCGGGCGCGGCAAGGGGCCCGCTGTAATACGGGGTACAGTAAGTTCAGTACTACAATGTAGCCCCAGCGGGCCAACGCAGGATCGAGGAGAAAAAGCACTGCTGCAGCAGACTGGGGTTAAAATGGAGGAGACCCCCAGGATGAGACCTGCTGAACCCTGAACCCTTTCACCCTCGAACCCCGTACCTGGATTTTCTGCAGTGTGACCACAGCATCCTTATCAAGATCTCATGTGAGTTGCGGGTTTTCCCATCTGGAGGAGGGGGGGGGGGAAGAAAGAAAGGGCGTTCTGAGACAGGCAGGCGGACGGTGTTTATGGTCTTGGTCGTCTGGTGACGTTTCCGTCCTGGGGCTATTTTCTGATGGCTCCGGACCAACTCGCCTTGCCTGGCAATTTGGGACCGGATGGAAAAAGAAACTTGATCTTGACGCTAGAACCTGGACTCTTGCTTTCCACCCTCCTCCACTACAAACAACGTGCAGGCCCAAACGGGAGATTACCCTACCCGTACATACTACTTGCTCCTGCACAATGACAACCATTCCGCTCCCCTCCCCTTCTCCTTACCCTTCCACTGGGTAAGAGTTCCACACCCACCACCTACTTTTGCTAATGTGGTGTGACGCAGCCGTACCATACCGTACAAGAAGTTGGATATGCCCCATTTTCCCTCTCGCTAATCTGGCATGGTCCCGGTTCTCCGGTCTGGTGCGCCACGCCCGCCGCTGTACCCACAGTAGCAGAAAGTTTTGGACTCTAAACAAGCATGTGAGCGAGCCTGTTCGTCACGCGCGGACAAGCCCGCGCCTCTCTTGTTCGACTTCTCGAGTTTTTCTTCGCTGTGGTCGGACCTGCAACGTCCTGAGACCCGACCTGTTGGCCGATTCAGCATGCATGGGGAACAAGCATTCGAGAAGTGATACGTCACATAAATGTCATTGTCATTCAGACTGGCCAACATCGGCATCGCATTGTTTCATCTCTTTCCTTCTCTTACACCGCTTCAAAGCAGATCTGGGAGGTTGTAGTTGTATAAGAGGGGGTATATCTTGTGGAGAAACCCAAATCGCGGAAACCTTCCGTTCTTTTGCCCTTTTGTATATTCTCGCCCGGGTCCAACCCCAGAATGCAGGTTGCAATAAAAGTAATTTGCCCAAATATCATGCAGGACTTGTCACCTCTTGTCCAATGAATTCCCATGCTGTCACCCAGGCGGGTATCAGACAGTTTCGATGTACCTCTTCATCTCCCTGGTAGAGAGAAGGAAAGAAAAAGCCAGGTTAGCAACGCGAAACAGACAGCGTGTGATGCAAGTGCTAGCAGTGCATGACTAATGGGGGGGGGATGAATACTACTCACCAGTCGGTCACGGCCTCATCCCATTGGCGAATCTCATGATCTCTGGTACCTCCAAAATGATCTACGAACTCGTCTCCAAAGACCTCCCTCGCAATGCTCTCCTTCCTGGTAAAGCGGTCGACCGCCTCCCGCAGGCTCTTGGCCAGCCTCTGACCCTGATCAGACGAACCACCGACGTCCTCGCCCTTGCCAAGCGGTGGGCAGGGAATCTCCAGTTTCTTCTCAATACCCCGGATCCCGAGGGCCAGGATGGCGGAGAAGACAAAGAAGGGATTCGCGTCGGCGCCAGGCACGCGAACCTCGAAACGGGTGGCCCCCGGCTTGGCGGTGGGCGGGGCGATGATGCGGATGGACGCAGCTCTGTGCTCCAGTCCCCAGGACACGGTGACGGGTGCCCAGAAGTTCTCCACCAGGCGCTTGTAGCTGTTGATGGTAGGGGCAAACAGCGGCATGATGTCCGGGAGGCCCTCGAGGAGGCCGGCCAGAAAGTGCCGGCCGATATCAGAGAGGTGGGCAATGTCGGCCCAAGGGGCAGAGGTGTCGGGGGTGTCTCGGAAGAGGAGATTCTTGCCTGCCTTGTCGACCAGCGACACGTGCATGTGGCCAGAGTTGCCCGGCAGGCCCTGCTTGGGCTTTGCCATGAAGCAAGGGGTGATGGCGTACTTTGTGGCAACGGACTTGACGACGTACTTGAAGAGACTGGCGCGATCGGCCATGCCTCGAACCTCGCCAAACTCGAGGGCAGCCTCGTAGACACCGGGGCCGCTCTCCGTATGCCAGCCCTCGACGTTGCAGTTGAATGCCTCACAGGTGTTGAAGATGTCGTAGTAGTAGTCCTTGTTATGGACAGGTCTGATCAGGCTGTAGCCGAACATGCCCTCTGTCAGGGCGGGAAGGGATTGGGTGGTGTTGTCCTTGAGGTAAGGGGCGGCGGACGTGTTGCCCTCGGGATTCTTGAACTGGTAGAATTCATACTCGGCTGTAGGGAAGGGGAGGGAGCACAAAAGCACGGAAATTAGCCCTCTGTTAAATGTGTGGCGAGATGCAACCCCAGGATGGAAACATACCTCCTGCCATGGCCCCCCAGCCGTTGGCCTCGAGCTTGTCGACCTGTCTCTTGAGTAGCTGGCGAGGACATGCGCTCAGGGGTTCATTGGTGTCTGGGTCGTAGAAGGAGACGAGGAAGAAGGGCGTGTTGTCCTCCCATGGTATCCTGCGGAACGTTGCCAGGTCCGGAATGGCGATAAGGTCTCTGTAGCCGTTCTCCTTGTTGCTGATGCCGAGCTCGCGGAAGTAGGTCTGGTCGTGCATGTCCCAGCCGAAGATGACAGAGCAGAAGCCAAAGCCAGCCTTGGCGACGGAGAGGAACTTCTTCTTGGAGACGAGCTTGCCGCGCAGGATACCGTCGACGTCGACGCCAGCGAGCTTGACGCTGTTGTCGTCCGCAAGGATAGAGGGCAGAGACTCGACGGTGATGTCCTCAGGATGAGGGGAGGGCTTCTCGAAAGAGGCCATGATGAATAAATCGGATGAGGCAGGCACGCGTTGCAGAAGCAATTCGTCGTATCGAGTAAGTTCAATCTTGTGTCCTCTGCGTCTCGTGGGCACCCTCTTTTCTGAAGGGGGTGGGGACGGCTGGCCGCGCGAGAAACGAAAGATGAAAAAATAAAGATGAATAAAAAAGACAAATACGAATGAGAATGCTACTCAATCTTGGAATCTGCAGTTCAAGGCAAGACAAGAGCAGAGCAGAGCACACGTAGATAAGTACGCGAGTAAGGAGCCGATAGGTGGAGGATGAGGTCGTCGCGATCTGCGTAGGGCTGCCGGTGTAGGAACCTTGCAGGAAGACGTGGTGGGGTTTGGGGGGAACGGGGAGTGGTTTTCAAGAGAGATAGGCAGCCAAAGTCAACTATAAAAGCCACCTCAGTACTTTGCGTATCGAACCCTGTGAGGTCATACTGGATGGCGGGGCTAGCCCTGGCCTTGATGCTTGGTCGCGCCCCTCCCCCTGACGCCACCAAAGTTTGTGTGTGTGTGTGTGTGTGTCAGCATTAGCGGGAAGCCCTCGTAGCAACACAGCAGCTACTCTCACGGAGCTACCCCTCATTTTCCAATGCCCCGCAGCCAAAAAGGGCCATAGCTGGAAACCAGGGGCTCTGAACTGCTTATCTCTCCATGTACTATCTATACTTTCTGAAGTGAACAAAACAAGGAAAGAGGAGCAACAGTAGTACTACAACTACTAAAAAAAAATTCAAAGTGAATATTGAGAGAGAGAGAAAACAGGGAAAACCAGAAAAGAGGGTCATCTTCTTTCTCTGAATGATATCTTTTCAAGGACACCAAATCCCATGACTACTGTGTACCTGCGTTGTAGATCCATACTTCTTTATCATCAGCGAGTCAAGCTCCGAAACCGATCAAGACCTCCCTCCTCCCCAGCCGTGTGTGTACTATGTACTTCCCATGCAGGGTCTCTGCACTGATAAGGAAATAATACGTCGGTGGTCACTGGCCAGAAAGTAGTATGGATCGGAGCAAGCCACCGAGGACAACAGCAGGAATCTGGCTAGCAAGAACACAATGCATTGACTCGTTGCGTATGGCCTATCAGGAATTTTTTTTGCACTATACCTTTGTAATTCCACAGACATAATCTCGAGTACTATGGGTACTCGTACTGTGCCACAGCAGGTCCTGTGTAACCAAACTTAGTAAGGTAGCACCACAGCCGCCGATTCTCGGAGGAAAGTCTCACGAGGGAACGCTCTGAGCAACTGAGCACGCGCAGGCTGGATCGCTGCATCCGTCCCAAGCTCCCATGACTAAAAGTATTACCGTCGATGATTTTCTTCCTCTGCCCCTCCATCCATGGAGATACGACCCAAGCCTTGTGTGCCCTGTGCCATAATATAAACAATCTCCAGATCTTGTCATCTTGACACCATCGATTGATCTTGTGTAATTCGAACCTCAACACTCGAAGTCTTTCTATTTCTTTCTTTTCTTCTCTCTTAATTCCCCCTCCCTCCTCCTCCCGGCTACCAGCTCACCGCCTTTTTATCTCCCTTCCCCCAATATACGCAGTGGGCGACAGAAACTCGACAGCCCCTTCTACAATTCACGACACAAAACAACTACACAATGGGGTCTGCGGGACGTCTGGCTGGCAAGAATGCCGTCGTTACCGGTGCTGCTGGGTGAGTCGAGCTGCGTTCCCTCTCGAAGAATGAAGCTCCCTTCTCCTCCAACCCCCAGCTTGGGACCAACCTGCTCACGACAACAACCTCCCCACCAGTGGCATTGGTCTGGAGACCTCGATCCTGTTCGCTAAGGAGGGCGCCAACATCCTGATGGCCGACATCTCCGCCCCCGCTCTCGAAAAGGCCAAGGCCAAGGTCCTGCAGCTCGTTCCCGACGCCAAGGTGAACACCACTCTGTGCGACGTCTCGAAGGAGGCCCAGGTGCAGGCCATGATCGAGTCCCTCGACTCCGCCGGTGGCCTGGACGTCATCTTCAACAACGCCGGCATCATGCACGCCAAGGACGACGACGCAGTCGGCACACCCGAGAACATCTGGGACCTGACCATGGACATCAATGTCAAGGGTGTCTGGTTCGGCTCCAAGCACGCAATCCTGGCCCTGCGCCGCCACAAGAAGACCAAGGGCTCTGTCATCAACACAGCCTCTGTCGTCGCCCTCGTCGGCAGCGCCACCCCGCAGCTGGCCTATACCGCCTCTAAGGGCGCTGTGCTCGCCCTCACCCGCGAGTTGGCCATGGTACACGCTCGCGAGGGCTTCCGCTTCAACAGCTTGTGCCCCGCGCCCCTGAACACCCCGCTGCTGCAGGACTGGCTCGGCGACGACCAGCCCAAGAGGCTCCGCCGCGAGATCCACTTCCCCTCCGGTCGTTTTGGCGAGGCTATCGAGCAGGCCCAAGCCGTTCTCTTCCTTGCCAGCGACGAGAGCAGCTTCGTTAACGGTCATGTGCGTACTCTTGCCCCAGCGCTGTCATGTTCCTTAATATTTTCTTTTTTTGCTACGTCGTGGCATGCAAGCTGACTTGATGATGCGACAGGACATGGTGGTCGACGGTGGTATGACCAAGGCTTACGTGACCCCCGAGGGCCCCGCATCCCAGGCTCCTGTGAACAACGCCCTCAAGGACTCGCTGGACGCTTAGACGGTAGTGATTTCTGGACGCGGTAATCGTGGTGGTCAGAGACTTTGTGTGTATAAAGGATTTTTTGGTAGAATCCCTTGCCCGCGCCACTATAGAAAAGATTCCTTAGAAAGGGTGGTGGTCTATTGGTGTTCTTGGCTGCGATCTGTCAGAGACGATCTGGTATCTGGTGTTCGATGGGTTGCGCATTTGATTTTGTTGACAGGCTCTATAACCACCATAGATGAATTCACTCTCGTCCCCCGTCCCTTTCCACCTCACGGAAGCGTATTGGCAATGCTCTTTCTTTTACCCGTACCCTGAGGTTCTCTCCACTCGAATGAGGGCGTCCTCCATCATCACCAGCTTGTTCGTGTGCACACATGGCTTCTCATCATGAATGTGGTTCGTGTTGTCGGGCGTATGTACTTTGACGAATATCTGAGGTGACATGATCGTTTGATTTTTGTCTTTATTCTTCCTTTCTCCTTTTCCGATATTAGAATTGGCCTTCCGTGTTGCCCTCGCCCATACTCTTGCTCCCCGAGCTCCCGCTCTGGATGGCCCCGACGATGCCGTCCATGTAGCTCGCGCCGCTCCACTTCTGGTGGGTCAGCACCTCGACTCCGAGCTCCTTCTCCCTCCTCTGCACCAGGTTGACGTAGGCCAGCATGCCGTCCTTCTTGAACTCCTTGGACAGCTGGTTCGTGATGGTGGCGGTGCTGTGCAGGCCGGCCAGCGAGATCAGCTGGATCACGAAGCCTTCACTCGCGATGTCCCAGATGAACGACCTGAGGGTCTCCTCGGTGAAGCCATGGGACATCCAGTTGAAGGAAGGGCTGAGGTTGTAGACCAGGCCCTTGCCAGGGTGGGCCGACCGGACAGCGCGGCCGAGCTTCGTGCATACTTCGACGTTGGGGTCGCCCGTCTCAACCCACAGCAGGTCGGCATAGGCTCCGAAGGCGATGGATCGCTTGGTGGCCGCCTCCATGCCGGCCCTGTAGTGGTAGAAACCCTCCCGTGTGCGCGGGATGTCCCAGCTGAAGAACACCTCCTTGCTGCCCGGTGTGAGGCTGGCGGCCAGCGCCCTCCGCTTCGCCAGGCCCATATCGCGGTCCTCTGCCACCTGTCTCCTGTACGCCTCGACATTTGCCTCCGAGGCACCCTCGGCCTGCAGATGGGCTAGCGCGGCCTCGTCGAACGTCACTAGCTTCGTCTGCTTGACCCACGCCGCCTCGAAAGCGTCTATCTCGGGGCCCGAAGCCCCTCGCCTGTCCATCTCCTGCAGCGTCTCGGCGAGGGGTTTGACGTCGGGATCGGTGACGCCCAGGATAAACTCGTGGTCGCGCACGTCGATGGAGCTGCTCAGCAGCTTGCCACTCTCGGAGTCGGTACGTGCGATGACGAGGGTCTCGACGCCCATGAGATCCCACTGGAAGCGGGCAGCGACCAGGCGATTAATATGCTCGCCGACGGGAACGAGGACCTTGCCGGCCAGGTGACCACACTTCTTGCCGCCGTGCAGCTGGTCTTCAAAGTGGACAGCAGCCGCGCCGTTCTCCGCAAAGAGCTTGGCCAGCTTGAGGACGGCGGTCAGGCCGCCGTGGCCCGTGTCACCGTCGGCCACGATGGGTCTGAAATAGTCGACGTAAGGTGTCTTGGCACGGTCGGCGGGGGAGAGCTGCCTGCGCAGATCCCACTGTTTGCGGTCGTGCATGGACTGCGCCTTGAACATGCGCTGGACCTGGTTGGGGACGGTATTGTAGGGGTAGTCGCCAAAATCTGGAGAGACCTCGTTGGTGGGAGTAAGGGTGGACGAGCAGGCCCAGCCGGACAGGTAGAGGACTTCCTGATGAGGGGCCTGCTGGGTCATCTGGACGGGATCGATGGCGCCCACTGCCAGGAGGGGAGAGCCGCGGTCAGCATCTTCAGAGGAGGAGCATGGAGTTCGGAAGAGAAAAAGAGGAGGAGGCTCATACTTGTGTGTAGAGGCTCGCCCTTGCTCAACCTCTCCTGGATCAGATTCCACAGCTTCCTCGCCATGACAGAGCTGGGATACGACTGCTGGAGAGAGCCCCTCTTGGAGACAATGTCTGCGGCGGTGTAGGGCCTCTTGATGCCAGCATATCTCGGAGTAGCCCACCACGCCTCGACATCCTTGATCTGCTGTTCATACAGCGTGTCTTCGTATGAGCCTGCTTTACTCGACTCGGGGAGGAGCTGGAAGGAGTCGGAGGGCAAAGAGGCAGCCAGTGGAGGCGTATCCCCAGGAAGAGTAGAAGACGAGGGCATTCTGCGAGTCGGGGTAGTGGAGAGCTGACGAAGAGGTAGCAGCAGCGAAGGCGCCTGGCATCTCGTTGTGGAAGTTGGTATCAACAGCTTCGAATGTGCCCTGCCACGGACGGACCATGGGACCGACAGCGACGCCGGTATCCTCCGCAGCATCTTCTGTATAGTGTGCACAAAGTGAGGCCCAGAGCTGATCGTTTGCTACTCGTTTGAGGAAATGTTAGGATGGGTCTTTGTTTACAAATTGTATCTATTGGAGGCTGGTGTGGTCTGGGACATGAGACTTTGAGATGTTAAAAGCTGGAGAGTGGTTAATTGGAGGCGACATGCCGTAGAGAGCCGAGGGAAACCCCAATGAACGCCCACTCATTTACTAAGGCCAAAGCTACCGCTGTCGCCGATTCGGTACCGGGCCCAGGGCCGCTGGAGGGTATCCGGGCCAAGGGGGGTTGAGGGGCGCGGGGAGTGGTGGTTCAGTGAGCGGTGCGGGGTAAGACAGGCTACCCCCCGGCAGAAAGAGAGTGCCAGAGTACTCTAGCTGTAATGACGCTGAACGGGTTCCCTCGGTTGATCGGTAATGGTGTGTACTAATTCACGAGTGGCACCGTAGACTGTACAGAATCACAGGCCGCAGGGCTCACCACCACGCAATAGTTGGCCCGAGGATACTTTTGTTCCCAAGGTGGATCTAGCTGTACATACAATCATCCACCACCGTTACCACCACCCTCCTCCTTCTCTCTGGACCGTGTCGACGTCGCCTCAATCTCCGCTACTGAGCCCCCTCTTTTGTCTACAATTCCCGAGAAGGTCTAATCGGGACACGCCCTACAATTGAGGATTATAGAGTCGCAGAGAAAGAGAGAGACGACAAGATTCCCGGGAGAGGTAATCAATAGACAGTACACCCGTCATGGCCACCAGGTTATATGGCTCCACCAGAGCCATTAGCTCTCTGAGAGCAGAGGTAAAGTGACACCCGATGACTCGTCCAAAGACCATGGTTATCACCAGGTTCAGCGGTCGTACTCGAGCAGCCTGCTGACAATAGGCCCTCACTTTCACCATCGTACAGCTCCTGACAGCACGTCCCTCTCCTCGATCAGCCACGGCTAAGCTCGCGGCCGCCTCGTCCACCAGAGCATACTCTTCCTCCTCCGAGCCAGACCTCAAGGCCACACTTAGAGAGGTCATCCCCGCCAAGAGGGAACTCCTCAAAAAAGTCAAGGCCAACAGCTCTGCCGTCCTCGGCGAGGTCAAGGTCGAGAATGCCCTCGGCGGCATGCGTGGCCTCAAGGCTATGGTTTGGGAGGGTTCCGTCCTGGATCCCAACGAGGGCATCCGCTTCCACGGCCGCACCATCAAGGACTGCCAGCAGGAGCTGCCCAAGGGTAAGACGGGCACCGAGATGCTGCCCGAGGCCATGTTCTGGCTTCTCCTGACCGGCCAGGTCCCCTCCACGGCCCAGGTGCGCGTCTTGTCCCGCCAGCTCGCGGAGCAGGCACAGCTGCCTACCTTTGTCGGCAAGATGCTCGACGACTTCCCCAAGGATCTACACCCCATGACGCAGTTCGCCATCGCTGTTGCCGCCCTCAACTATACCTCCAAGTTCGCCAAGGCCTACGAGAAGGGTCTCAACAAGGCCGACTACTGGGAGCCTACCTTTGACGACTCCATCAGCCTGCTCGCCAAGCTGCCCACCATTGCCGCCAAGATCTACCAGAACTCGTACAGGGGCGGTGGTGCCCTCCCCGCCGAGGTCGACCTCGAACAGGACTGGTCTTATAACTTTGCTGCAATGCTGGGCAAGGGCGGCAAGGAGAACGAGAACTTCCAGGACCTGTTGCGCCTGTACCTTGCCCTGCACGGTGATCACGAGGGCGGCAACGTCTCGGCCCACACAACCCATCTCGTGGGAAGTGCTCTGAGCGATCCCTTCTTGAGCTACAGCGCCGGCCTGCAGGGTCTTGCAGGTCCTCTTCACGGGTAAGTCTGCTGCTCCTTCTGTTTCTTTTCCAGGGTCCATGCTGAACAGGGGGTGTCTTTCCTCAAGCCTTGCGGCACAAGAAGTGCTGCGCTGGATCACCCAGATGAAGGATGCCATACCCGCCTCCTACACCGACCAGGATGTCCACGATTACCTCTGGTCCACCCTCGATTCCGGCCGCGTCGTGCCTGGCTATGGCCACGCCGTTCTCCGAAAGCCCGATCCGCGGTTCGAGGCCCTCATGGACTACGCCGCCGCACGGCCTGAAATCGCCCAGGACCCCGTGTTCCAGCTCGTCAAGAAGAACAGCGAGATCGCCCCCGAGGTGCTCAAGAAGCACGGCAAGACAAAGAACCCGTACCCCAACGTCGACTCCAGCAGCGGTGTCCTCTTCCACCACTACGGCTTCACGGAGACCCTCTACTACACTGCCACCTTTGGCGTGTCGAGGGGCCTGGGACCGCTTGCCCAGCTGATCTGGGACCGGGCTCTGGGTCTGCCCATCGAGCGGCCCAAGAGCATTAACCTGCAGGGCATTCTGGACCAGGTCGAGAGTTCCTAGGGAGCCACTTGGCCCACGCCAGAACGGGGGGCGGGGGATATAAAAAAAAAACCAAAACTCAAGACGATGAACGAATTTTGAAAATTAGTTTTTGTTTGACTGCAAAATAGATAGAAGCATTGTTGTCTTGGGAAGAAAATTTAACATTGATTGATCGTCGAACAGATTGCCTCGGAGCCCCACCCTTTCGCTCGCCTCACTGACTCGCTCCGTCTCGTCTCTTGTTTTTTTTGCAATACAGTAGAGTTCTTTATTGTAGACTTGAATATCTCTATACGACTATATTTCTTTCATACGAAGCCAAAGCATTACCAAGACCAGACTGAAGTTTTGACGGAAATCCGTCAACTGACTGCTCGACGACCTGCTGCAAAGTTGTAAGGCTGCTACATATTTAGACATCCGGTTTCGCATAGCATCCTCTTCGTCGCGAGTCGTCCTCAAATACTTCCTCAACCTTCATTGCCAGGGATCTTATTATCCCTCGACGAACCAAGGCACTCATGATGCGGTCTCCCGTTCTTCTCCGTCAGGCAACTTGCGTTCCCCCCTCCCCAGCCCCGAGCTCCTCTCTCTTTTGCTCTGTCTCGCTGGCTTCACCCTGGAAGCTTTTCTCACTTCTCAACCGGACTCGTCTCATCCTCTCCAGCATTCTTGACCTCCTGCACCTGCCTATCATGCTCCTGCCCCCCTTCCTCCTCCGTCTCCCCAGCCTCACCCTCGATGTGCAGGTTTCGGTTCTTCCCAGGGTGTCTCTTGCCGGTCACGTCGAGGTAGATCAGCTTTGCGGTGTTGACGAGGGTCTTGCGCCCTTCGAACACGGGGAACAGGCCGACTGCGAAGAGGGAGCAGAAGATCCAGATGATGCCGACGACCACCCAGCCTATGTTTTGTGTGGTGTTAGCAAGTGGGTTGGGGGGGGGGGGTTGCACTTGGCACGAAGGAAGGAGAGAGAGTTGGCTCACCAGTGAAGAATTTCTTGCTGAAGATGTAGCCGCTGCCATACATTGCTAGATTTTGGGAATTCATTGTCACGTTAGTCGAGAGTCCTTGATGATTGCTTCTCAAGTAGGCCAGAGGAAGGATGATAACCTACGCATAGGCCAGAGTACCAGGAAAGCAAGGCTATAATCACAGGAACGTCAGTACCAGAGTATCCAACATGGGAAGGAAAAGAAGAAAAGGGAAGTGATCCATCGAAGTTAAGGTGTGCATATCAGGCAACAGGGCGTCGGTGCAAACTCACGTCATAACCACCGTCATGGTCTTACTGATCCTCCCCGCCCGCAGCAGCTTCTTCTGTTCCGCCTCAAAGTCATCAGGAGCCTGCGCATGCCCGCTGTTGACCTCCTCCAGGTCCAGGTCCGCAGCGGCCGCCAGTTCGTGGTCGTCGCCCTGGCGGATGCTCATCATGGACTTCCAGTCGTAGTGGTCGAGGCCAAAGAGGAGGGTGAAGATGGGGATGAGGACCAAGGGGGAGAGTAGGGCGACGACGTTCCCGGCCAGCATGGGGTCGTTGGAGCCGGTGCAGGTCACGTCGAGACTGCCGCACGTCTTCTTGGCGGTGACGAGCCAGGCGATCAGGGCGAAGGCCAAGCCGAAGATGGGAGAGAGTGCGGCCTAGACAAAGATCGATGTGCGAGCGCAGGAGGTTAGATACATACATCATTTATATTCTGGAAACAACGTCCCATTCTTTTTTGAAAGGACCTTTTTAAACTTACAGCCCACTTGTTGAGACCAGCCCAGGTAAGGGTCAGCGTAGCAGGTAGTACAGCCGATGAGATAATGACGCCCATCATAAGGTAGAGGTAGCCCATCGAGATACCTGCATAGTACAGACCGACCGAGAAGCTGGCTATGAAGACAGCATAGCCGACGACAATGCAATGGCTCATCCAGATCAGACGGCTGCCCGACGCATCCGGCTTGAAATATGTACGGTACCTTTTATAAGGTCAAGATGCATGTATTAGTGAGACGTCTTTTGAAAGGAGAACAAGAAGAAAAGACAGAGGTAGAAAAGAGAGTGAAAGGGGTGGACAGACAGGTCATAAGTGAAGATGGACGAGACGGCAATCAGTTCCGAAGAGGTAGCCGAGGTGACGGCCATGAAGATGATGAGCAGAGTCGCGATGGCGCCGCCTTTGCCGAGAAGAGCAACAGCAGCATAGGGAAGAACGAGGCCGGCAGACACATCAGCGTCGGACATGCGGTCTGGATATGTTGGGAACCGCGGGTTCGACTCGAGAGCCAGTGCAGATAAGCCCATTGTCCTGTCAAATATCTTGTGTCAGCAGAGAGTACAGTAAAAACTATTTGACCGTGGCAGTAGAGAAGATTTCCATGTCACTCACGTAGCTGTCAGCCATGGGATGGCAAACCACGACAGACCACCGAGGATGTAACCTGGGAGGGCATGTACTGGTGATGCTGCAATCGCCTTGTTGTAGTATCCATCTATTATTATGAGAATTTTGTTGTTAGCATATGATTGTAATCCTGTGTTTTCCCCCTTCTCGTTCTATTTCTCACACTCTCTACTTACTGTCGAGGAACACGGTGCCAAAGTTTCCAACAATGTTGATGACGAAGAAGATGGCTCCCTCCTTGGAGCGCATGGTCAAGTAGCTGCCGTCTTTGTTGCCGTCGACAGGATGCTTGAGTGCGGCTGTGACCAAGAGGTCGTAGACAGCGCCGGGGGATCCCAGGACATCCGAGGACGCGTAGGCTGTCAGGGAAAAGATGATGATAATGATCAAGAGGATGAAGGTATGGATCCAGTCCGTCAGGATGGTCGCCTTGAGACCACCGACCATGGTATAAACTATAAGTACGTGCAATTGTCAGCTTTCAGGGCCCGCCAAATAGAAGAATGAAGTAAATCATATCAAACAATTCGACTTACCCACGACACCCACAGGCAACAGATAAATGGCCGCAATCTCATTCATGCCCGTCAAGGCATTGACAGTTGCAGACCCGCCGACAATCAACATGAGAGACACAAGGATATTGGTCACGAGGCCAAAGACCATGAAGACGAGATGAGGTAGGGTGCCGAACCGCGCCTTGATGACCTCGAGGAAGGTATGGGCGTTGGGGGCCCTCCGCTTGAGCTCGATGGCCAGCGTCGCGAACAGGAGAATCTGCACCGTGGCGCCCGAGGCGTACCAGAAGGGGCCAGAGACGCCGTACCGGTAACAGACACCGGTGGACTGGAGAAGACTGCATGGAGAGGGGAGATTCACAATCACGAATTAGTATTACCGTACTGGATCACTTTCTCCTGCGCATGTTTATTCTGCTTTTTGAACAAATAAAAATACGTACGTGGCTGCCCAGGTCCACGAGGAGACCACGGCACTCCCGACGAGGCCTGACTTGACCGTACGGCCGGCTGTGTTGAACATCTCGGACGTCTGCAGCTCGCTGTTGTACCTTCGCAGGACGAAGGTGACGAGGATCATACCTAGCCCGTCCATCTCATGTCAGCCATGTTCTTCCACACAAATACATACACACCCCCTCCCAGAAAATAATGGGCTTGTAGAAGGGGACAGGACATACCTAGGGCAAAAAGAGCCCCCAATCCCAAGACAATGCCATAGCCATAGGCTGGGTCCAATGCTACGTGCACCATCTTGGCTGTGAGGTGGAGGTGATGATGAACGGGATCGTGCTGTTTTTGAGGGGATGAAATGCTGGCGATAGACGCTGACCAAGTTGGTTTGCCCTCGCAACTCTCTCCCCCGCCGTCCAGAAGCTCAAGAATCCCCTCCTCGTAAGCTTCAAACTCAAACAGACTCAAGTGAAAGAGACAAACTTGGGCGGTCAAGAGATGCAGCCCGCGTGATGGTCCTGACCCTTTCGCAAAATGCCACACGGTCGTGTCAAAGAAAAGTCACAGTAGCACAAGATATCAGATTGCTGTCTGTCACAACAACAACAACGACAACAAAACATACACACGCACACAACAATGAATTGATCATCACCAGCTGACGGCTCGGACTCTGAAGCCTTAAGTATGTAGCCAGAATGCGGGCTTCCTAATTTAAAAAACGCCAATGGAGCTACATACGTAGTGAACGAACCATAACCCTGACATGTGCACGGTACCATGGGAAGGAGGGGGGGGGAGGAATAATACTATGTACGCAAGAGAGATAAGACGTAGCAAAGATGATCTAATGGGCAGACGGGCTGCAGCAAATCAAAAAGTCGGATTTCCATTGATATCAAGTCCCCTTCGCGTCAGCATAGCTGCCCTGAGCGTAGAGAAGAAAAAGATAACGGGCGCATGTTTAGTACTATAGTACATGCTTGCCAAGGGGGGGGGGGGTCCGGGCGACGATCTCGCACTCCTTTCGGGTTCAGGGCCTATTTAGCCTGCGACTTAGGGGCCCCCACGCCTAGTGATACCTCGAGTGGAGGACGATGGTTCTTTCCTTGGCCGAGATAAAGTAGTATTTTCTTTGCATCGCTATTACGATTGCATAAAGCTTATCATTGATTGTGAAATGTGTTTAAATACAGTATTTAGCACTTGCATAGCATTTTCTTTTTTCTTTCTTTGTGTGACCACTTCATAGGGCAGTACATTCACATGCTCCGGGCGGAAGCGGAAGAAGAAGAAGAATAAGGCTGGCAAGTAGGTACTTACTTAGATAGCGTCAGGTCTAAGCAGTGCCGGCACACTAAGCAAGGTTCTCTCTGCCACGATCGGTACTACGTAGCATAGCAGACATCGCCTTTCCTTATTACATAAATCTTGATGGGGGAGCAAGAGGAGCACATCATAACCTCAACTCACATCAAACCATCAAACAACTCGTGCAGCAAAGCTCTCAGCTCAACCCCTCTCTACACACTCTCTCTAAGCTACTTAATCGATTGACCAGCAAACCTAGAGAAAACAATAATGTCCAACCAACCCGAATCCCCTCTCTTCTCCCCAACCCTCATCTCCCCCGAAGTCGGAGCCTCCCTCCCTCAAGGCTTCACCATCCGCCCAATCCAGAGACAAGATTTCCAAAAGGGCTACCTGGACTGCCTCGAGGTCCTCACCTGGGTCGGCCCCCTCACCGAGTCCGAATGGGACGAGCGCTATACTGAGATGGAGAGCGCCGTGGGCACGTACTACCTGCTCGTCATCGAATACCAGGACCGCGTCGTCGGGACCGGCTCGTTGGTCGTTGAGAGGAAATTGTAAGTACACAAAAACACACACACACACACACACTTTTCCCTCCTCGATTCGACCATTATTGCGCTGCTGAAAAAGATCGGGGGGTTCGGTCGGGGGGGGGGGGTTCACCGCATTCGTGGCCAGCAGCTAGCTCACATACTTTTTCTGCTTCTTTTTCTTCTTTTCCTCCGTTTGTAGCATCCACAATCGCGGACTGGTTGGCCATGTAGAGGAGATTGCCATCGCCAAGGAACACCAGGGCAAGGGCCTCGGTCTGAAGATGATTCAGGCTATCGACTCTGTTGGCAAGAGTGTTGGCTGTTACAAGAACATACTCAACTGTGGGCCGCAGAACGAACCCTTCTACGCCAAGTGCGGCTACGACAACTCGGGCACGGAGATGTCACATTATTTTGAGACCGCCAAGGACAACTTTCACAGGGGATGATTGATAAGAATCGATGGTGATGATGATCATGACGATGAGCAGTATCTGGTTAGTTTGCACGAATCTGGCATCCAAGATTATAGTATTCACCGAAGAAGAAAAAAGTATCCCATCTACCTCACCATTTCCCGGAAGTAGCCTTCGGGTCTCTCGAGCTCTGGCCTATCGTAAATGTGTACTGTCCGTTGGTGACCAGCACCCAGTTCTGCTCCTCCGCATCCCAGTAGCTCAGATCTCGTCGCGTGAGATTGAATTCAACTGTCTTCACCTCCCTCTGCTCGAGGTGCACCTTCTCGAAACCGCGGAGGACCCTCACGGGGAAATCGACGACCTTCTTCCCGTTCTGCGCGGAAGGGTACGACAGGTAGAGTTGTGCCACTGCCTTTCCGGCTTTGGCGCCCGTGTTGGTCACGTTCACGCGGACCGATACATGCGTCTCCCACAAGTCCGGGTTGCCTCCTTCGTCGCCTCCTGCAGGGGACAGCGCATGCTCCGTTTTGTACCCATCGGGATAAGGGTAAGGGTCTGCGACGAGTTCTTCGACGGCATCCACATAGGGATAAATATACTTGTCGAGCTTCCTGATACCGGCAGGCCAGAGCACCTCGCTCGCGTCAGGCAGCTCGTCGCTGAACTTTGGGGGTGTGGCTCCAGGCTGCGGCCGGGTTGCGGGCAGGGCGGTCTTGTCCTTGATCTGGGTGATTTGCAGATCGGAGAAGTCAAAGGTGGTGTAGCTCAGGCCAAAGCCGAATTCAAACCGCGGCGCGATGTCCTTCTTGTCAAAGTAGCGATAATCAATGTAAATCCCTTCGCTGAAGTCCTGCTGTGGGACCACACCGTTGGGAAGGTACATGATCTGGCCGCCCTCGCCGTAATCATCGAGAGACTTGCCAATCGTGTAGGGAAGGTGGCCAGAGGGGCTCTCGTCGCCAAAGATGATGTCTGCGAGAGCATTGCCGCTCTCCTGCCCTGGGAGGTTGGCGAGAAGGACAGCCTTTACGTTGGGCAGATCCACCCATTTCTCCATCACGACCGGACCGACAGCATGAATTACAACGAGGACCTCGCCAGTGCCGCCGCCACAGCCTTCAGCAACCTTGACGATCAGGTCGTCAGCGCCCTTCTGCAGCGAAAGATTCGGTCGGTCTCCGGCCACATCTGACCACCGCACATAGCCCTCTCCAGCATCTGCGTTGCCAAAGACAATGCACACATCCTGGTCGAGGATGTTCGGATCGGAATCGAAAGAGGGGTTGTTGGTGAGGTACTCGGACCATTGAACCTTGGACATGTTGAAGCCTTCCCGCAGAGGCTGGACAGGAGGCACGAGATACGGAAACTCAACAGCACCGCTGCCCCATCCAGACCCCAGAGTCCCCTCATTGCATGCTCGGTCCATGCATACGTTAGGACCCTTTCCTGGTCCGGCATCATCGCCAAAGATGCCAATCTTGAGCTTGCCCATGTGTCTCTTGCCGAGGCCCCGCTGCTTGGTCTTCTTCTTGGCGTCGGTGAACCCCATACGATCAATCGGCAGCAGGTCCTTGTTCTTGAGCAGAACAATGCCTTCCCTTGCAACAGCACGAGCAATGTCCTTGTGGTCGCCTTGTACGTTGACGTACTTGTTCACCTCCACAGACTCCTGCGGTGACTCGGACCCAGGGGCCATGGTGCCGAAGCGATCGTTTGTCCACGATGAGAAATTAGGCCCTTCACCATCAAACTTGGTCTTGTCGTCTTGACCGAGCTGGTACCATGCAGCAACGATTCGGGACACCATATCGTTCAGGCGCTCGAGTGGCACGGATCCGTTCATGACGGACCGCGTCAGCTCGGGTCCCCAATAGGACAGGCCGTCTGAGAAGCGCGCTCCATCCCCCGGCATGGTCATATCGAGACCGGCGAGGGTACTGGCCACACCTGATTGCTGTGCGCCCCAGTCTGACATGACGAAGCCCTGGAAGCCGAGCTCGTCCTTCAGGATGCCGTTGAGAAGCTTCGAGTTTTGGCAGACATACGAGTTGTTGACCTGGTTGTACGAGCACATGACCGACGCAACACCTGCCCTGACAGAGTCGCCAAACGGCCAGGCGTAGAGCTCATGTAGCGTCCGGTCATCAATGTTGGACGAGAGGGCATTTGGCAAGGCCCATTCCCAGGGCTGTCGGAAGTGCTCCTGCTCATTCCCCACAAAGTGCTTGATAGTGGCCATCACGCCCTCGGATTGAATACCCTTGATCGTCTCGGCTGCCGCAATTCCCTGGAGGTATGGGTCGGACCCAAAGCCCTCCCAGTTCCGGCCTCCGGCAGGCATGCGTCCGAGTGGGCCGACGCAGGGCCCGAGGAGGACGTTGATGCCCTTGCCGCGAGCCTCATTCCCGTGTGCCTTGCCACGAGAGTACATCAGCTCCTTGTTCCAGGTGGCGCCGACCGTCACGCCTGCAGGGAAGGCCGAGGCGTTATCAGCGAAGCGCAGGCCGAGAGGCCCATCCTGGAGCTGCAGCTGAGGGAAACCGACGTGCACGGCAGGCCCGTTGGTCCCGACTGCGAGGCCCATCATCCAGCCCGTGCCCGTGGTCACGTTCACCTTCTCGGCCAGGGTCATGTTCTGCACCATGGCAGCAGCCTTCCTGTAGCTCTCGGCCCAACCAGAGGCACTGCCGCCCTTGGGCGTCGGGTACCACGGTGGGGACTGCCCGTAGGCGGGCGCCGCCTGGAACTTGGTGTAGATAGTCGCCCCTCCAGCCCCGAGGACCAGCCATATTATGAGCACGGCTGCGCATGTGACAATGCAGCATCGCGAGCGGTTCCGAAAAGGGCGCTGGAGGGTGGCGAGGCTGATCCTCGGCCTATAGCCGGTGAGAAAGGCGGGAGTCTTGCGCTCATGGTCAACGCGACCAGCAAGAGGATCGGTGTGCAGGAAGTCGGTGGCATCGAGATCAGAGCCGTCGTCAGAGGAGAGGGAGCGGCGTGCTTCATAGTCGACGGAGGATTGGTGGTAACGCTGGGAAGGGCTGAGCAGCCCCTCCTTACTCTCGTCCATCATCGCGGGGCGAGCAATAGGGAAGACCTAAGCTGCTGCGCCAGGTACGTCCTGCCGTGGCGGCTCGACAGCCGATTTTCGTACTCGTTCTTCTAGATGGTGTTGGCTGTTATGGTTTGCTGTTTTGTTGATGTCTCCAGAGGCGGAGGAGACAACGCGGCAAAAATCAGATCTGCGGAGAAATCACATCGTAGCAGGAAGACGACCAAGTCAGCAGCAGCATCTTGGCCTCTGCTGGCTTTTAATGCATTGTCGTCTGGTCCAGTGTTTCGACGATCCGAGCTTGAAACGGATTTGAGTTGTGCGTTGCTTGGCTTTCCCATGCACGGACGAGTTAGAGGCTATGGCGGTTCATCGGCTGGGTTACCCGCTGACACTGCAGCAGTACTTAATGTACGTACCGTGGTATAGTGGCAGGTCACAGTGCTGTAGGTACAACGACCCAGTGCTTGGCAGGTACAGTGGCTCATCTACATTGGCTTCAGGGCGTGTGCAGGGTCCTGGGACCCATTCAATCCGCCACCCGATTCTAACGTCCTCAGCTCGGGACATCTCAGACCGTTTATGGAAGTACTTGTTTGACTCCTCGAGTTGTTCGCTCTCTTGTCTGCCAGATTGATCAATACAAACACCCTCGGCACTTGTTTCCTATTTTTTTATCATCATCCACATTCCTCTTCTTTTTTGCTTTTCTCTTGAAGAGGAAACAGGGAAAAAGCACAGAAGAGAGAATGCCTGGATGTTGTCTCATGTACTATTATCAAAAAACCACCATGCTGACGTAACATTCTCGTGGATATCTTCTTCCTCCTCCTCCTCCTCCTCTTCTTCCATCTTGCAACAAGACTTTTCTTTCTCATTTTGGTTTTGCGTCCCTTCCACTTATATTCAAAGTTACGTTCATCCAAAAGGTAAAGGGTGTATCAGTAGTAACATGCGGACTTCCGAGAGTGGGGAAGGCAGATTGCCGGACTCAGGGCTCGATACGCCACCCGTTGCAACGCGGCTATAGATGGGGAAAGCCAAGGGGGGTCGACTCGTCTGCCCTGCCTGCTACTACTTCATGTCACTATGTTATCTATCTTTCGCTGCCATGAATCCACGAAGCGGTGAAATTGCCAAATCCATATGGCAGGCTTGAATGTAACGTTGACATGCCACCCTCTTTTTTTCAATTACCCGACGGCCGTGAACGTTCTCGAGTGCGCGTGCGCGGCTCGATATTGGACATGCAGCACAATAAGACGACTCCTCTCTCTTTTTATCTGCAACCAGTCTGTCATAGGCTACTATGCAAGAGGCTTAAGGGCTTAGCTTCGTCGGGCTTCAGCTGTCGTCTGCTTGAAACACCACCTTGAACGTACGCCATGCGGTCACCTTCAACATGGACGGCCCTCCTCCTGGAGCTGCTCCTCCTCGCATCCCGGGCTGACGACGTCGCTGCTCAGTTCAACAACCCTGCAGGCGTTGACATATGGTGTGGCAAGGCCTACCGACCAGAGTACGTGATACTTTGTCATCTTCAGTAATAAGATTTCAATATTGATATCTCAGGGAATAGGAACGCATCTTTCAACCCTGGTGGCTGGTTCGTCGATCCAGAGACCAACAGCTCATCGCTGAGGCTCAAGGCCAAACCTCGCATGAGCATCTACCTTGAGACGGACGCCACTGCTGCCCTCCTCGTGAACGCCGAGACGGCTTCACCGTATGGCGCGGACGGACAGCAGCTGCAGGTGACCATCTCCTCCGAAGGCGTGTCTCTCGGCTCAGCAGTCCTGGGCGCTGGATCCGTCGACAACGAGGTCGCCGTCGACCTCTCTCTCCTCACGCCGAGGATGGATCCCTACAGCCTCGAGATCCAGGCCACAACGCTGGCCAACTCGTCGACGACGGCCTACCAGACGAGCACTAATTTTTCGTACCTTCCTTACCCGGACTCGTACGGGAGCGTGGCCAGGCTGGACAACCTCTACGGCGGCACCCAGGCGCAGAGGGGCAAGAACAGCTCATGGGTCGACATTTACCCTTACACGTACTATGTGCAGTGGAGTCTGTACTGGGACGCCAACTTGAGCACCCTGAACGACTTCTCTTCCACGTACAACATGATCCATATCGTGCCCACGGGAACCCTCCAGGATGAGCCCTTTCCATGGGGCCAGTTCCAGCCCTATCTCGACCGGGCGGCGGAGCTGGGCATCTGGCTGCAGTACGATGTCCTCTGGACACCGGATAACCTCACCTCCATGATCGAGCAGGTGTCCACGCTGCGTACACATCCAAGTATCCTGTCCTGGTAGTGAGTCTTCCCCCTCCCCAATGGCATAATTTGTATTCTCCTGTGGCAAGCCGCTTTCTTGTTCCTCTCTTCTCCGTGAAGCCCGAACTCACACACAAGTCTTTAGTCAGTCCGATGAGCCCGACGGCAAAGGCAACCCTCTCAACTCGACCGGCATAGCCTACAATGTTATCAAGAGCTTGGATCCTTACCATCCAATCAGTCTAGCTCTCAAGTCAGTCCATGCCCATGTCCAACTTGGATGACTGTTTGACTCTCTCTCAAGTCTTTGCGTATGCTGACCAACAATTTTTCCTTACTCCAGCTGTTATGATTTCTACTACGAGGACTATGCGGCGGGAGCAGATATCATCACCCCAGGTACGCCCGTCACTCCACTAGCATTCGAAATCTACATCTCTGGTCTCTATTTGAGTTTTATGCTGTATCATAGAGACTTGAGAGCTGCGAGCGCCTCATCAATGTCCTGAGAATCTCAATACTAACCAAGACAACCACACAGATGTGTATCCCATCTCAACAAACCTCACCTACTCAACAGTCTACGATACAGTCTGCAATGCCACCTACGGCTGCTGCGGCTGTGACGACTGTGGAACAGGC
The DNA here is from genome assembly GCA_006503525.1 of Cryphonectria nitschkei. NCBI lineage: Eukaryota > Fungi > Ascomycota > Sordariomycetes > Diaporthales > Cryphonectriaceae > Cryphonectria > Cryphonectria nitschkei. Next base: position 19,567 of record LAZJ01000368.1, on the reverse strand, counting down.
ACTACCGTCTTCTCCGACATCTCCCACCGGCTCGACGAGTTCCGCCGCCGCGACAGCCTCATCGGCTGGGCCAAGACCCAATGGTTCGCCCCGCAGGCCTTTGGCAACGAGACCTTCTGGACGAGGTACCCCACCGCCCCGGAGCTGGGGGTCATGACCCTGCTGGGCGTCAACCACGGGGCCAAGGCGATAGTCAACTGGGATTTCCCCACGACCTCGGAGCTATCTACCATCACCAGCAGCCTGGCTGCGCTGTTCAACAACACAGCGGTGACCAAATTTCTCATCGGCGCGCCGAGAACGCAGGACTTGGTGGTCGTGGGCGGGGCCAACATTGATGCTGCCCTCTGGGTGGATGAGACGAGCGGCACTGCTTTGATTTCTGTGGCTAATCTGAATTACTACGCTGTTACGGGCTCGGTCATGGTTAGCCTTCCCTCTGGCATCAGTGCGTCGGGTGTCTCTGGAAATGTCTGGGGTAATTCGACTTGGCAGGTTGGGAACGGGACTGTAGGAGTTGCTGCGGGACTGGATGGCCTTGAGACAGCCATGTTCATTATCAGTCTTGTTTGAGCAATCATTATCCTAGATTGATGTCCTTCATGCATTCGAAGCCTACTTGTAATATGTTCTCCCTTTCTCCGAGTGTGGGGATCAAGACTGTGGAAATGTGAAATTCACTCAACACATAAATCACATGAAATACAATGCACAATGGATCATTTTCCAATACAGATTGATTTCGACAGCACAAGCCAACAATGAATTCAACCTATCTCCGCTACACCTATCTTGATTTCGCCTAATAGACATACCTAAAGTTAGGGTTCTGTTTATCCGTGTTATCCTCAAAGGCGTGCAGATACGATTCATCACGCGCCTCCCGCACACCTTGCGCGGCCAATTGGTCACGCTTCTTGTTCTGCCGCGTCAAGTACCACCGGAGCAACAATATATCAATGACAAGAAGCGAGTAACAGCCGAGATGGGTAGCAAAGGCAGTAAAGTAGCGCGGCGCGTCCCAGCTCAGGAAGACCTGGGGACCTGTGTTTTTTGGTGGCCAATGTCAGACATCAGTCAACTTTGCATGCTTTGAACATTGCGTCTTCTACATAGACAGGAGAATTTTACGACAACTAGCGGGAAGGAATAGTCGTACCTATAGCATTTCCAGTGGCCCAGATGATAAAGTTGATTGATATTGCGACTGATTTCTTTGTCTGGCCGGCGACGTTTCTTGAGATCATCGACAGGCCTAATGTCTGCGCGCTCCAGAAGGAGAATGTGATGTAGTAGCTGATCAGCAGGCCGATATGTTGGGAGCGCGTGTCGAGGGGAACGGTCATGAGACAGATCGTGCCGATGAAGGAGCTTTAGGTTGGGATCATGTCAGCTTGTGGTGCCACAATGATGTTGAAATGAGGGGCGAGGAAAAAAGAGAGACAAAAGCAGGTTTAGGGCTGGCACTTGACTAACGGTATGATAAAGGCCAGCATGACGAGCAGGTTCTGGTGCGTCTTCTTGACCAGCCACAAGGACGAGAGGAGGACAGTGATGATATAGGCCCCTAGAACCATGGCCAGCAGCTGTGTCTGTAATGTGGTAAACCCAAGGCTTTCTATAATAATATTTTCAAACGAGCCGAGGCCAGAAGTGGGCAGCGTGGTGCAGAGGGCGATGATGGCGTAGCCCCAGATCTGAGGATCGCAGAGTCCCTCGATGAGCTGATCCTTCTTGAACACTCTGTTCTGCACGCCTGTTTGGTTGTCTCGGACCCGCTCGATCATGAGGTGTTTATCCTCTTCGGAGAAGCACTTTAACATCCAATGTCAGCACCATTGCCTCATTCTCAAACTTTCTTTCTTTTCTTCTCCCCACAATCAATCCAGGAAAACATACCTTGGCTCGCATAGGGCTGTCGGGCATCCACCAGCCTACAAAAAATCCAAAGAAGATTGAGATGATCCCATAGACGAGAAAAATCCACTGCCAGGACTTGAGCGGGCCTGTGGTGATGAGGGTGAAGCAGTAGGCCAGTAAACCCCCGATGATCTGCTGCATCCCGTTCATCATGTACCAGTAGATGACCCTCGCGGCCTGCTCCTCCCGCCGGTACCAGATGGACGACAGGAGGACGAAAGAGGGCTGGCATGCGGACTCGAAAAGACCAAGCAGGGTGCGCACAGTGACCAGGCCGGCGAAGTTGGTGCAGGCAGCAGTGCATGCGAGGACGGTACCCCAACCCACGATGCAGAAGCTGAGATATTTACCGATAGGAACCCTTTATTTTATTTTTTTGGTTGAGAAGATTAGCACGCCCCTTGTTTGTTGTTGTGGAGAGATTTCCTCAAAGTCGTGTGCGTGGTAGCCACTCTCTCAAGTTACTTACCTCGCAATGATCCAGTTCTGAGGGTATTCGACAACGAGGATAGTAATATAAATACAAGTCGTAAGCCACGAGTATTCCTGCCCTACCAGGCCCGTGTCGTCGACGATGCCCATGATGGAGGCAAAGCTAAGCGTGCCCTTGTCGATGGCCTGTAGAAAATACGTGAAGACCATGACGACCAAAATGCGCTTGTCGATCTTGCGCCGCAGCTCGTCGTTCTTCTCGGGTGAGATCTCGATGCGCGCGGCCGACACGTACTGCGCGAGCTCCTTGTCGACCTTGTCATAGTCCTGGTGGCTTTTGGTGAACTCGATCTCTTGTGCCGACAGGACCCTCTCGGCCTTGTCGATGCCGTCGTCGTTGGGAGCTTGCTGCTGGCTCATGTCGACCTGCTTGGCCGGCGTGTCGACGCCTTCAGTCGAGCCTGGAGTCACCATTGTCGTTCAAGGAGCCTGACGGGGTCTTGGCTCACTCTGTGCTGCATATACGCACAAGTGAATAAAGGATTATTTACTGCGCCAAAAGAGGACTATAAGCACATGAGAGAAGGGGTAGAGTGCCAAGTGGAACGGCGGAGGGGATTAAATCTGTACGAAAAGACAGACAGAGAGAAGGGCAAGTCTTCCTTCTAATCGAGAAATTCATAAATCAGAAGAGCAGAACACCACATGAAGTCCCTACAAAGTCCCCAGAAACCGAATTCAGGCATTATTCCGCTCGTGCAAGGGTATTCCATTGAGCTCAACAACCTGGTAAATACTCCGCTGGGCTCGAGAGAGTCTGACCCGGGCCGAATGGCTTCATTGGGCGACAAGTCACAACCAATGGCAAAAACTGGTGCGGAGATACGACGAAATGGTTCAAGGGGGGCTCATTGGGGCGGTCAGACCTTGGGAAGGATCAACGACTGTGGTAGTAATGTACATGGCACCCTATGTTGCAGGAGAGAGAGACAGAGAGAGAGAGCCTCGGCAATAATTTCATTCATAAACCATGTTCATGCTGAGTGGTCAACAGAAAGGGAACCCTCTAACAAATGTCACCACGATGCCATCTCTATTTTGTCATTTTCGAGGACTTGCAGCTTGCCTTTGTTGTGATGCATCGAATAAATGTTGAAGTTCGGGTGAGTTTTCCAACAAAACAACCCACACTCTGTCTCTACAGATTCATTGATAGGAAGATCTACCTTGTCAAAACCTCTCGACTAGTGAAGACACTCACCTGATGTTCTCCTCCCTACCAACCCCCCTCCTCCACAACCCCGTATCCACATCACAGCGCAGCTGGAGACGCTGACCCACCATCCCCAGCAACCCCGCGGGGAAACCTGTTCGGCTGACTCTCACAATTCGAGGGGAGGGAAACCGTTGTGGGGACTTTTTAGACCAAATCTGGGGCCATTTCAGGGGGAGGGGACGCGTTTCTCAGAGTTGCTTGATTTCTTGTTCCCGGCCCGGGTTCTTGTGTTCGGCGTAGTTTCGGTCCGAAATGGTCCAGTATTCGGTTGATGTTTACTGCTTCACCCGTGCTGTGTAATCCAGATGTAGGGATATTTATTCTATTGTTTCGTCCTTGAGGAGATAGGTCATGTCTGTGAGTGAGCGTGTGTGCGCGTGCGTGTATGCCGATCGCTTCAATGCTTATCCGTATTCCTGTGACAAGTACTTATATATAACCGCGAATCGTCAGGGTACTGCGGTTCGAGAAGACTGTTGGTACTAGCAAAAATTCAATAGGTCTCATCGTCCTTCGTTGTCACCCTTGCCTTTCGTACAGAATATTTGCTTAGGTCAATTCACCTATCAAATCATTCCAACATGCCGACAGAACTACAAGGGATCAAGTCCCAGGAAGTCCACGCCAAGATCCGCCTCCTGATCGATGGCATGGTCAACATCAAGGACAAGACGGGAAAATTCCTCCTCAGGCTCGAAGACGGTCGCGTCATCGACACAAAGGGCTGGAACGACTGGGAATGGACACACGGCGTGGGTCTCTACGGGTTATGGCAGTACTACGAGCTCACAGGCGATGCCCACTACCTCGAGATCATCGAGTCCTGGTTCGCAGCCAGGTTCGCATCGGGGGGCACCACCAAGAACATCAACACCATGGCTGTGTTCCTGACCCTCGCCTACGTCTACGAGCGCACTGGGAACCCGACCTATCTCCCCTGGCTCGACAGCTGGGCCGAGTGGGCGTACCGGGACCTCGAGCGCACCCGCTTCGGCGGCATGCAGCACGTCACCTACCGTTCGCTCCACGACCAGCAGCTGTGGGACGACACCCTCATGATGACCGTCCTGCCGCTCGCCAAGATCGGCTTGGTTCTGGGCAGGCCGCACTATGTCGCCGAGGCCAAGAGGCAGTTCCTCCTGCACGTGCAGTACCTCTTCGACCCCAAGACGGGCCTGTTCTACCACGGCTGGGAGTTTTACAAGCCAGGAAGCAGTGAGGCTGCAGCAGCAGCTCGACAGGGCCACAATTATGCCGAGGCGAGGTGGGCCAGGGGCAACAGCTGGGTGACCATCGTCATCCCCGAGTTTCTCGAGCTCCTCAACCTCGATGTCACGGCGGACCCCATCGGCATACACCTGCGCAACGTCCTGGAGGCCCAGTGCTCCGCCTTATCCTCGCTCCAGGACTCCTCGGGTCTCTGGCGGACGCTCCTGGATGTTCCCGAGAGCGAGGGCTCGTACCTCGAGGCGAGTGCCACGGCGGGATTTGCCTTTGGACTCCTCAAGGGGCGGCGGAAGCGCTATCTGGACCCTTCAGCCTCCTTCTCTCCGGCCGAGTCTACCGATGGACAGAGGCCCGGGGTCTCGAAGCAGAGCCCGTACGATGAGGTGTCGCTGAAGGCCATCCAGGGGATCCTGCAGAACGTGGACGAGAGCGGCGAGCTGTTGAAAACATCCTTCGGCACATCAGTGGGGTAAGTGATGAACACATACATTTGTCTCTCCCCTATGAAACAAATCTTGAACTAAAATTCTCTGCAGAGACACTCTCCAGCATTATAAAGACATCCCTGTAACAAGCATGCCGTATGGACAGGCTATGGCCATCATGGCATTGGTTGAATTCTCCCGGCGTTATTTGTAGATTCTCCACTACTTCGGCATTGGAATCGCGGGCTGAGAGGAGTATGGCGACTTGCACAAAGATCCTATAGAGGAAGGAGGAAGAAAGGATCAAGATGCAGGATGAATTAGGGAACCTTGGACCACGACAGAAGGTCATGTAATTGAAGGAGGATAGCACGTTCTTGAGAATGATGGACACCATATAGATTCAAGAGAGAACAAGCACAGCATTAGATGCATGGTATATGACAGAACTCCATGTGGATATTCTCGGTACCGAAAGCATTGCTGATCTCTTAAAATGCAGGTGCCTGTTTCCAGACAGGCAAGGAGCGCAAGTTTTGTCTGTCGAAATCCACCTTGCCCTTTCCATCGACCCAAGCTCCCTCGTCTGTGGCCTCAATGCCATCTGCAGCCAGGGAATCAATCTCCTTTTTGCTGAGGCCATATTGATCCTTCGGCAGCCAAACAATAGGCGTGCTTGACTTCAGGCTCGGCTTCTTGTATGCACCCTGGATTTGGTCGTCCGTATATTGCGGCGGAGCGTCAGTTTCGGCAGCTGTGTATCGCAAGAACGCTCGCATAGCCCTCTGGGATGCATAGATATGTGGCTCAAAGAATCGGGCCACAGGATCCAAGACCTTGTGCGGTATGTGGGCCTCACGTCCAATCTGCTGAATGCGGGAGCTCTCGTGTAGTTCGGCCTCCTCTTGCGCCCTTCCCTCCTCTACGGCCGCCAAGAGAGGCTCTCGTTGAGGGTCTCTTCCGCCTGCATCCCCGGAAATCAAGCTGTCGGGGAAGTGGTCTTCTAGGGGATTGAGATAGCGGTTGGTGAGGACGTTGTATGCAACAGTGCCAAAGAAGAGAATCAAGGTCATTATTGAAGGTCCTGTGGCCTTACGGAGCCCGAAAAGCCCAATGAGACACAGCTCGCCGATATACACGCCTGCAAGAATTTGCTGCAGTGCACGTGTATAACACTTGCCTTTGGATTCAATCTTCGGCTGGATAACAAAAAGAAGATTGTACTATGGGATCTGGATGTCAGTATTCGGCATTATCGAACTTTGGTTTATTCTCGAGGTCCAGCTGGGAAAGACTATTATTCATCCTTGCACTCTTGGGAGCAACGTACCTTGTAGCTGCAGTAGAACAAAAATAACCCTACAGTTGCAAAGCCGAGGACGAGAGGCGAGATGCAGCTATACACCAAGGCGATGATGATAAAGTTGGTGAACTTCGGATAAACCTTACCCCAGCCAATACCCTTAAGACTGGTGTACTGCTGATATTTATCCCGTGGGGTTTTGTAGATGAACATCTCGAACAAGACATACTCGAAAAGGTCTGACCAGTTCATAATGTTCTTGGTGGAGGACGCGAGCCCTTGCAGGATAAAGTACGTGAGGTAAAAGTTTGACGACTTGGGAATGTTGTCGGCGAGCAGCTGGGGTACGTGATGCGGCTCGTTGATGATCTTTGGGATGAATGCAGTAGCCGAAGAACTCAGGGCAGTCACTAGGAAGACCTGTATGATCTGGAAGGCATAATACCACGCCTGGACTTGGAGCTCAGCGGAGACAGTTGTCGGCTCCCCAGATGCTTTGGCAATTCCTACACCAAGAACGCGTCAGCAGAACATAGAAGAAGCGGCCGGGGGCAGTCGAATACTACTTACTCCTCATGATATTCGGTACGTACGAAGCGAGCAGACTTGTGAGAAAAGGGGGGAGAAACCCAGTCAAAAGGCCCAGCACCGGCTCGGGAAGGTCCTTGATCCAGTGAAGCAGTTCGAAGCTGGCGAGGTAATTGACATTCGAGATGGTGCCCACGATAGCAGTCGGGATGGACCAGAAGATGATCAAGAGCGCAATAAGTATGTTTGCAACTGACTTTTTCGACAGGCGCTCGGCTTGGGGTATGGCCAAATTGGTCCAGATGACCTCACTCGGGGCGACGCCAATGAGTCTGGACTGGATAGTAAGGTTGGGCGGAACCGGTAGCCGGAGCTTGGACTCGCCGCGGTACGCTCTTTGGGCGGCTGACTGATCGGTGTACTCCACAAAGACAGCACAGCGAGTATGACCCTGTGCCGCTTGTCTTGTGTATGTTTCTCTTCTGTCATTGACCTTTTGAACTGCCTCCTTGACGCCGCCCCGCAGATGGTTGATCAGGTCGGATGCTGCCCCAGCGATGTAATAAGTCCTCTGGCGTGGACGGGCGCTTTCCACATCGGCCTCTGGCGGAGGCTCATCGTCCGTGGAAGAAGCAGCCTTCCCCGACTCCGTGGTCTTCTTGGTGGCATGCCTGACAAATGATACCTCTGCGTACTCCAGCTTCGCTGCTTTGTCGTCTCGAGACGTCACAGCATCATCAAGAGTCTTCGTCTTGGTGATGACCCACTGAGATCTCGCTTCGTCGCCGAACGTAGACTGAGCATCGGCATCTGATGAAGCACCCTTGGGAGGGTCGAGATGGAGAACAGTACGCGAGGAGAGACGAGACGCATTGGCCCGGGACAGATACCAGGCCTGGCGGAGCCCGATCAGCCAGACGCGCTCTCTGGCGATCACAAACATGACAAAGCCAAAATACAGCCAGGCGACCACGGCATGTGCGTAGAGTCGATTCTTGTCATGCACATTGCCGAGACCCAACCTGTCGAGCTGGGAAGCATCGCCACCGCCCGTAGCGTTGACGGGAAATAGGACTGGCCAAGTAATGCAGACACCGACAAAACATGTGAAGATGGTGGTCCTCAGAAACCGGAGATACAGGTAGGCATCGAGGGAGGAATGCTCAAGCACAAATTTATCATCCAGCTGCCTGATGGTTCTCAGCCATTCGAAGCGTTTCAGGCTGGAAATTGGCGTCCGGTCTCTGATGTACACACAAACGCACGGTCAGCATGGCACTTCAGAAGGGCATACCTATCGGACCCCCCCCCCCCTTCCCCCAGCGGCACACATGGACTTACTTCTCAGGAATCACATCAATGTAGGTCCTTGGTGAGTAGATTCTGCGGAATGGCCTCTTGATAATGACAAAAACCAGCAAGAGCAGGACAGCACTTGTCAGAGATGGCACTAAAGCAGCCAAAATAGCAGGAAGAGAGGCTGATGTTCCTGACTGGAAAACGCCCTGTCAGTCTTTGTTATGGGTTTACAATGTGCGGTGTTATATTTCAGGAATATGTCAAGGATATCTCGGGACACTTACGTCTTTACTGGCTGTGTCGTTCTTCAAGGACGACATCGACAGCAGAGGGCCAACATGGTCAACCTTCCAGCCGCCAGCGGCAGGAGGCAGAAAGGGCTGCTGATCCATGAATAACAGTACCTGAAGTCGCTAAACAAGGCTGAAGTCGAAAAAGTGATGCGTGCCGCTGGCCATGGGGAGAGGAGAGGAGATTTACACACAAAGTGGCAAGTGCGAGTGAGAATGGACGCAGGGGCAGCAGGAGCAGCAGAGGCGACAGTGAGTGACGTTGCAGCCTGGGCTTGTTTGTACTTACCAGGAATCAGCATGGCGCCTACCCCCAGCCACTGCACTACGGACAAGCCACTGCATCAGACCCTAACCCTGCCAACGTCACTTCAAAAGACAGGCGGGCGCCGCGCCCTATCTTGAGCTTAAGTTGTATGTCTGATCCTTCTGAGAACATGTCAAAGAACGAGCTCTGAAGCTTGATTGTTCATCTATATGGCCGCACCAGGTTTTTTTTTGTCAAACTTCAAAGCCTCCTTTGTAAAAAATATATAAAAAAAATAAAAAAAAATATCAAGACAACAAAACTCCTTTCCATCCTCCAAAAACCAGCAGCCTCAAGAAACGACACCTGGTCACCACAATCTGTCCTTGTCGGATGTGCCCGCCATCCGGATTTCAAACCTGTGCTGAGGTGGTACACACGTTACACATATCGCACATGCTTTCTAATCTCTTCACAAGAATTCTGGCTTGCACGCATCTCAATACCACGTCGGGGTGACAGACCAGTGGCGAAGCATTGTCGCGACGGCAGAATTCCACTCGTATTCGAAACACCGAGCCAGCTGATCTACCTCTTCACCCGTGGGAGCCCGACCTCCCCACATCTCGAGTCTCGATGCCTCCAGCACAGAATACGTTGATACTAGGTTGCTGTGCCCTTTCATCAGCCAGCCGTTCCTTTGTCTACTAAAAAGCGAGACTCCGATGATCACCACAAATACGCCCATCCATCCACTGGATAAGTGGCGCGTCGGGTATCGACTAGTGGGGGATTAAAAGGAAAAGAAAACAAGCTGGTTTACGTACTCATCAACAATCTTGCGAAGGCAGAGCCAGGCCATATTCCAGCTGCGATTACTCTCTGGGTCATTCCGTACTCGGGCCTGCGCCTCCGCCAGGATGTCGCCGCAGAAGGGGTAGTTCCTCGTGAGGCCCCTCAGCTCCGTGAGGAACTGGTTGCTGCTGACGTAGTAGCTCCAAGCCTCTGTCATTGGGCCTTGGAAGGCCACGGCGTCGTTCTCATTCTCACACGTGGCGGCAACACGCTCGATCCTGACAAGCTCCGTCAATGTGTTTACAGAGTGAGATTGCAGGGACTCGATCATTCGATGGAGGGATCGCTGTGGAGAAGAAAATGCCTCGTCAGTTCTTCGAGTTCACTCCCAAAACCAACTATCCATCATCTCTTGCCTCCATGTCTTTTCGGCTGTCTCTCCCCTCTCCATGTTGGAACTGGGAGGCAAGATGATGGCCCATGATGGCCCGCGACTGCAATCGCCAAGGATCCGTTGGTGGCAAGGTAGATTCGCACCTGAGCTCCCTTATCCTTCTTGCTCCCATGAGACCCACGACTGGAACGAGAGGAGGACATTGTGGCGACAGCCTTTCCGGAACTTTTGGACTGTTTGGACGGAGTAAAAGTGCAGTCGGGCCGAAGCGCGAGAGACTGATTTCAGAGGACGAGTGGTCACAGTTAATGTGTTTGATTACAATGGCTAACAGTAAAAGTCTTTGTGAGAAGCCCTTCTTTTATATGTTATTTATATACACATCCATATGTACTAAGTATACCAATCTGTCCAGATGCCATCTACTAGCACCGCCGCAAATACTCGCCACGAGCCTCACAGGACATCAAGGCCTCTACGGTCACTTCTGCAACAGTCAGAGGAACGAGGAGCAAAGCTGGGATCGTGTGGGTCCCTATCCAGCTGGGGGCCACGCGAAACCAGACTGAATGTCCCATGGCAAACCCGAGAGCCGTACAGGAAGAGCAGCTATGATGAGGTGGGCTAGACATGGGTGCCAATACGCAGTGTCCGTCCTTCCACTGCCTCACTCGTTCCTAAATTGGAAATTCTGACCAGCGAATCAAATAATCGAGTGCCAAATGAGGAAAGAAAATCATACAGGACGCTAAGGAATAAGAGAAAAACGCCCCTCTCCACCATATCTGCGCACACAGTCCAGGAGTTCCCGAAGGATTGGACCGGATAGGGCAGAGCCGCAGATGACAGCGCCCCATAGAGAAGCAGCAGCAAGTCATACCAGTGGATATCCCGGCTCCCTCCTTCCTTGACGGGGCTGAAATGCTCATCTCCCACGTGGGACAGGACAGTAGTGCTGTCGGCTGATGCTGAAACTTGGGGTGGAGACGAGAGATATCCTCCTCTTGCGTGTGTCTGTGGGTATTGGTGCGGGTGTATTGAGGGCATGCTTCTAGAACTCCCAGCTGAAGGGTCATGGGAACCTGACTGAACCGGGCCTTACAGAGACCGGAAGCAGATCGTCAGCTGCGCAACGATCCCCTCGGCCTTCGACCTGTGAGCAGCCTTCGTATTCGAAGATCCCAGGATGCAAGAATGTTCTGGCAGTCATGCAGAGAGGGACGGGCACAGGGATTCACACACAGTAGGTGGGGTAGCTGCACCATCAAAGAGCCGCTGCCTAGAACCTTAGCGACGCCGGCGCACTAAACGAGGAAGTTCAACATGACGTACTGCTCGAAGCACTGAGATAAAGCCTTTCGGGGAGAAGGAGGGATGGACAGAGGGTAGGAGGAAGAGGGCGCAGCATCTCGCTCTAGAATGCTCGGTTTCCGGATTGTCGTCGTCCCATTCTTACATGCGCCGGAAGGGTCACGCGCCGGACTACTGCAGCCTGCAGAGGGACGAGGTCACAACTCCCCAAGAGGAGTGTCAACACACCCCACGCGCTCTCACGGAACTGGGATGGGGGGGAACATTACAGTTCTTCCATCAAGGTTTGCATAGCCCTATCTTTTGAAGGAGACCCTGTTCCACCGGAGACTGGCCAGTCGAAAGCGACTTGGTGACGCTCACCTTGCCCCAGGGCTCGGCGGGCTCACAGCGGGATGTATGCGTGTGTCTGTCCAGGTGTGGTAGGCAAGAGCACACAATTCCCACCTCAATAGAGAACCTCGGCTTCTTTTTTCCATGAAGGTGGAAACAAGAGCTTCTCACTGGTCAATATGTTTGATTACGTTAAGGGATATATTTTGGGACGCGTTGACTAATGAAAAGGCGGTATAGTTTTTTTCCCTGCTTCTGGCAACAACAAGTGCGTGTGGGTGTGTCTGGGTAAGAAAGAGTGTGGCGCAACTTCAGCCTTGTAGGGCTGCAGGAAGCTCTCTGCCTGGCGCTGGCAGCACGAACGTGCATGCATAACACCGGGGTATATGCGTCATCTTTTTGTGTCCGTCTCACCCAACCCGGAACTGGAAGTGCTCGGTCTGCGTGCATAACTACAGCGGATCCAATAGCCAGCCAGGATCGTGCGGATCTGCCGTGAGATTCCGCGGGCCAGCTGTGCCGTCTGCGATTGGTCTTGAAGGGTCCTTCAACTTTTGTCGTTCGGCATTACCGTTTCCACACACACTCACACTACGTTACGCATACAGACACGACCTAAAAGGACACTGGGACGATGAGATTTTAGGCTCTCGTGTGGTGATTCTTGCGGACCCGAGGATCCGGGTCATACGTCCATCTCACTTCGGGGCAGATGGCATTACTTGTGGGCGGGTTCTCAGGCCGCTGTTCCTTGGACTTGTCGTCATCGCACGATGGTCCACAAGCACCTGTCAGGCATGCAGCACATGCATATACGGAGGCCACTTTGTCGTAATGGCGTGGGGGGTTATTGCTTAGCTCTGCAACATTCAGGCACCGTGGCCTTTCCATTTCTGCTCTATTGTCTCCCAAAGAGGAACAAGAGCAGGGCGACTAGCTGTTCTCATGTCTGATGTTCATCGTGTCCTTCAGAACCTGCCGTGTGTCCGAACATGGGGTCGTCGACCTCGCTGCCATCAGTATCCTCGTCAGCATCCTCACCGACGAAGTCTTCACTCTCCAGGTTGCCGCCATTAATAGCCAGAGTCCACAGCCACCCTAACAAAGCCACGCCGCCAAACAGGCCCCAAGCGAGGAGTTCGCCTTTGGGACGGATGCGTGCGGAGAGTGTGAACACGGCCCCAGAGGTGAAAGGTCCGAAGCTGCGGCCAGCAGCGGACAGGGTCTGAGCAATGCCGTTGAGGGTGCCTAAAGTCTCGTGAGATGGTGCGGAATTTGTAATCTATAGGAATGAGCACATGACATGATCAGTATTCGTCGAGGATGGGCCCCGGCCCCTAAAGAGCCACCCCAAGGGAAGAGCCACAGCTTACCAGTAATAGGGCACAGCTCAAGCCACCCACGGCACTCAGATTCTTGAGGACAAGGATGACGCCAAGCTCTGCCAGCAGCGATGATCTGCCGTCTGTCCACCCGAACAATCCTCGCTGGTCCTGATATCCAACCCACGGAATCAAGATCATGCAGAGCGCCAAGCCCAGCAGGCTCAGTCTAAACGTACCCAGGTTGCCCAGGCGTGCCTTGATGCGCTCAAACAAGGAGATCTGGAACACGATAGTAACCAGGCCGGCCAGGCTCATGCTCACACCAATGGTCCCTGGGCCCAGATCACGTCCTGTTGGCGGCGCGGCGCTTGCAAAGATGGGATACAGGCTGTTGAAGGAGATGTTGGCGACCTGAAAGATGAGATATGTGAAGAGGATACTCAGAGTGGTCCAGTTCAGCAGTTGACGCATGGTCGACCGGCGAGAGGGGCCACTATCCTTGCTGTATTCAGCACCGTCGCCTGTGTTGGCGTGATCCTGAGACTCAATATCAGGATGCGTAGAGGCATGCAGGAGTGCCTCTTCCTCGCCTTGGTCCGTTTCTTCATCGTCTGCGCCCTGTTCGGAGCCATGTTCCTCCCAAGGGCTCGAATCGCGAGCCGAGTTGTGCCAGTGCGGTGTCCAGGAGGAGCCCTTCTTTCCCTTATTCCGGCCAAAGCATGAGCAGAGACAGAGCTTCTCCGCCCAGCCCAGCCCAGTCAGAGGGCGGGTCCGCTGTACTTCTTCGAGCGTCTCCTCAAACCATATAGCCAAGACCACGACAGCCAGGAGTAATGCGGCAGCTGACATGACATTGGGGCCTAGGTAGGGGTATTTTTGGCCCTCGACCTCCCCAACAAGCAGCCCACCCAGTGCGGGGCCGGTGATGCCTCCCAGGGAGTACATGACCGGCAGCCAGGTGAAAGCCCTGCTCTGGTTGCTCCTGTCGGTCAACTCGCCCAGGACGGTCGGGACCACGGCGGCATTGCCGTTCAACAAGCCCATGGCGATGTGGACGACGATGACCTGCCAGTAGCGCTGGCAGAAGCCGAAGAAGGCGAAGCAGACCATCAGCAGGGCCGTCCCGACCAGCATGACGGGCTTCCGGCCGACCCTGTCTGAGAAGTAGCCCCAGAGGAAGTTCGTCAAGAGCTGGGCAAGGGCGAAAGAGGACGCCAGCAGGCCGACGTAGAGGCCAACCTGCCCGTCTGGTATCTCGGGGAAAGAGGCGACCATATTGGGCAGGTATGGACCGATGGAGTTGAGGGCGGTCTGCTCGCAAATGCTCAGGAGGGCCAGGAGGGCCAGCTGCCGGACGGGTAGAGGGGTGGCATGGCTGTTGCTGTCCCTGCTGCCCGTGTGCCTGTGCCCATGGTGGCGGCCCCAGTAGCCCTTGCGCACATCACCACCATCGCCATCGGAATAGGAAGTCGGAGAGAGGGTGGCGGCGGAGTCGGGCGCATCGCTGGGGGTCTTGGGCGGCTGCGTGGGAAAGGTATGGTACTTGTGCGTGGACTGCTGCCGGCGTAGGCCCCCGATGGTGCTTCGTCTGCGGCTCGAGGGATCTGGGCGCAGGCCGTACGGGGTCGGGAAGGCGGGGATCGGGGCGCCGGCATGGAACGACCCGGAGGAGGTCAGCCGCACGGGACGCGTGAGACCTGGACGGGAGGAGGAGAAGGACGAAGAGGCGGTGTCGGAGCCTGAGGCTGGGGTGGACGAGGACGCTGCCGAGCCCACGGGCGCTGGCGCTGCTCGGGGCATGTTGACGGCGGGGGTCAGCAACAAGAGATATCCAACGGCCCTGAGCAGTTCATACTCTCTCTATTTGTCTCTTGTTCTCTATCCCCTTGACACGATATGTGGTGAGACAATTGCAGAGCCCTCGCTGTCCAAACGTACCACTCAAACAGAGACAGTATGAATCCAAGAGAGAAGAGAAAGACCAAGATGATCTAGATTCTGCCTACTCGTCGGCGGGTCCATGACCATGTGAGCAGAATCGTGACGTGCCCCGCGACGGAGGAGTTCTAACCTCCTGGCGCCGGTTCCTCTTTGGGAGGGGGGGTGGATATCAAAAAAAAATTAGAAAATTCCCCCCAAGAAATCGTGACGCAAGAGGAGACGAGCAGTGACGGGCACTGACTGGGGGGGGGTGGGTGGGTGCGGCCTCGCCCGCCTCATTTTTCACGAGTTTCCGTTCTGGAATAGACAAGGAGACTTAGCTCCGGACGAGCTGACTCAGCGGCGACTGGGGGTGGGATGGTACTAGGCGTCGACAAATCGATGATGGCCCATTTCAAATCTGGCTTGGATGGTAGTGCAACAAGATCGAGAATACTTGGCACTGCTTTGGGTCTAGCTTTTGACGTCGTTGTCCTCGTGAGATATTTGGGGGGAGATGATTTTCCCAAATGGTGTTCTGAAGAGAGTTAAACTATTGTTTTAGGTTTCCCAGGAGTCGTCAGTGTAGATCCGGACGTGTGGAAGAGCGGGGCATCGTTACCCTAACCCTCGTAGTCTGTTTCTTTATCATAACAGCTACAAGCCCCACGAGTTCACCAAGATCATGTGTCCCCGTCCCTCTTTTCTTTATAAAATAAATAAACAGATATAATCTCGACTCTAGTTTATGGCTATCATGATGAAGACGCTATATGCTCTCTGCTTCGTCTTTATGAAGGAAGGAGAAATGAAAAATGAGGCATGGAAGAAAGAAAGATGAAGCAACGAGGCAAATGCGAAGATAAGCGGGTAAAAGAGACAAACGACGGCGTACCAGGTTATCCTATGTGACAAACGGTGCCGTCAAGGCATATCATGCTTATGAAGCCCCTTGTATACTAAACAACTTGGGGAACGAAATTGTGCCCGGCGTCGTCTCTATTCCTGACCATCCTACGTACAAGAAGTTTGTCTCTCAAATAAATCCAGGTGTGCCAGATGTCCGCATACATACTATGATCTAAGTGAAGTCCACCTACTCTGAACCTCGATTCCAAGGCTAATAACAAAAGGTATATATATATATACCTCACAGATGGATCGACCACCTAAAACTATCAACCTTCTCATTCTCTTCTAGGTAATCCCTACGCACTTATCAAACAGTGCCCAGGTGCGCAATTGCTATTCAGTCAGATTGAGAGCCGCGCAGACCTCCTCTATGCTTTTGGTCTCCTGCTCCTGGTAGAGCTGCATCTCATCCAGGATTCCTTCTTCGCCGAGAACCTGTTGTAGTTGGCGTTTCGACTCCGCTGTGGCGTTTTCCGAGTCGGTCACCTCTTTGATGCTACTGGGGTCTTGATGCAGGTTGCTCTGGAAGATCCCAGCCGCCGAGAGGGGCAGGAAGTCTTCGTATTGAATAGGCGCCCACGAGACGAATCCGTGTGAGACAGCTTGCTGAAGCGTCCTCGGTGCAGCTGCTGCCTCCCTGGGCTTCCCGGATGTTGCCATGGTCTTTCCCTTTTCTGTGAGGCTGTACTCTGCCCAGATGAGCCCCTCGGCCCTGAGAGTCTCCCAATCATCTGGGAAAGCATGGTTGAAAACCGTCTTGTACTCTGACTCTTTGCCCGCCTGAAGCAGACCCAACCGGTCGGCTTTGGCAATCGTCTCGTCGTACATCTCTCGGCCTTTGAGGGTCAGTGCAGCGCCCCTCTGCTCAACCTCACCAAATCGGGCGGAGTGGCTCCCTTTCACCTCCTTGCCATCGGTCTCGCTAAAGACAATACCCTCATCGACGGCCAAAAAACTCGTTTGCCTCAGCAGGATGTTGCACTTTCTCTCCGGTGGGCCCTCAATGCGGTTCTTCGGGACGAGTCCCACACCCCGCATGCTCTGCTGCACAGCATCGATTGCCACCGTGGCAGGCGTCAGATGGTTAAGATGCGGGTTGCGGAACGCCATGATGTCGACCAACAAATCCCCATTGCTGTCTGCCTTCAGAGTATCATACTCGTGCTTCGTGATGGACACCTGGTTGCGCCAGGCGAGCGTCTCGCACCCGCCCTGGATGAACTCTTCGGATTCGGAAGCGGTGAGGCCGCCCTGGGACTCGGCTGCTTCGACCAGCTCGACTGTCCTCTGGCTGAAGACGGGAGATCTCTGGGCGAGGAGGCTCTCTGCGAGAAGCTGCAGGGCCGGGGAGAGCAGTTCTGTCCTGAGCACGGATGTGAATAATCTGAAAGGTGCTGCAGAGAGTCCTGCTTGCGTTACTGGCCGGAAGGCGGTCGCGTGTATTGGTAGGTGGGTGGCGGAGAGATTGTAATGCCCGACTGCCTTCATGCCCCTATTCATGTCGTCAGAGAATGAACAGAAGATGAACAAAATCATTGAAGCCCCTTTTCGGGAAGACCAAACGTCATGAGATCATGGCCAGTTCGAGAGAAGTTATGCAAAACTCGATAGTCCTGTAGTCACAATGATAATCATGTCGAACTAGAATATTTGGCTTTCAAGATATAGGCGAGTTATTGAGCCAAAAGAGAAACAAAAAAGGAACCCCTTCGAAAACTTACAATATGTTGAAGAACCTCGCAGCCATGTGCAGCTCGGCGGCAGAGGCCAGTCGGACGGCGCCATGGCGTGGAATATCTGTCAAGGGTAGTGTCGCACGATTCTGCGTGTTGACCTGGTCGACTAATTTCTGCAGGACCGCATACTGTGGTACCTCTTGCTGGTACATCCGCGATAGAGCCCTAGCGAAGCGCAGACGAAGCTGCGTGGCTGAGACCAAGGAAGACATTGGTCGAAGAGGGCTGGCTCCCGTGTGTGTACCTAGGTATGTAAGAAGGGGGAGGGAGGGTTGGTTGTTGGGTGGTGGTAGCCTCCGTTCTCAAGTAATTATTGTGAGCATTTCCGCTGGATTCTGGGGGCCTTCTCCTTCTCCAGAGTCTGGTTGGGCACCTGCAGTAATGATTGGTAAATAGACTCGAACCAGAAAGTTTGAATTATTCGCATCGCTAATGATTGCTGCTAAGTTATGGGATATTGAGTAATAACAATAAGAAATGGACGGCAAAGCAGACTGGCATGCACTCGATGGACCCAGGAAATCCTCTTGTGATGCCGGTAGAGAAACGTATTAGTTGTCCTTGTAAGTCTACCGTGTTCAAGCACATCAAAGTAGGTAGGTATGTCCAGGCGGACGTGGCCACGCGGTGCTCCGCGCTCCGTATAATTAGCACAGATAAAGGATCCGAAGTCTTGTTCCGCCTCCCGATCCGCTTCCGACTCGCAGTCCATGTGTTGCTTCCTAGAAGGGCAAGTCGGCAGAACGTAGAGCCGGTAAGCAGCAGTAGCTCCCTCCTTTCTCTCTCTCTCTTTCTCTNNCTCTCTGTCTCTTTCTTTCCCCTTTACTAGATGCAGCCCTACAGGGGTTTCTTATATAAATATAGAAGGAGAGAAAAAAAAACACACACAGAAAGTCCCGTCACATACTTGCACAGAGTAGCTTGCCAATAGTACCCAACCAGCTTCACCCCCTCAGCAGTGCCACCACACACATTCACGGTGTTTCTCAGTCCTATCGAGTCTCACATCACATTGCATCCTATTTTCTATTGATCAACTCTGTCACGTGAAGTTTGCTGCTGCCCATTGCATTTACTTCACTTCACACACAAGAGACACAAGTTCACAACAGGTCGACAGAGGCCGCCAACCCCCTTTCCTCCCCCCCCTCCAGTCTCACCTCAACCCCGACGCCTTTTTGTCTCTGAATTTCTTACTTTCAGCCCAGCCTTTCTTTCCCACTTCCCATCCCATAGCTGCTTCCCATCTTCTTGCTGCTTACCCACCAAGTTTGATTCGACAGCTTGCTTNNATCCGCCCCCCCCCCCTCCCCCGACTTCGAACCTCACATAAACAACAAACATCGACAACCATTCCACCTCATCTCACCCACAAAATAAAGATGTCTATCCACCGCACTGCTGCTGCCGTGCTGAGGACCATCAGTCGTCGGTCTACAGCCTCCACCTCGTCCTCCACCTCATCCTCCTCCTCCTCTCTCAGCCGCCCTACTACAATCCTCACCAGCCCTTCTCCTACTCCTACTGCTGCTGCTGCCGTCACCAGCAACCACAAGTTCTCCACCAGCACCCGTGTCAAGGCTGCCTCCTCCAACAATAACAACAACAACACCAACAAGGACCGAAATGAGCCCGCGCACGCCGGCTCCTTTGCGCGTACTGATGACAGTATCACTGTCGAGTACCCTGAGGAGCACGAGCTGCCGAGCTCCGTCCCCATCACCGGCGCCGGTCGCCACCCCACCCTGGCCACCTTCTCGCTCGAGGGGAGGGTTGGCGTCGTCACTGGTGGCGCGAGGGGTCTTGGGCTCGTCATGGGCCAGGGCATGGTTGTGAGCGGGGCTGACCTGGCCATTGTGGATTTGAACAGTAGGTTCTCTCTCTCTCTCTCTCT
>LAZJ01000367.1:446-286143 GCA_006503525.1 Cryphonectria nitschkei | reverse complement strand
CCCTAGCCCTAACCCTAGCCCTAGCCCTAGCCCTAGCACCGCCAACTCGAAGTAACTACTCCGCCGAGGGTGACTTTCCCTTTCTAGGGGAGAAACTTTCGCGACTTCAGGAGTACATGAATGCCCAGAGCCCGAATGACTTCATGACTCTCATGTTTGACCGAAGGGATCCGCTGAAATTCTGGACATTTGCTACAGCGATTGGCTTTTCAGCAACATCTTTATTAGTGAGCTTAGCTGCTCTAGTAGTGTCTGCAGTGAGATAGTAACAAAGCATAAAATATATCTTATCTAGTAGAGCCTATTCTAAATCAAATACTAAGTCAAAGCAACCCCTTATGGACACATCTCCCTTGTAGACACCCCTGGCCAGCTATATCGCTGTTTCCACCACCTCAACTTTTATAACCTGATATTGATAGACCAAGGCCAACACGAGCAGCGCTGCAACGTCGTTATTCTTCTTTTCGATATCGGAATTATAACAATAGTCTGGTAGAATACGCGCAGCATCTACATAACTATACTCGACTACGACATAGAAGGAGCTATAGATTATACCGACTCTAACCCCTATATTATAACCTATCTAACATGCAGGTCACGGAACAGGCCCTGCCAACAAAGGACTAGGTATTTGCTACTTAACGTCGGATACCAGCAAGGATTATATAATCCAGGGTTAGGGTTACGGGCAGGGATAGACTGCAATGCAGTCCTCGTTCCTCTCCTAGCTAACATGCAACCCTATCTGAGTTGACCTATAAAACTGGCTTTAGTCAGCCAATCAGCAACTCGTCTTGACTCAAGTTGATATGAGTCAAAAGCTCAGGCTATATTATCTGTTCTGTATAGGCTGTTTGAGTCAAACCAACCGATAATAACAGCTAGGGTCTATAGGGACGTAGAAATCTTAGAATTACTGCAGTGCTTATTACAGCTAGCCCTTTTAAAGTCAATCTCGAAAGCGGGGTAGTCGAGCAGTAGCTTACTTATATACTAAATTTATGATAAGGGTGCTCCCAAGCGACTTTCCAGGTTTAACACTACAAGATGTCTCTACTTGTATCTCTTCAGTACCTATAATAAAAGCTATAGTTCAAAGTTTTATTACTTAGCTACGTGAAGCCCACTCAGCTATTTTGCGTCCAACATCTATCGAGCATAACATGTCTACTCAACTCGATGCTACCTTTATCGCTCGTGTCTCCTTACACGACCCCGCACACTTCAACATCCAGCACTCTCAAACCCTTCACCGCCTGAAGCTCTTGCAGCACTGGAACATTCCTACTGGCTCCAAAGTGCTGGAACTAGGATGCGGGCAAGGGGACTGCACGACTGTCCTTGCCTATGCTGTGGGTGAGCAAGGGGCGGTGGTGGCGGTCGATCCGGCGGAATTGGACTATGGTGAGCCCTTTCGCTTTTTATAATTTTCTGGCTGTCTTGGCGGTATAAGCGGAAGGCAGCAGACTAATAGCTCCTGCAGGTTCCCCGTATACTCTCGGCCAAGCACAGGGTCACATCTCGCAAGGCCCGATGGGTAGGCGGATTACTTGGGTCCAACACACGCCCCTGGACTACCTCTCCTCCCTCCCCTCCCCCTCTTCCACCTCCTCGCCGCTCGCCAGCGAAAGTAACGCCTTCGACGTAACAGTGCTCGCCCACTGCCTATGGTACTTTGCCTCCCCCTCGCTCATCCTATCCACCTTCCGTGCCGTCAAGCAGCACAGCAAGCGTCTCCTTCTTGCAGAATGGTCTTTAGTAGCGACGCACCCCTCTGCCCAGCCTCACGTATTAGCTGCGCTTACTCAGGCCGCCCTGGAGTGCCGTAAACCCAAGAACAGCGCCTCGAACATCCGTACTGTGCTGGGGCCAAAGCGGCTTACCGAGCTGGCTCTGGCTGCTGGATGGCAGCTGGAGAGTGAGACCTATGTCCAAGGTGGGGAGGGGTTGTTGGACGGACAATGGGAAGTCTCTGCTTGTCTTTCCTCCTCTTTCGAAAGACAAGTAGAGGAGCAAGTGAGTGACGAGAGGGAACGGGCGGTGGTTCTTGCGTCACGGGATGCGTGTGAGGCGAGCTTGGAGGGTGTGCAGGGGGGTCGGAAAGGAGTTCGGGCCATGGATGTTTGGGTTGCTAATTTCGTCTGATTGAGCAAGCTGAGCGTGTCCTAGCCCTCTGCTAAGCCCGATATCTAGCTCTGCTTTAACTTGGACAACTTGACGTGCAAACATATCCGTTCGGACTTGAGCGCAGAGAGTCCACGTGATCAGAGTAATGTTTTCCACCTTCCGCTCTTCCCGCGCTTTCTTCGCCCGAGATAAAAAAGTTCGCTTAGCTCTCGCTATCAGCCAGCCTTAGCTCGAGGAGCATGGACTCTTAGTGAATAGCATTCGCACGAGAGAGGTTTAGATATAGGATGTGTTTTGGCTGTTTATACATGGATGCTGCTTCCTAAAGCATTTCCTCTCTTCAAGGCTTGCTCGTCATCCCCTATCTCTTCGTCCTCAATGTCCCCATCCCGTGGTACTTGATCTCCATCACAACGCAACACGAGTCTCCGTAGACGATCCAAGCTAGTCTCTTAACTATCCCCCTTTAGCATCTCCGCAGGTGCATGCATATAGGTCTAGTTTGTATCCTAGAGGCCTGTGATGCAGATATCTACATGTGATGAGAGCCGGCACGATAGCAAGTCGCACGTAGTGCTCCGACGGTCAGACGCCATGCTTTGATACAATATGGATAAGAGACTGGAAACCAGAGGCTGACTTACTCGGTATGAACTTAGGAAAGAGTGGTGTTGTAGACAGCGTAAGCTCGAAACAGGAGATACTATCTAGAGAAATATGAGAAACCAAATATTCCTGATGACCAAAATCCATATTATAATCATGCCAGACCAGCTCAAACTCGAGATCTGGATTCTATTGTTTGCCAGAAAGCAGAATCTTGGCGTATCTGAACGGAAAGCGGAAATACCAGGTATTATGGTACGAACCACCTGCGTCGAACTTCTTAGCGTTAGTGACGTCGCGAATGTGGCTCATACCAATACCATAGCAGTGGTTGAGTCCGTGGTTCCTAATACGACCGAAGAGACCTGTGTCGATCTATGAACGGAGTAGTAAAGTATAAGCTTCTAACTCTTCAAAATTGTATTGACCTAGTATACTGAAAGCCCACGTTTAGAATTGCTTATTAGGATCAGATTCCGCGTAGGCATGGAGTGTATGGCTAAGGGCCGCCTGAAGAAGCTGCAACCGTCCTTGTCCGGGTCCAGAAGGGAAGCGCAAACCAGTCAAGGTAACTTTTCTTGGTGTCCGTTTTGAGTTGGAACTCCGCTGTCCGTTTTGTCCTGACGTCTTTCGCTAATTACCATGTAGAAGAAGGTGCCTAGGAGTTTTAGCTGATTCGAAAGGGAGATAGTCGGGTAGGTAAAGTCTATAATTTTTGCTATCACCTTGCAGCAGTTGTTAGTTGCGTGGACGATATATTCCGGCTCGGCTCAAGCACTATTAAATAAATAGATATAAAGTTAGGAAGGACACTCCAGTCGCCACTGACAGGTTCGAATACGTTGCCGGCGACGGCGAGAAGAAAATGTATGACATCTTTGTAGTCATTAATATATTTGAAACCGTCGTAGCCGTCAGGATCCTAATAGCCAAAAGTGCTAGGTGCACAGCACCCATAGGCAAGACGCTATCCTCGAAACTGTTCCTGAGTTACGAACAGAAACTCCGTCTTCAAAACACGCGCCGATATTGCGCCGCAGCAAAGCTCGCAACGACAATAACGTAATAGTCACGCCGGCTTGTATCAACGCTGCGGATGGATGCAGCATTTGTGCTCCGATATTCTTGCACACGAAACCCCCCAGAGCGAATGTCGTGCCCAGTGCGACGATTTTCTGACGCTGGGATATCTTGTTCGAAAATATTTCGTTGCAAAAAGACGACCTGGGGATGGCCATGGCCATGGCTGTTCTTTTTTCCCCCAACCCTGTGGTACTAACGGTCATCTTTTGGTTGCTACTCTCTACGATCTAGCTACAGAGGTAGACGCCGATGGTAATAGCGATAGTTCCAACCGCCTATAAAGGATACGTATAACTCGGCACGACCTTTCCTGCCCTCAGCCATTGCCATCAGTACATGGCGAGAGTATTGGCCACTATGACGGAAGCCTGAGCTAGAAGCCCTACAGCTGCTGCGATCAATTTGCTCCTTTCTTCTGGAGTGGTGCCGGGAGTGTTGATAGTGAGGTTCGGCGGTACGTTCATTGGCGCAAGGCCATCTTTGGACTTCGACTCAGCCGATCTCGCCTTGAAAGATTTCAAGGAGGGCAGACGCCTCATTATTCTCCACTGAACGACAGTAAGTTCCGCGTCATCCTGCAGCCGATTTAGAAAGTTATTCTCGCTGCTTCCGCGCAAATCGTCCCGAAGCAGTCCTGGATGAAACACGAGCACGGTCGTTTTGCAGCCGCATGTTTGGCGGTACACCCTGTGGCCGTTCCAAATCTCCCGGACATTTGGGGAGATGGATGAAAGAAGCTCCTTTTATTCATCGTCTGGATTGTATCTCACTCTAGAATGGCATTTGTTCAACAGCAGCACACTGACTCAACACTGCCCAGTTTGGAAGTGCTGGTACTACTTGTTACCATATTCATGTGAAGCGATGAATTGACTTGAAAGGAGTAAAGTAATTAGAAGTGGAAAAGGAACTTTCACAAATTCAACATTCGCAACACAGCAATTGGGGAAGCTGTGCTTGTACCTTTCTGCTTCATGTAGAATTCACTGTTGGACAAGAGGTAATTAAAACAAAATGGCGCTATGATCGACACCTTTATTGGGAATTTGATTACTTTGGACTTGGAGAACTACAACTGGAAGTCTTCTAGGAGTCTGATCCCCACAACCATAGTGTCGAGACAGGTAAAGGCAGGGCCACCGACAAACACAGCCCACAAGTATAAGCCTTGAATGAAAACAATATCTGGATGTAAGTTTTCACTTACTTTAGTGCTATCAGAGTGTATATATAATCTCACACCTAGATTGACAACTGAAGAGCTATATATAATAATTTATCTAATAGTTATGAATATATAGTTATACATCTACCTCGTCAGTATAGATATATTGGATTATAATACATCTATACTCGTTAGGTATATGACTTGCATATAGTGACTCTGGACATCTGTAATATTTTCTTGTTATTTTAACTCTTAGATATTTGCTACATATCTTCTGTAGATATTGGATTTTGATTTCTGATGTCGTGTAAGCTGTTTTATATGACCTGTTTTGCGATCTGCATATTAGATAGATTATAACACTGCTAACATAGTGAAAGACCAGATATAGATTAGTCTTCCTATTTTGAATAAGAGCCTTAACTGTTTTCAAATTTTTGCTAGTCTTATAAGAACACTGATTCTCACTCTGAGCAAATAGGGCAGCCTGCGATTCCACAGCCACTATTTGTATAAGCTTAATGTTTTTGGTGCTGACAAAAATCTTACTATTCTTTGGTTCGTATTACAAGTGTAGCTATTTTGGAGCAGGAAATTTTATATAACTGTACTCGGGGAAAAGGCATGGGACTGTCCTGTAGTTCTGCGGGTAATGAGGGATAGGGGTACCTAGGTACCCAAGACTTCTATAAAGCCGTTGGCTGCTTCAGATAAGTGCCCCACAATCTCACCAGCATGTCAGCGATCGGAAGGCTCTTTGTTACTCTGGATTAGTTACTCGCTTCTGACTTAGCCGCCGATAGAAGCCAACGTAACTCCAGCCTGAGCAGGGTCAAATGCAGCAGCGACTGGCGTTAGCTCCTGGGGAAGGGTGGAACCTGCCTAATATGGATGATCCATCTGGCTGTAAAAGGTATATAACACAGCCCAAACTATGCACAGCGGCGTTGCAGAAGCTCATCATATCTATTCTCTGGCCTATCACGACTATCAATATGGCTGCCGCAAGCAAAACTGTCGTCCTTGTGACCGGAGCGAACTCTGGCATTGGCTGGGAGACGGTCAAGGCGCTCCTCCGGTCGACACGCACATACCACATTCTCATGGGCACCCGATCTCTAGAAAAGGGCGAAGCAGCATTGGAGGAGCTGAAGAATGATGTCGCTGAGACGGACAGCACTATAGAGCTTCTACAGGTCGATATCGCCAGCGACGACTCGATATCTGAAGCCTTCGACAAGGTCCAGGCCACCCACGGGCGCATCGATACCCTGGTGAACAACGCAGGTGAGCTTATGCACCTCTGCCCTTTGTGTGAAGCTGTAGCACTAAGCGTTGATGAATGTTATAATTGCTACTTGCCTAGGCATTGCACTGGACGCGGATTGTGTCTACGGCGATATCAGCATGCGTGAGGCCTGGAACAAGGCGTACGATGTCAACGTGTCCGGGGCGAACATCATGACACACACATTCGTGCCGCTGCTTCTCAAGTCCTCGGATCCTCGCCTGCTCTTCGTCACCAGCGGCCTGGCGAGCGTGGAGAGGATGAGCGAGGCGCACTACCCCGTTCCTCCACCCATCCCGGCGGGGTGGCCCAAGAAGGCTGCGGTGCTCCCGAGTGCTTACCGCGCCAGCAAGACGGCGCTGAACATGATGATGCTCTCCTGGCACTGGGTGCTGAAGGAGGACGGGGTCAAGGTGTGGAGCGCCTCGCCAGGCTTCCTCGCCACCGGCTTGGGTGGCCAGAGAGCAAGTATGGCCCGGCGGGGGGCTGGGCCTGCCTCGGCTGGGGGAGAGCTGATCGCCACCTTGATAGAGGGTGGCAAAGATGCTGATGTGGGCAAGGTTGTGGGTGGAGCAGGTATCCAGCCTTTCTAGTGTCGTTCTGGGTAGCCCATGGGCTACCATTTGCTGTTAGCTAGACTATCTGGAGAACACCCATGTAGCTGGCGAGCAGTCAGGTCCTTCTGCTGTCTAGCTGTAGCTACACAACGACGGCTGGGGTGCATAAACCGTTGGCAACAGGAGGGTGGGTCCGCGGGACGGCCGGTGGCGGAGAAGATAAGTAATGCACTGCGCCGCTCGTTTTCGCGAGGAGGATTAGCTTTAGTAAATACTACGCATGAGCGCTAGCCCTGCAAACTCGCTACTCTATATCCTCCGTAGTGTGTGTCTAAAACCTCTTACACTCTACAGACTTTCTTTCTACACAGAGCAGTCAGTTTGAACGAGAATGGAATGAAAGAACTAATAGAGATATTCAGATACTTTCCATATTTTAGGCAGCTGTTATTCGAACCTCTGACTGGACCAGCCAGCGAACATTGGGGGATGCAATGTTGTAGGGATTTCTTAGCCTAAAACCTGATAGCAAAGACCTAGATTACTACCTACCTTATTACTACTAGGTCGGATAAGATACCTGAGACGCTATTCGATATCTCACCTCGCATTGCCCCGCAAGCGATCCTGCACAGCGTTGGGAAGATCCTGCTGCTTCCTGCTGCTTCCTGCTGGAGCTTACTCATGGAGAATGTATGTACAGCGGCATACCGACCTTAGGTTAGGCGGCTATTATCAGCTGTAGTTATTAAACGTGGATTTCATTCGGGGTGCCGTTCAGCTCTATCTGTTGGAACGGTATAATTAGTGTTCACGATATTATCCACATGTATTGTGTGCTGATGCGCTGTTCTAGCGACCAAGGGCGCCAGTGTGCGCTCACCGCTGGCGTAGGTCGCAAAACCTAGACTAGGCTGCTCGTTCATGTGAGCCCTTGCTCGATGGAATCACCTCGGGCAATGGAATCGAAGATGTCGCTTAAGAAGTATCGTCGGGAGAGCATGGGTGCAGCATAAGTGGCTAGTACCTACATTTGTCTCTGTTCCGCTGCCAATAGTTCATATGTTGTCAAAACAGGCTTGTTTTCCCGTCATTTCTTTGCTCAGATGGCTTTTCTTATTTCTTTTTGCGTCGATGTTCTAAATCTTTTATTTTTGATCCCCCCTCATCCCTCAACAAGTGGAAAGGGAAGAGAGAAATAAGGAAAGGGGAAAAAGGAAGGAGGAAAAGAAGAAAAACCAGGAGGAAAACAAAATTCAGCAAGAGGCCTGCTTGCTACATTTGTCCAAGCTCTCGAGCTTGCCTGAAAGTCTAGATCAAGCATGCCGACCGATTCTCCAGACCGCGACCGACCAAGAATCACCAGAAGACGAGGTGCTTGCACATACTGTAGGCGGAAAAAGATCCGTTGTGAGTGCAAATCGCATCTCCCAGCTCAGGAGGGCCCAGGAAGGCTTTCAGTATTAGCGTCTAGAAGGACTCTGACAAGGATGTGGACCAAGGCAATGGAGAACGGCCATGTCGGCTGTGCCAGGTGAGCATCAAAGTGCCTGGGCTAGATGAGAAGACTTTACCTGATGACGTCCTACTATCTTCAGCGGCATGGTATCACCTGCTCGTATATTTCTTCGACGGCCGAGACATCAGAGGCCGATCGACAGCTACCGAGGGCAGCACACCGGCGGGGGCCGTCGACAGCCAGTAGTGCGAACTTTTCAATAGGCAGTCCCGAGCCGGACGCCTGCGGTTTCGCCTCCTCTAACAGTCTGGTGTCCCCAGAGATGAATTCTATGGACTGGTTCATGAACCTCGCCACACCTTCCACCTCCACGTTTGAAAACCTCGGTGAGGACTTGTTTAGCCTTCCCACCGGCGAGCTGGCACCTCAGGTCTTGCAAGGCGCGACCCCAAGAGAGATGCCGCTACCAGAGTCTGCCTGGACGGGTAGCTCTTCGCAAGGTGTGTATTTGATCAGGCTTCTACATAGTAGTCGCTGAGACGGCCGAGAAGCTATGCTAAGAAATCTACCAGCCTTGGAGATAGGGAGTGCATCACAAGACTCCCGAACCCGTCAGGACTCGGTCTCTAGCATACGAGGCCTCGACGCAGTAGATCCCATACTGCAGGTATTAACAACGACAGCCGTGCCGGGGCCACTCCCGGTCAACGCCTCCTCACCAACGCCGGTAGCGATCCAGCGAGAGCAATATGCCGGAACAAAGCCGAACACCCCAGCGAGCCTAGCATTGGACTTGTCATATAGGAGTAAAGACAAGGAGGCCAGAGGGTACGCTTATGATGGAGAACGCAAGCAACTGCTGTTCCCGGCGTTAACACAACTGGATAGAGATGCGGAGCGGTCGCGGCCACGCTTCGACCCCTGCGTCTCGCCTCTGATTACACTGTTTTCCAGGGCCAAGGTTGACGAAGCTGCGCGGCAGACGGCGGCCGAGGCGATCAGCTTCATCATGTCCCAGGAATGCCAGCGCAGTCTCCCAGCAGCCTGGTGGTCATCTGGCCTTGAGCAGCAGACTGTGCGTGACGTCGTCTGGGCAGACCTGCCTATCCGATCGCTTATTCGCAGTAAGTACGCCCACACGCGGGAGGGAAATTATAGGCACTGTCTTTTGCCGTATCTCCGTCTTACCCCGTCCTCTCGCTAGTCAGATCTTAATTAGTTCTATAGGTTGCTTCGAGGAGCCATTAGGGTGAGACAGTTTGCTTTTTCTTTTAGGCATAGCCGCCCACTATTCCCTCTACTCATAATAATGCTCGCCAGTGTCAAGCTATATCTAGAGCAGCGCGAGGTTCTCGCCGCGGTCAATTTCCTCCAACCTTCCTTTAGGACTCAAGAGGCCGCCGTCGGTAGGTGCGTCGTGGTCACTCTAGCGGCATGGGGATCTCTGTTGAAAGCAGACCAGTGCAAGCTGGGCAGTGTTGAGCTGATAGCTCGTATGGGCGAGGCCCATGACGGCTTGAATGCCGAGCCGGACTCGGTGGATAAATTCCTGGTACGTTTCCAGGCATTGTTGCACTTCTTCTTCTTCTTCCTCCTCTTCTTTTTTTCGTTCTTCCTTCCGTGGGACGTTGCCAGTGGTGCCTGACCGCAGGTGCAGGCCATCGTAGCAGTTGTAGGTACTAGACTTTTCTCGCCTCCTGTCCTGATCCTTGTTGCGTGAAGCTCACCTTTCCTAGCTCCAACTCGTCCACAAGCTGGGCATGAAACACTTGCCAAAGCTCTTGGCGACTGCTGTGTCTATCATTCAGGCTCTTAGTCTACATTCCGCCGCGGCATTGCAGAGCCTGTGTGCCGAATCGCCTGGACTGGCCGCCAGAGTCAAACGGGCGTGCTGGATCGTATTCTGTGTCGACAAGGTCAATGCTCTACGTTGGAAGTCGTTCTCGGTGCGTTGTCAGCTCGAACCTCCGTCCGCCTAGCCACATTCCTCTTCGCTAGGCTGGGCAGGCGTCTGCGAGTACAGCGCCACTGACGCCTTCTCCAGTTGCTTCCGGAACCGTGTCTGCAGTATACACCGCCGCCCATAGAAGATTTCGATAGCAGCCAGGACTGGCTCCTGACTCAATGCAGATACAGCAAGCTATGTGCGCGGATCTATAACGAAATATCGCATGCCCGTGGAGACCAGTCTCGATCTTCCGAGACCAAATCAAGCATTGCCGCAGAGCTCGAGGACTGGTACGGGTCGCTTCCCGACGACGGCCGGTTGCATGACAAAAACACCAAGGGTAGCAATCTCGCCAGACGGCTGGCTATATGCATGCTTTATCAGTACTGCGAGGCAAAGCTTGCACTGCTCGATGTTGATGACGCATGGATCGAAACTACCGAGAATCCACCCCTTCGGTCGCCGGTGATACCTCTCAGTCGAGACATCTTTAAGTTCAGTAATCGAATCGAGCCCGATGACATTGCCTGTGATCGGTAAGGCACCGTGGCTGCTCTCATTATCCTACATACTTCTGGCTATTTACTAAGCGACGCGTGACTGACGAGCCCTGGTGGACAAAAAACAATAGGATTCTTCTGTTTCTGCCGTCGCTCAGTCTGTGCAAAATGGCCACGCAAGTCTCGACACACGGAACTGCCGGTTTCGAAGACGCGCGAGCCGTGTTGGCCGTCGCGCATGGCTTCTTCGCGCGAATGTCGTCGGTGCTGCCCACGATCGACTTCTTCGACCGCGTTACCGAGCTTGTCGACATAGCTGTCAGGGCCCACAAGAGCGTAGTGTAGACTCAACGGTCGAGCTGAGCAGCTACGCGGCGCCTCCTCCTTGCTGCTTTCGAGCCATCGGTTGTTCATTCGATGAAGGTGAAGAAGACGGCCTCCTCCTCGACGTGGACCCCAGTGCGTGCCACGCCGCTCTGGCGGATCCTGTACACGTCGCCCTGATCGGCCGTCAGGAGCTCGTCTCTGTCCGTCCATACGATGCAATGCTCCAGAACCACGCGCCCAAAATCTAAGAGGGAGCTGCTCTTGCCCACCCGGTCCGCCCCGGGACGTGACGAGGCGTCCTCCAAGATCCACCCAACGCTCAGGCCAGAGAGCGCCTCCTGGGCCTGCGGCGGCTGTGCCCAGTACTTGGTCGCCTTGCTGCCCGTCGCCATGTTCTGCACCTCTGCCTTGGCGAATGTCTCGTTGAACATGACTACTTCCAGCTGCAGCGCGTCGCCCGGCGATAGGGCGCCCAGCTTGGCGTAGGTGTGCGGGCCGTCCGAGCCCCATTGATACGTAGCCTCGAGCATCGTCTCCCCGTCGGGCAATGCTCTGAGCGTGAGGCCTGTTCGCAGGCCTGCAGAGACTCTGCTGTTGGCGTCGATCCCTAGCCACACCGAGACCGCTTGCGCTTCTGCAGGCCCGCTGCTCTCCTCCGCAGCTGTCGTGTGCGGTATCGTCAAGCTGGCTTTGGCTGCAGCGAATCGCTGGTTTGGGGGTGGCGTAGACAGGACGACACCAGCCCAATCGGGCGTGAACGTGAACCGGGAGCTGGAGGGACCTGGCTGGACGTCTTGTCGGCCCGCAATTTGTGCATTGGTTGCCACAACAAAAGCTAGCACCCCAGCAATAGCAGAGGCGAGTGTGAAGCCGAGTAAGAATGAAACCACTACTCTCCTTTTATAGAGTGCAACAGTTGTGGAGGTTCCCCCCGCGGAATATTTCTGGGCGTCATCGTGGCCGCTATCCACGCTGAGCGGCGGCGGCGGGATGGCCTCGTATCGCAGTCTGTGGTCGAGAATAGCTCTCTAAGCTCACCAACGCGTGAGTGACACACCAAAGAAAAGGATGGGGCGAGACAGAGGACCTACATATGGCCAAGACTCTCGCAAGTGGCGGCTCAGGCGATCCATGACGAAGGTCACGACGTGCTTCTTGAAAACATGATTATCTCGTCCGAAGATGGCTCATGTGCAAAGTTGTCCTGCTTCAGATGAGGTGTGTTTCCTATTATGTTCAAGTGTAGGTGCAGTGCACCCTCCATCTAGTCCTAATAGCGTCGGCCGTGTCCAGTCACCGATTGGCGGGTTGTTCGGATCGAAAATAGCAGGAAAGGAACCCGGTCCGGAGCACAAGAGGAGCTGCTAGGCTCCTGTCCGGCGTGTCATCCTGCAGACAGGACACTCATTGGTCTCTTTTGTCGACCAAATAGATGGTGGATGGCTGGCTTGTGCTATTATGCAACAATAATTAAACATCTGCACCTGGTGCTGCGATGCAACTTAATTAGCTTAGTTGAGCTACGCAGAATATGGTCTCGATCTCTGTTATTCCTGCTGTCCTGTAGAGACTAGATCACGATGTGGCATTCACGAGCCGAGAGATTTGACTTTCCTCGAGGTTGTGTTTGACTCTATTCTATCTCCTGGCTCAACTGTCTGCCTAGGTACTTAAGTAGGTATTTTGCTTAAAAAGTCGGGGAGGTCATCATGTGGTTCTTCCCAAATGGGCAATGCCGAGTGGTTCAAATGCCCCGAAACAAAAACTCCCAGCTCCGGGTGCACCAAGGTGTTTCCCAGATTCGGGAAGTTATCACGAGCCCAGAGGGCTACCGAGTCGAAATCGCGGCATTGATGGTGGTTCGTCCACACGGCCCAGGGCTCGATCCATCCATCGGCCCAGCGCTGTGGGATCAACGTCAGGTCCGCGTGGCATTGGAGAGAGAGGCGGATTGAGTCTATGCAGTGAGCTGCGTGCCGCATTTCGAATTAGCTGATCTGCCCAAGGTGTTTCTCTTCCAAGGATTTGTCTGGGCTCTCGAGGCGCAGTCTCAAGGGTTAGCGACTCTTGTGGCTGGAATATGGTCTACTCACCGATGTGATACGCTACTGGTATATCTTCGTCTTCTTCGACCACGGGGTAGAAGGGGTTGTACAGGACGGTTTTCTTGCGGAGAAAGTCTAGGCAGTGCAGCTGATGGAACACATCCAGGCCAAACAAGTAGCCGGAGCCGTCGGCGAACTCGATCGAGCTTTGATCCATGAGATCCACCTTGGCCTTGGGCACCTTGAGCCAGCCCTCTGTAAGTCGCATCCCGGATCAGCATCACAACAGCATTGTGCCCAGCTCAGACCAGAATAGCTTACGTTTGCCTCCCATGTTTACCGTCGCCCATGCCGCATCCGCCACAGCTGGATCCAAGTCGGTAAAAGGCGATCGAGTGCCGATAGGAAGGTTCCATGTTGAGTTCACCAACGACATCGGCGCCCCCGTTGCCTCTATAGCGAGTAGCCTCATTTTAGTATATACGCTTGTCCCTCTGAGAGTCTCTTTTTCGCCTCAAGACTCACCATATATGCCTCCGCGCGGACGGCCTGAATTCGACCGAGAGCCATATCTCGGCTGGAGGTTGGCAATGCTCCATGCGGCGTTCGCGATCAATATGAGAATGTTTAGCCATATGACTGATTTGGAGACGGCGGCGCAGCGCACGAAGAGTTTGTGTTTGAGCGAGCCGCGTGTAGCTGCTTCTTTGTCACAAGCCGGCGCCGGCGGTGCTTCCGGGTCATCAAGAAAAGGTGCCGCCTCTTCGCTGCTCGATGCCCGTCGAGACATGATGGACGCTATTCTCGATCCCACTGTTCGGAGGAGAGAACATGAGTGATGCACGACTGCCAGGCGTCTTAGATCAGGACGAGTCCAAGGGGCCTGTGCTGTCACGTTGCCGGCGTGTGGGGGTTTCTCGGACCCTTGAGGCGAAGCCAGAGGCACCAATTACCGACTGGCTTATTCTACGCCACTAAAACCCACATGATTCCGACTAGTACTATACGTCTTGACCTCCAGATCCGATCTCTTTCCGGACCGATGGCTGTAAGGATGCTCTTCCCAAGAGGCTACGTCCATCAAGATTACTGGGCTGTGATTGGATTTCCTGCTCATCCATTCACCTCCACTAACATTTAGAATGCAAGGATCTTCAGCCAGTCCAGGCTCCTCACCAGATAGAATTCAAGTTGCTGAGCAGAGGAAGCAAGCCACACAGACACACACACGCGCGAAAGGAAGAGAAAAAAAAAGCTTGCAGGTCCCAAATCATGGATGATCTTTCGCTTTGTTTTCTAATGAGGTAATTAGGTATCTTGCAACGCCTACTGCATGCCCTGCTAGCTAGTTACCTGAAGTACTGTACTTGAGGACCAAAGCCTAGCGATTGCAACACAAATATTCTGATCTGTTGGCAGTCCTGATGCTCTTGTAGTCCCCCGTCTATTACCAACGTCTTTACTGTTAGGTCGGCTGTTCCTTGATGAGGGGAGACTGATGCATGGCCAGATTAGCAAGTCTCGTCCGTAAATTGGTAGTCAGCCGCCAGTCGCGGGTCATCAGGGAGACCTACGTTATGAGGAAGGCCGGACAATTCGGCCCAGCCGTACAAGACATTCCTGTCTTTGCATTTGTGCCAGAGGATGTTGCCATCCACCACTTTGCCGTCGGCCCACTCGCTGTTGAAAGCAACCGGGTTCAGCGTGGTGTCGGCGTGGCACAGGATGCCCTGCCGGAGGTAGTCGAAACATAGCCCAAACTGCTCGTAGTCGGAGCCCCAGCCTCTGTTGCCCATCAAGGCCCGAGACGCGTCCCACGAGCCTGACATGGCCTTGAGCTGTTTTCGGATGTCTCTCAGGCACTGCAGCTGGTGGAACATGGATACTCTGCCCCAAAAGTGGTACCCGCTGGTGAGGTTGGTGGCGAGCACGGAACCGCCGTTGTCCGGGAGGAGGGCGTCCCAGAGACGATCGACCTGCTCGCTCCAGGACGTGTAAGACGCGTTGTCCATGTGCATCTCGTCGAAGACGGCCTGCTCGGGGAGATTTGTCCCACGGATGACGGGCGGAGGGGCTCTGCCCGCGAAGGGGAGCCCAATGAGGACGACGCTTGCCACGACGGCGACGCTCGTGTAAACAAGACCGAATGAGACCATGATGATTGTGTGGATGCTGAGGGCTGGAGAGATGGATTGATTCTATCGCAGGGCCATGTTGGCAATCGAGCCAGGAAAACCCAGCCCTTCTGGAGGGGCACTGCATGGCCGGACGGAGGGGTGGGGCGGCTGTTTTCCGAGGTGGCGCTTCGGACCGGCCGGGCGTGCAGCGACGTCCGGCGCTCCGAGACTATCGAGATCTTACGCCCTAGACGCGGATGTGCAGACAGGCCCCTCTCTCAATCAAAGCATAGCTTGCAGTCCCAGTCCGTCGACATCGCTGCCGACGGAGCACGCCAAACAGCTCCCCAACCTGTTCGTTCAAGCATCCGATGTCGACGATCAAGATGAATGCTTGGCTGTGGAAGTACAGAGGCATGCAGGCCCTGAAGACGGAAGACGAGGACGAAGACTCTCTGCCTCTGTCCTTCGAGAAGAAGAAGCAGAAGACGACCTGGCCGTGGTTGCCCTTGGCCTGCACCCTCCTGCTTGCCACATCCGCCGTCTCCTTCAACATGCGGTGGTATCGTGGCATCTCCGGCGGCCCCATCGACCTCCCACCGCTGCAGTACACCTTCGTCGACCATCCAGAGATGCGTCCATTCGACCAAGAGACGTCGGACGTCTGGCTCCCATGGGGCCGGGACCATTGGTGGAGCATGGAATGGAGAGACCCGAGCGGCGAGCGCCTGACGCAAGGCATCGACATGCTCCATAAGTTACACTGCCTGGTCTCCATCCGAGAGGAGTTCACGATGATGGCAACGGACAAGGAGCGACGGGTGTTCTTCAACGACAAGACGGCAGAGTCCATCACCCGCAGAATGCATATCAAGCATTGTTTTGACTTCATCCGCGCGGTGCGTGCCTTCAGTCTCTCCTACTCTTCTTGTTCAAGAGAAACTGATCGAAAGCAGGACATTCTTTGTGCGGCAGATGCGACTGTTGAGCCCTTGGGTCCGGGCTACACCAGAAGCGACGGCTTGGGGGTAGAGCATCTGTGCCGCGACTGGGATGTGGTGATGAAGTATGCCGCGGCAAATGACTACTTCCCAGAGCAGCTCAAGGGGCTGAAGTAAATAACTACCCTGATGTCTTCATCAGGTACAGGTAGACAAGAAATGGGAGTAATTGAACTGTGGACTTGCCTTAAGCATGGTACTTTCATGCTTCTCTAATCGAGACTACATAGAGCTTGTATCGTGGCGATGTGCGATGTTAGGGGAAGAATACATAGTAATCAGTATGTATCTACTTTCCTGAGTCTACACACTTGTGTTGATATATCTGGTTGAATGCTTCAACAAGGACTGGTTCCTTCGGCGATGCTGGTACATACAGGCTCTCGTGTCTAACGTATTAGGTTGCGTTTCTCCTTGGGGAATATCTCAATTAATTCAAACACAGCCTTTTTGATTGCAGCCAAGTTACTATTTGGAATCATAACACTTGACTATTTCAACAGGTCTGCGGACATGTGCATGCCCACAGAATTCGTAGCGCCCATGCAACCGAGGTGCTCGATGGTTTGGTTGGGAGACAAGCCACGTTCAAATTGGCGTGGTATCCCCTCTTTAATTCACTGCCCGGAGCCCGTCGACCTCTGGCATTCTATGCTCCGGCTTCTCGGACCATTCGAAAAGAGCATCCCAATCGTTGCAGACGTGCGTCGCCTCCTTGTGCACAGCAGGGGGGTTTCCCGGAGTCGCTCCCTCAGTGGTGGTGTCGGCGAAGCACATGATTGCCTCGAGAACATAATTGAAGCAGTGCGCATTGTGCTCCGCCCAGTCGAGACGTTCCAGTCTGGTCACGCTGGGGAGCTTGGCCTGAGGGATTCCCATGGCCATGTAGCTGAAATCCTCCAGAATGCCGGCCTTGTGAAAAGTGTCAGTGAACCAGGCAATAGCTTGCCAAGGGACCAAGTAAGACCCACCAGACAATGGACCTGATGGAATGCGGACACCTCGAATAGGTCGTAAATAAGCGGAATCTCAGGTCCTCGATGGTCCCAGGAGTCATCGGCCTTGACAAAGGCTGCGACGAGCAAGTCAGCCATGAACTGGTTGGACCAAGGAGGGAGTCTGCGGAACGTAATGGTTCCTGCTTACGCTTGATGACCCGTTCCCAGGCTTTGAGCGTCCCATTCAACGCCGTCGCTTCGCGGAAGTCCTGTGGAGTTGCCCACAGGCCTTTGCGTGGCATCCAGGATTTGTACTTTGTCCTTCCGCCTACCTCGCCTGAGGAACACAGCGTTGATTCGTCAGCTTCTCTTGGCCATTGAAATATAAAGGTCTCTTCATTCCGAGTCCTGTGTTTTTTCTTTCTCATTTACTTACCCAATGGCACCACCCCGCTGAGATCCGATCCAGCCGGCGCCCGGTGCATGACGGAGCCGGCAGCGGAGTCGGAATGCCTGTGGGCTGTCTGTGCCTGGATCTGGACCAGGAAGTAGATGGCCACGCCTAGGCACGCCATAACAACCAGATCCAGGCCAATTCTGACAATATGTAGCCGTCGACTTTTCGACAGATGCTGCTGTTGAGCGGCGTAGTGGCGCCGGTCGATTTCGGAGCTCTCTAGGCTCCCCGAATCATGCGAGTACCGCTTGAGGAGGTCGACCTCATCGTCCGCGTTGGGTCTGTCCATTCTTGTTGTGTGGGCTATGAAGCGACCTAGCAAGTATTCTGGCTGTCCGACGGAATGAAAGATGGTCGAGAGACGAAATAGAGCCGCGGTCTACAACGAGCAGTGATCATTGAGTAGTTGAAAGATGCCCGCCAAGAACCTAATCTAACGTTTCAATTCCGAAAGCGCCGGCGAGGGAGTTGTCTGGTCCGGATCTGGCCCGGCTCGGTCCGAGTGCTCTCACCGGGTAAGAGAACATGCCCGGGACCAGGTCATAAGCTCACTGCCTGCGCTAAAGCTTCAGGTCATAGTCCCGATGGAGACTGCGAGTGTGCTTTGTTTTCTTGGGCCCGTCAGTACTCCCAAAACAGACGGAATGCACCTTGCATTGCCCTCCCAGAAGCCCAAAGCGTCGCCTTCGCACTACCGCGGGTTTTGGTCGTTCGGCTGGCTACGTAGCGATACACATCGCTCTTTGGCCATTGATCCAGTTACAATGCCGCTCGACAAGGACGCCGAATCCCAGACTCGGTACAAAAAGATCACCCCATACGATGCATATGACCTGGATGAGTTGAGCGACACGGATAGCAGCGATGATACCCCGACCGTCTCATCCAAGGTCAGGCAGGTTTTATGGCGTCAACCACCTCTTTCACGGCTTTGGATCTGCATCTACGCCATCGTCTTTAGCTTATACGCGTCCAGCTGGGTAGCCTGTATGAGCATTGTCTGGCGCGCCTGGAACCGGCCTCTTCTCGCTTGAAGGAAAACGTCCGCTGGGCTCGAGCAAGGCAAACATCCCACCTTGTCAACCAGGTGAAGAAGATTACGTGCGGCATTGGTTTGGGCAAAAAGGCTGTCACCAGTCGACGTTACGCGGCTTTAGGAGGACTGAAATCAGATCTTTGCATGAATCAGGGTCCATAGTTGCTCGTCATAATCGAATACTCGACCAAGAACCACATGAATATTCTAATGTTGGTATATATAGTGCTCTCTCAGTTTTCAATAGAATCATGCACAAATCTATGGTTCATGAAGGAGTTGCTCAAATTCATCTAGTCGCTGAAGCCTTTCATGTTGGTAGCGCGCGATGCCTGGGCCCAAGCCTTGATCGCGTCGTAGTTCCTGCACACATGGTATGAGGCTTCCCCCAGGGTCCCTGGGTCTTCGATATCACTCCCTTGGCCTTCGAAGGCAACATCCCCGCAGCACATCAGCGAGTTCCGCACATAGTCGAAGCAGTGCCCGACATGTTTGAGCGCCTCTTCCTGGCTCTCCCCGCTGTGATCGTGTCCCTGGTCTGCTGTGTGGTTATGACCGTGGTGGCTTGTCTCATCCGGATGCAACAACTTGTTGAACTCCTTCAAGATATAATGAAGACAGTGCAGTTGATGAAAGACGGACACTGAGAAGATATCGTCGCCGCTCAACCGTATTGGCGGCGGCAAAGTATTTGTGAATTTGTCCCACCCATCGACAACCACGAATCCGCTTCCCACTTAGTGTGATAAGATGAGTTAGTCGGAAAAAAGCATCGCCATCGCGTAGTCTTGAGGCGCAGGAATTCCATACTTACCAGGCATCAGGTTTGTCCATGCCGGGTCTGAAGCGTCCATGGCGCGCGCCCCATCTTCTCTCGTAGAGTTGAAACGGACGACCGTAGTGTCAACTGCGCGGATGTTCTTGGTCAGCAGGGAGACATAGATTCTTCTTGTGTGTGAGTTGCTACATACAGTCTGGCACCAAGCCATGAGCTTCGCCGAGCGGCCCTCCCGACGGACCTGCTCGCCAGAAAGACACGACAAGGGCCCACTGCACGATGCTCATGACAAGGACAATAGTCAAAACTATGTGTTCTCGGCCAGATGAGAGACCGCAGGCAACGCTTTTGTGTATCGTACGGCCCTTCCTGCGGAGCCTTGCCGAAGGCGTCGAGTGCCCTCTCCGCAGCAGCGGGTTGCTCGCTATGGAGTTTGATGGCATTGAGGCGGCTTTACTCGTCGACTGGCTAACAATACGGCTACTAACTTCCCACAAGGCGGCAAGGATGGCGTTATGATCAATGCTCGAAGTGTTGTAACACTGCTATCCGGGGGAGGTAAACGGTAGCTGTCACCTCCTATCGAGTCAACTGAGCAACAACGAAGCCAGGCTTTGGGACTTTTTTTTCTTCTTCTCCAGACCAGCCCTCATCTAACGTATGGAGGGGATCATGGACCGAGAGATATTCTGCTAGGCACTCGTAACCTTTGGAGGCGTGGAGACTGAGACCATACTTGATAAGGCAGTTGGTTCTAAACCCACCGGACCGGAAGGCAAAGACTCTCTCTTCGGTCTCTAGCTTACCGGTGAGCTTCTCTGGCTGGAGACAAGAAGACCACACTCGTACTGAGTACACATGAGCGCTACTCCTTTGGCAGTCGTGCATTTGCTGCATCTACGCCGCTGACCAACGGGTGGGACTTCCTGGCCGGTCCGAGAAAACAGTATGCCACCGGCACCCAATCTCATCCCAAAGTTTAAAGGCCAGACTGACCGCCAGGAACCTTGAAGTTTCTGTCTCTCATCATCCCTCTCAGTAGCTACTGTTCAGATTTCTAGTCTATCTACCACTTTGAGCTTCTGATCTCAAACACACCATTTACAATGCAGTTCGCCAAGTACCTGGCTTTCGCCATTGCTATGGCCGCCCCTGGCCTTGCTCTCCCCGTTGACGAGCGGTGAGAACACATATTCCTAAGCCAGTAGCGCAGTGTCTATATGATAGCCAGCACAGCTAACAATACCCGTGTCCAGCGCCATCGCCCCTACGGAGCTCGCTGATCGCTCATACTTGATTGTCAGCGCGGATGAGGAGCCCGCCACTGCCGAGAAACGCTCTTACCTGATTGTCACCGCGGATGAGGAGCCCAGCACTCTGGAGAGACGTGCCAAGGCTGGCGATACGCTCATCGCCGCTGACGGCACCAAATACAGCGTCGTTCCCGAGACTATGTGAATCTTTTCCTCGGTCCTGTTCCTGCTAGGGGGGGTCTAACCTGGTGATTAGCAAAGCTCGCCGTGATCTCGCTGAGCGCTCTTACCTCATTGTCAGCGCAGACGAGGAGCCCGCCACTGCCGAGAAACGCTCTTACCTGATTGTCACCGCGGATGAGGAGCCCAGCACTCTGGAGAGACGTGCCGAGGCTGGAGATACTCTCATCGCCGCCGATGGCACCAAGTACAGCCTCGTTCCCGAGACCAAGTAAGTAGGTATTCGATGGTAGCTCTTGGGGGTTATTTGTAGGGCAGAGAGGCAGAGAGAGGTTATAGGGAGCTGGGCATGATAATTAGCTGTTGTGCAGCAACTACCTCACCCTAAAGATCCATTGATGCCTTTTTACCCAATGCTCTTTTAGCAAATACCAAAGCTCTCACACACCATGCTATGGCTTCTATACGTGTCGCGTAGAAATAACACTTGACTTCAAACAATGCTGTATGGGTCAACATACACCATAGCGATTCTTGTCCATGTATTCCCGCGAAAATGCGAAGAGCTGTGCGCCTTTTCGAGCATGGTTGTACGATTCCCACAGGCCTCAGGAGTGCCTGTTTTCCTCAACGGAAAACCTATACGGTGTCATGAGGCGACTAGTAGAAAGACGAGTAGGCCTAGCTAATACCAGGATTAGATGAGGACGCACTAACTCGTCCAAGTCTTTACAAAACAGTCCCTTCTGGGAAGTAGTCTAGCTCCGCGTCCGGCCGGTCCGAGCAGATAACCGGGCTTTGGCTCCACATTCCCAAGTTCCCTCTGGCAATCAGCTTTGCAGCCAGGCATCGTATAGCTAGGAGAGGTTCTTCAACCAACGCCTTGATCTTGATGACTCGTTCAGTCTTCGGAGGCTATATCACAGTGCAACCTCGTAACCCATTCATCTCAACACAGCACGCCTTCACGTCTCCGCAAGCTTGCTGCTTCGAGTCCTCATCATGAAGAACGAACCAGGAGCATTTAAAGATGTCGAGTACGAGACGCTGCCCGGTGAAGACACAAACACAACGCCAAGTCCGCAGCGGCGATGGCGGTGGAATATTGCCTCATTTGGTGTGGGATGCGTGACGGCGGCTCTGATCACGAGCATCCTCTTTCTGACGGCGAGATCGCTCCATCGCCCCAAGACAGCCGAGGAGCTCGAGGCACAAGAGTGGAACAATTGCGGCCATTCCAGCCGCGAGGCCAAGGAGCTTGGTTGTGTGATGGAC
The DNA here is from genome assembly GCA_006503525.1 of Cryphonectria nitschkei. Classification (NCBI taxonomy): domain Eukaryota; kingdom Fungi; phylum Ascomycota; class Sordariomycetes; order Diaporthales; family Cryphonectriaceae; genus Cryphonectria; species Cryphonectria nitschkei. Next base: position 263,994 of record LAZJ01000367.1, on the reverse strand, counting down.
CCGCCGCTCAACTCATGGATGCCCCCTCAGTGCTACTTCCACGAGCTCACGTCGTCGCTGCCGCCCATTTTCGAGGACCGACAGTACTACAGCGATGTCAACATGACCCAGGAGATCACAGTGGAGCAGCTGTACGACGGAGAGTTCCCGAGGGTCTACACCATGCGGTAAGGACTACAGCTTTCGCCTCAATGGAAGGTCTCGTGCTGACTCAACGGACCGCTAGGTACCACGACGAACACTGCCTTTTTCAGTGGAGAAAGCTGCAGTACGCCTTGGAGAAGAAAATGAAGTACATCGACACCAAGACGGCCAATTACCCGCACTCGAAGCATTGTGCAGACGCACTGCAAGAAGGGCGGGAGCCCCAGACCGGACTTGGCCAGGAGGTCGAGCTTGGCTTCTACCATTGCCACAGGACTACATGGTGATCACATTGGCTCGGCCAGAAAGAGCTTTGGGGTTTATCTTGTGGCTACTCAAGTATCTTATCTAGCAAAAAGAACTGGTATGACTGCTTTATGATATCCTGTTTTCTCTTAGTTCTGCCTGTATACTTAAATAGTCTCGGTTTACTAACTAACCGCTCCATGCTATGTCTGCCGTTCAAACCGACCGCACCGTATGTCAACGGTGAGAATTTGCCCATCTATTGGTTTGTATACTGAATACTAATACGGTAGTCATAGTGCAAATCGAATCCGAGGGTCTCAAACCTGTACAATAGCGTAAAATCACCCGGGACACCCTTCTGATAAAGCACGTCTGAGTCGTACTTCCTACTCACGGCCTATAGCTTCTTCTTGTCCTCGTAATCGTGAGAGAAAATCGGGTCTTGGAACTCAGCCGCGTAAGGGAGGTAGTTGGAGTCCGCGAGACTGTCCTCCTGCACAGCCTGAGCACGGATGACCTCTAGTGTGTCCCTCACCACAGTATGAATCCTCTCATCGCCGCTCTTCTCCTTCCAGTAGTTTAAGATGAACGCCGAACAGCCGGGCCACCCGAAGGGCCTCAGCTTCATGGACATTGCACGCTCATTATAGGGTCCAAAGGATTACTGATCTTTTGATGGTGTCTCAATGCAGTTTGAGCTACGTATGCAGCGTCTAACGAAGTTCTGGGCCCCTTTCCAAGCCTACAGCTAAAGAGCTGACTGTCTTGAATCCTAGCCCCGTCCACCAGGTTGCTCTCAAGCTCCTAGTGGGTACCATCACGAGCTCCCCTCAATGACTATGCACGAACTTGTAGGTTGACAAGGTGAGATAAGGATGATTGCTCCACCGGCTCGGAAATGCTGGCATCCGGACTACTGCACAAGCTTACACCGGTCCGTCCGCTTAGTACTAAGGTAGGAGCTCAGTTGCGGTGAAGTAATTCCGACCTCAACAAAGTTACCACCTCGGTCCGCAAGATTATTCGGATCCCCAGTGAGCGACCGCTTTCCGACTCTAATGCGTATCCTCGGTCTTTTCACACTTCCAGACTGTTGCTGGACTCCGCTGCGGCTTGAACACACCCCCCCCCCCCTCTTGGCTCGGTACTGTGCCACATGGACCTCCTTTTCGGTTGGGTCCATAGATAGAGTAAGGTACCAATCTGTGAAGCGAGGACGTACACGACAATCTACACCAATGAATAGAGGGACAGAGCCAAACGTTAGTAAAGTGTTGTATGGCTAGCTTGGTAAAGTCTTGATTTTGCCACATGCACCCAACCTCATCGAACTCGTGCCAAATGAAGCGCGAAGAATCCTCGAGATGATTTTGGATGGTGCGGCACACGAGTTCCTTTTCATTATATTATCGATATTTCTCTGACCTCAAGGCCTGCCGCGATACAAGACGTGCGACTACCAGTGACTCTACTGGTGAGCAAACACCTGACCATCCAGCCTCGTTTGACGTTTGGGACTTCGTTGAGTCCCTCCTACCTGCCGAAGCTGACAGGTCACCAATACGTGCTTCCCAAAAGCGTGAGAACTCGAGGAGAACTCGAGGAGCCATCTGAATCCACAAAAGATGGATCGCCTCCGTCATGACCCGGAAGACTCGAAACACAAGAGCCTGGGATTCATCTTGACGCTAAGTGCAGGATGGTTCGGTCTGCAACAAATATTCACCGTATTTTTCGGAAGCGGTTATTTCTACCTGGCCTCGCTGGGGTTTCGCGACACCACGATATCTCTGATGTGGCTGTCCGGCCCCAGCGCCGGTCTGTTCTTCCAACCGCTGATCGGCGCCATGAGCGACAGCTGCACTCATCCCTGGGGCCAACGACGCCCCTTTGTTGTCGTTGGCGCTCTCGTCCTGATCTGCGCTATGCTATCGCTGGCATGGGCCGAGGAAATTATCACTGCCTTTTCACCGGCTCCAAGGTGGGAAATAAGCGCCAAGGAGCAACACCACCATGCCTCGTCTTGGGGCCTGGCTACGCTCGTGACGGCAAGCATTCTGGTTGCAAATTTTGCCATACAGCCTGTGCAACTGGGCCTCCGTGCCATGGCTACTGACCTTATTCCAATACACCAGCAAGCACAAGCTCAGGCGTGGATAGCAAGGCTGAATTTGATGGGCAGTCTCGTTGGGTACGGCATCGGCTCGGCGGATCTCACTGGAAAGCTACCTTTTCTTGGTCACTCCCAGTTCCAGATTTTATGCAGCTTGGTGTCGATAAATCTGGCGATCTGCGTTTCGATCACCTGCTCTCTTGTTCAAGAAAGGAGACCAACCACGCTTCTGTCACTTAAGAAGCCTCAAAGACCTCTTCTCGCACGCTTGAGAGAGCTGACTGTGGTGAGGCGGGTCTGCGTTGCGCAGGTCTTTTGCTGGCTCGCATGGTTTCCCTTCCTGTACGATATTGCAAAGTGAGAGCCCCAGCGTCTGGATTCCCGTGTGCTCGACTTTAGCTGACAGGACATCTAGATACGTCGGAGGTCTCCAAAGGGAAAGCGTTTTACGCTCGAACGTCGGAGGCCTGACTTCACACAAAGGAGACATGACCCGTGCCGGCTCCTTCGCCATGCTTATTTTCGCTTCAGGGTCCCTAGTCGCGTCTATAATTCTTCCCCGGCTCGTCAAAACGCCAGCTTCGTCAGAGTTTCCAGACGGATCTCGACGGCAGCATTGTACCTGGTGCCTTCGAGAAGGCGTCGGATCTCTTCGTCGTATATGGCTGGTTTGCCAGATCATCTTCTGCATCAGTATGATGTCCACATTCATCTTCGACAGTCTGGAGTCAGCATATGTCCTGGCAGCTCTGATAGGAATACCTTGGGCGGCTGGCACGTGGATTCCTTTCACATTGATCTCGCGAGATATTCGTCGCGCGCACGGCGAGGTGCTGGGGGCGGTCGACGGAGACGACGCCGAGGATCTGGCCGCCACGGTCGTCGGCATTCACAATGCCGCGATAAGCGCGCCTCAGATTGCCGCAGCTTTGGGGAGCAGCCTTTTCTTCCTCCTCGTCGGTTCTCAGGGTTCCCTCGGAGCAGGGCAAAGCAATGGCTTGGAGGTGTGGCTATTGAGAGCTGGCGGCTTGTCGGCTTTGGCTGGCGCGTGGTTGATCAAGAAATTACCGGAAGAGAGCTAAGAAAGAGCAAAACTTGCACGTGCACGAAATAGGACAAACCACTATTTAGTATTGCTACCCGATGAGTTGACGGTAATAATAACTTCATATCTTAAGAAGTACTGAGGATAAAAGTGGAAGGCGGCACGCGATGCCGACAAGAAGCAATGATTGTGACGTTGTGGAGGTTTATGATAATGGGAAAGCCTTTGTGGACTGGTGTTAGAGGAGATGACGGTTGACTGACGGTTGACTTCGGATAGCTATGTTAGAGGGGGGGGGAGGAGGCTCAATGACAGCAGCTGGGCGGTTAACTTTTTGAAGTAGGCTCGCGCAGTGTGTGTTATGATCGTGGAATCGAGGAAGGGAAGGCAGAGGAGAAAGGAATTATTTTATAGTCTGGCGAGAGCCGAGCTTGGTCAGGAAGTGTACCATTTTCCTCAGCTCCAATACTAAAGAAATGGCAATAGGCGAAAGTGAGTTTCTCGGCAATATGATGTCGTGAGCTACGATGGTGGGAGGTCATGATGTCGTTGGACGTAACGGTCGAAGGGGTATGGTGTTGCTAACGCCAAAAAAATATATGTGATGCTACTCGACGAAGGAGAGTTGATAGCACCACTTCTTTTATTGTTTAATCAATTATCGCAATACTTGAAACATTGCTTGAGCTCAGATCTTCCCCCTTAAGCTGTCATATCTAACTGGCATGCAGTCTTGAACTCTAATATCATGCTTCTAAGTCCACTTTTCCGTGTGGCTTATTTTGTAGCCAGGTTGTTAGATAAGTTATAACACCTGGGCAGCATCAATTCCACGTTGAACCGTCTAACATCTATCAAAGAAATATTGCATAAGAAGAATTCATATTTCTTTTCTCCTGCTATCGACAGAAAGGCAGTCTTAGCATATTTTCCACCGATACGCTGTATCGATTTCACTCGAAACTTTCAGCGCATATTCGTATGCTTCTACACTCAAAGCTCCCGCATTCAAATCAGCTCCACGCTTCAGTAGCATCTTGACAGCCTCAAAATTCCCCGTTCCAGCTGCTGCAGCAAGTGCTGTGCCAGCGCCTCCCACCAGTTCCATGTCCGCGCCGTAATCTAATAGCTTCGTAATGTAGCATCTTTTGCATGAATGCCCACAGCGGCCTCCAAAGATTCCGCAGGGAAGCCACCCTCCAGCCGTCATACTAACGATGAGCGGTGTGTCGTTGTTCATATTGCGGCTATTCGGGTCTGCGCCAACTTCCAGAAGGAGCTCGACCACCCGCCTCGACCCGAAGAAGCCAACAGCCGCGTGCAGTGCAGTGCCATGAGGACCGGCAGAGGCGAGGTTAACGTCCGCCCCGCGTTGAAGGAGGACCCTTGTGCTGTCATAATTGCCACACCTCGCAGCACAGTGGAGGAGCGTCTCCGTCCCGCATTTACTTTTACTTCGCTGGTTCGGGTCGACGCCCTGGTCAAGCAGGAAGTTGAGCACCTCGGCAGAATATGGCATTTCCTCAGCGACGGCACGAGTGCACAGATGTTGCCTTTCTGCAGATGTCTGATCCAAGGAGTCGAGAATGGCTTTGACGCAGTCGGGTGTGGTGCATTCGGGTGGGTGCCCGCGGAATCCTGCGACTGCTGCCTTGAGAGCTTCCTCGATCACAGTGGTGCTGGGCGGAGGCGTACTGTGTTGCTGTAACACAAGCTTGAGAATCTCCTTGTGCTCATTTGTTGCTGCCATGTGAAGCATACCTCCCTCAGTGATCTTGAACGGCACCTTGGTGTTCAGCAGAACTCTAACAGCTTCGATGTGTCCATGATAAGCCGCTGAAGACATGGCCTTTTCGATAGCCGATGATGCTGGGGCGATGAGACGGAGAAGAAACTCGATCATATCCACGTGATTCCCCTCAGCTGCTTTTGAGAGAGCCGCCGAGTGCTGCTCAGTACTGGTAAAGAGTGCGATACCGCGACGCTCGAAAGCTTCGAGGACAGCGACCTCGCCTGTGCTCGATGCGGCTTGGGTAAGGTAGTCTGTCTTCCCTTGGAGGACTGCTATATCTGCCCCCGCACCTAACAGTATGCCAATGATGCTGATGACGCTGGTCCGGTCTCGTCGCAGTCGTCGGTCCATTTCCACTCGGTAAAGAGCAGCATCAAGCGCCATTTGCCCATTCTCACCTTCACTGTTCGCATCCGCACCCTCTCTGATCAACAGTTCCACTACCGCACTTCTGCCACCAGCGATGGCTTTGTGAAGCGCGCGCGTCCAGCTTTCAAGCGGATGATACTGAAGTATATGTTCCAGGAAGTCCACGCGCCCCTTTTCCGATGCGAAATCAACCAGATGGGCAAGATTCTCGGCACTCAGCCCAGCGACCATGCCCTCACTAATCAGCATGTTCGCGACGTCGTTGCCCCTGTGGCTCAGGCTTGCTTTGATAGCTAACACAAGCGACCCGCAGCTGATATACTGCGATGCATTGTGGAGAAGTAGCATTTTGGCGACAGCAGTGTGGCCATGTTCTGAGGCCGCTTCCAGAGCCGTCCTGCTGAGTCTCGGCCGAGCCCATGTTTCATCGTCTTCGTCGCTTACGTAGTTGTACTCATCATCATAATCTTCTTCTCGTTCTTCCTGGACACTACTGTCAGCTGTTGCTCCCCTCTGGAGAAGGATTCGGACTACGTCCTCATGACCATTGGCAGCAGCAATCCAAAGGGGACTATCGGGTCGACCGCCCTCCACAGCGCCGTCGACCTCTGCCCCGCGGTCAATTAGCAGCTCGACAATTTCCACGTGCCCACTGCTAGCCGCAGCCTGGAGCGCAGGTCCATTCAGCCAGCCCGGAGCATTGATCTCTGCGCCGTTCTCAAGGAGATACGTGACGATGCCCAGGTGACCCGCATCACAGGCTACTTGGAGTGCGGTCCCGTTCACGCCTCCCTGGTCGTTAACATTCGCACCTTGTTCAAGCAAAAACCTGACGGCGTCAATGTCGCCCCTCTCAGCGTAGACCTGCAGGCACGAGCCGAACATCATCCAGCGCCTGTCGATTGCCGCACCCCGCCTGAGTAGCATCTCTGCCATGTCGAACCGTGATCGGGGGCCCTCGAGTGCAGCTTGGAGTGCTGTCCCCATCGTCTGGCGCACGGCGTTCACATCGGCTCCAGCATCGAGGAGACAAGAGACCGCCTCTGCATGTCCCCAGAATGCCGCGACCTGCAGCGCTGTGAGCGCGCAGTCGCGAGGCCCCCACTTCTTGCTCGTGCTACCCACAACCCCAGCGTCTAGCTTGGCGCCCTTCGCGATCAGCATCTGGAGGAGCCGTACATCCCCGCGCCGCGCCGCGATCTCCAATGGGCCCACCTCGTCGGGCATGTCCAGGGCCCCCGTGCCATCGTGCACCATGGGCAGCTCATATCGCTGTATCCTGGTCTGGCCGCGATGGCTGGAGTAATAAACCTCAAACCCTGTGTCTCGTCTCGGATTCAGCTTGGCACCTTTGTCGAGAAGCAGTGCTACGACGTGCTCGTGCCCGCCGTAGACCGCCGCCTGCACCGCGTCGCGATATCGCCAATTGTCCCCATACTGCCTGGTGCCCAACATTGCGCCGTGCTCGAGCAGCAGACACACTGCCTGCTCGTGACCGCTGAATGCTGCAGCCTGGAGGGTACTTCCAAAGAAACCGCCGCGACCCTCCACATCCGCACCATAGGAGAGAAGGAGCAGCATTACATCGCAGGCGCCTCGGGAGGCTGCCGCCTGCAGTGCATCGCCTAGCTCGTCGTCGGCTCTATTTGGGTCTGCGCCGCGCTCGAGGAGGTATCTGATGATTTCAGGTCTGTCAGTCATAGCGGCTGCCCGGAGAGGGTAGCCGAATCTTCCACGTTGGTCGAGCTTCGCGCCCAGCTCGGCGACCGCCTTGACCAGGGCGGGCTTCCCACCCGCGATGGCGGCTGCCAGAGCATTACCAAAGTGGCCCTTCTGCTCGTTGATGTTGGTGCAGGACTGCAGCAGTGACCTCGCTTTGCGGGCCTTGCCGCCGTAGAGCGCAACCTGCAGCGGCTCTGGCCGGATCGCGTCCTCAACAGTGAACGTGCCAGCGCGGCCGTCGAGAAGCTGCTGGACAACAGCCACCTGCCCCTTGAAACTTGCAGTATCCAGCGCGTCTCTAAACTGCTCACGGGTTTTGAACTGAAACCCGGCGTCGAATAAGACAGCGGCAGCCGCTTCGTGGTCATTTGCTAGTGCTGCCTGCAATGGGCTTGAGTACTCTCCCTCGTCGCTGGAGAGGCGTGCGCCCTTGGCAAGCAGCATCCTGACTATGTTGGCATGCCCAGCAAAAGAGGCTGCCTGGACTGCATCCCCATACTGCCGTCCTGGGGTATCTGGGTTCACTCCCATATCTAGCAATTTGCGAACAACTTCTTCATGTCCCCATCGGGCGGCTAGGTATAAACCCGAGGTTGCATCCTTGTTCTTCTGCTCTAGGTCCAGCGAGCTGGCAATCTGGGGGTTCTGAAGCGCATCCACAAGACCAAAGCAACAGATGGTGAACAGTGGAGACGGCGGTGAGCTGGAGACTGCCCGGAGCTTCCTCGCCAGCGAGTTGCTCAATCTCGAGGATTCGTCGGCGGGTAGCTCTTCGAGCGTCTCCAACCAGTCCTCAAAATGCTCCTCGCCGACAAAGAACTCAGTCAGAAGAGTTCTGACAGCGACACAGCCGGGTTCCCTCTTCAGCACCTCCACGTGGGCCGGCCAGTATCGGGTGGAGTACGAGAAGAGCTTGTCTTGGTGAATGTCATCCCCTGATGAGCAGAAGGTCTCCAAACACCTCTTGCCAACGTGGGAATGAGCGCTCTCATCGTTATATTCATCGAGTGACTCGAGATATCTATTGGCAATGGTCAGCCAGGTGCTCTTGTGCATAGGATTGCAAAAAACCGGAAGACTCACTCTCGAACAGTCGAATGGACCAGGCGATACGTGCACCCCGTCGACAGATCCTCCATCACCACCAGATTGCAGCAGCAGGCGACGATATACGCAGCGGAAAGCTCGTGGAAGGCAGGCCCAGCGTACTGTCCCGGAAGAGAGCTCACAGCTGCGGTGAACTCGGAGTGGGTGAGAGGCCGTTTGGCGCAGAGTAGCCATCGAAGTGCTGACTTGGCCACTTGCTTTGACGTTTCTCCCTGTGTATCTATCCGCTCGAGTATAGCGGCATAGGAACCGCCCAGTGTTGATGGGAGAGAGCTTAGAGCAGCAATAATATCATCTCGCGATTTAATTCGGTCGAAGTCACTGATGGCGCTCAACTGTAGTGAGACCCAGAGAAACCTATTATCATTGTTAGCAAGATAAAAACCACAGTAACTTAGGGATCAGGACAACCCATGTTGGAAAAGCTTGATAGCTGAGGCTCCAGATAGAATACTTACATTCCTTGTGCTCTTTCCGTCAAAACTTGACATATCGAGCGTGTCAAGCTCTCAATCGCCTCATCTTTCTCATTGTGAACAGAGGACCATCTCTGGACGAACTGGAATGCGCCGCTTTCCACAAATCGCTGAAGATCTTCACGATTGTTGTCCTCTGTCATCTCAATGATCTTGCAGCCTCGGAGACGACCTGCGATATCCCTCGTATACCGGCTGGTAACCAGTATCTTGACGACGTCCCTGGATTTCTCCTGTACCTCACCAAGTGCTGAAAGAAGTGTATCTTGATGTTGTGATGTGCATTCGTCCAGAGCATCGATGATAATACTCAATGGGGTTATCCTGCCCAGATTGCAGATAATTTGAACACACTCATCTGTCGTAAATGGTGCCGGGACCTCTCCATCGAGGTCCGCTTGACGCCGCCTCTTCTGATAGTCTGTCACCGTAAGCCGTCGGATGAATCCTTGATCCCCCGTCAGCGACAGCTGCTTGACAAGAGACCTCAGAACTTCGCCGGCATCGATTCTTTCGACTTCTTGACTGTCCTTTGAGCAGAAGAAGTGTGCTATTGGGGCGGGATGATTCACACTCTCTCCATGGGCGTGTAGATATTGTATCACAGCTGTAGCAAGCTTTGACTTGCCACATCCAGGTACACCGTGTATCCAGAGCGTCTCTGACGAGCTAGAGTCCCTCCATAGCGCGAAGAGGTCCTTCTTGATAAGCCACTCGCCCGAGCCAGAGACTAGACCCGCGAGTGCGGTCCTATACTGCTCCTGGACTGGGACTGTGGACAGCCACTTGAGCACCGCAGCCCTCTCAGACTCTTTGAGCGCGTCGTGCAGCTCCGAGATCTGGTCTATCGTCCTGAGCATGGGTCTTTCCAGCAGCGTCAATGCCTCTTCCAGTTTGTTACTGCCAGCTTGTGCATTCTGGATGCTTGGCACTATTGTCGTCATCAGGTGATTCGTCTCCACGATCCGATCATTTATGTTTTTGATTCTCTCTCCATCAATGAGCCTCTTGCGCACCAGAAAGGCCTCCTCTGCATCTCGGATTCCCCGGACCGCTTCTTGAACACCCTGCTTGACAGTTAGGTTGACAACTTTTTTGATAAGAGTACTCTCGTAGTACTTTTTCGCCCTGCACAGAAATCTCAGCACAGCAGAGTACAGCTTTCCTAAATCTTGCTCGAGCCCCTTATGCAACTCATGAGATCCCCCTCCCTGGCCGTCGTCGTGGTAGTGATGAAGGTACAGCGCTTCCATAAGGGCACACCGTGCAATGACGCTTGCAGCCCTCTCGAGCCCCTCGACAATGTCATCGAAGGCCTCAAAGCTGTTAATACACAGCTGTAGTACGAAGCGCACGCCGGCCCAAGGCAGAGCAGCATGTACAGGGTCGAAGGAGACTGCGGTGTCGACGACCTCCATAAAGCGCCGGATGCAGGAGATCATCTTGGCGCAGAGATCACGCACGATGAGATCCTGGTTGGTGAAGATGCTCCTAGTCTTCCATCGGTTGCGCTGGCACCTTTCACGCTGGTACTCGACTGATGCAAGGATGTCTGTCAGGATACCGGTGGTGGTGTTAGCTTTTGATGTGCTGGCGCTGAACATGGTGCGGTCCTTCTCGCTGAGTAGTGCGAGGGCTCGATCCCAGAGGGAGGGGCTGCTAGAGGTTGGTGCAGCTGGAATTGATGTATCCCCATTCTCGTCAGGTGCAGTGCTGCTGAGACTATGCACTGCTGGCATGATGATGATAAGTTATCAAGCATGGGTGGTTAATGCTAGTATTGATGGGTTTCAAGGCTACGCATTGGGAAGAAGTCGGTCACAGTAGCTTGATCAAGGCGGGGTAAAACGAAAACAGGCCATGTCTTACATCGATGAGGGTTTTTGAATGCTCATGTCAGCATGGCTGTGTCTGGCTGTTGTCCTACAAAGGGTCTCACCTGGCATCTTAGAATTACATAACACCCTATCATGCTAGTGGCTAAAGCACAGAGACATGGTTTGGATTCTGGTTTAGCAAGTATGCAAGCTTGTTTTATTCCCTCTAGCTATTCAGAGATTGTTTCCTTATTCGGGACCTGGACTTCATTGTTTTGTAGCGACTCAAACATTACGACATACAACATGACGTTTGACGACAGCAGCGACGTGCTGACGATGTTCAACGTGACGATTGTGGCCGACGAGGGCTACGAGAACATGACCGGAACGATCAATATATCGACAACATTTCAAGCAAATCCAGGCGTCGTGGGCTCGCGCTATGGTGGGTGCGAGGGCAATATCACCTCCCGGCACTGCGTCTTGCGTCTGGCTACCATTAACTATCCCGTCACGCTTTCAAATGCCACGGCAACACTTGGCACATGGCAAAGTCTTAAAAACGATACCATCAGCATCTCCGAAATCGGTACTTGGAAGGTTCAACTCAACACCATACCGTCGGACCCTGGGGAGTTAACCATTGGATGGCAGACGATGCTAGGAGGCATCGCATCTATCACGAAAACACTCTATGAGAGGCGTCTTCTATGATAGCAGTGTTAGTTTATTATGTATCGCAATAGGACGGCTAATCATCTCCATTCCTGGACACCACCGGGCAGGCGGCCAGCAGTTACCTCAAGTCCAACCTCCCCAGCTACGGCAGCTGTGCCATGGCCTGGGACGACCCCACTGAGGACATCGTGAACACCGTGCGGGAGCTCATGTTCCGGAGCGCCATAGCCCAGTCGCTCAACGGCACAACCACAGTGTCTCCGCCTACCAGTCGCATTACGACTACCTCAGCATCGTCATAGGCTGTATGCTCCTCGAGGTTGCCATCATCCTGGTCCTCATGGTCGGGTGGCGGCGCCTCGGGCGGGAGTTCTCCACCGATACGTTCCAGATCGCCCGGGCATTCGGGGTGCCGCTCCTCCAGCTACAGAGCGAGAGCTCCGACGACACTATCAACGACCTGACGGCGAAGGTTGGGGAACAGCGGGTGCGCTATGGCGAGGCCGCAGCCCAGAATGTCCACGTATTCGAAGCTCAGGGGTTGGTGTACCCGGGCAGGCTGCCGCCGGTACCTTCTTCGTCGTTGGCCCTTTCAGAGGAAATCCCCTTTGATGGATTTGTGCAAACAGGTGGCCAGGATGCGGAACGTGATGGTTCCGGCGTGGAATTGATAAGCCTGATCGACAGAAAAGCAATCGCCGAGGACGGGAAGATGCCTGGTGCGCCCAAGCTGGAATCCAATGAAAAGGAACGAATGCGACCGGTTCGAGAAGGAGTTTATTATTGAGCCCGTAGAGCAAGTCGAACCTCTCGAGCTATTAATATAAGCTACTGTCGAAGATTGTCGGTTACGATTACAAACTGCTCTGCGTACAGCAAATGCCCTCCTCCCCCCATTGCTGCACTGGCCCTTTTGTTTTTCTTCCTAAGAATATGATAAAATTATCACATTCCGCATCTTCAACATAGTCTCCAAGCAAAAGCAAGACAAAATCACTCCTTAAATTTTACATCTATCTCCGCTAGCCTATCAAGCCAGTCAGTATCAAAGCAAGGCTATATAGGCCATTGACATCTATTCCCATGTCTTGCGAACATTTTGTGAGATTAGTGAGAGGTTACAGCATAACCTCTATCACACTCTCAGTTCCTTCGTCGCCGTTGCTGAAGATTCCAGTAATCTTGAGACCAGCACTGCTGATCAATTTCCGCCATTGGCGCTCCGAGCGCTCAGAGGCAGCATTGACCACCATCATGAGAAGGTCGAGCGAAAGGGGCCGCCAGTCCGGCCTATCATTGTCCAGCACATACTCATTGAGCAGGATCTTCGAATAGCCTGGTTCCATCACGGCCTTGAGCTGTGCGAGAATCTCCCTGCACTTCTCATCCGGCCAATCGTGAAGCACAGAGCGCATGTAATATGCTCTGGCGCCCTTGACAGGTTGCGGGGTGAAGAAGTCATGTGCTTGTGCCTCGATGCGCCCATCGGCGTCTATACCCTTGGATTTCGCCAGTGCAATAATATGTGGTCGCTCCTGCAGAACAAGGCGGCCGGTATAGCTAGGAACGTCTCTCCTCATTTCTGTGGTTAGAACAAGTTAGCACTAATTCTGTTCGATATTGGCAAGTTGGGGATAGCAGAATAGGGCAGCAGTGCGTCTTACCTTGCAAAATATCGCCCATACTACCACCCAGATCGATGAAAGCTGATGCGTCGCCTTCGGATTTCAACCCTTCAACAAGATGCTCTTTGCAAGGATACATGTCTGTCCAAAGAGGTCGGTGCTTGCGCATCCCACTATTCAGTCAACAGTCAGCTGGATTGCTCTGGTAACTCTAGTGGATGTATATATTATACAAGAGCGAAATAGACCCGATATTCTACGACGCCGGGCTTGTTATAGTTAAACGGGACACACGTACTGGATATAGTTGTGGAATGCCTGGAAAGCCACAGGGTTGTCCCTCGGGTTCTGCTCCGTGAAGGGATAATCGACACCGTTGGCATATGGCCACGGCCCTTTGCGTGTGTCCTCAGGATTCTGGAAGTTGGTCTTCCTCAGATACTCAGGCAGCTTAGCCCAGGTGAGCGCTGTGCAATCATAATGGAATACGATACCACCAGCACACTCTGGCAGCACGAGAGTGTGAGTCAGCGGGTTAGGCGCGTAGAGGCCCGACCCCTTTGCATCGATCATGCGCATCGATACACACATGCGGGCGATGCGGTCGACGAGCTTCGGCGAGGCTCCCGTGGGTGCAGCCAGCTCCTCGGCAGTCTTGGGCCGCCCATCTTCCGCGATGGCAGTCTCAAAGATTTTCAGGTCCACCGCGACGCGCGTTGCAGCAGTGCGGGCAGGCTGTAAAAGGAAGGGCGGCGTCAGCATCTCGCCAGCCATAGTCTATAGTTGATTGGGGTATCTACCTGAGCCCAGAATGACCAAGCCACGCTCTCCATAGGCCGCTCGGCTTGATGGAGCAGCTCACGGGCGGAGGCCACCAATGCCTCACGGGAGTCCGCTTCGCCGGCTAGGAGTTTCTGGCCTGCAGCGGCGACGGCGTTGAGTGCTTGCTCAACTCCATCTTTCTGGCCAAGTGTGTCAGATATCTCCTTAGACATTGTGTGAGACGCGATCCGTTCAGACGATATGTGGTGGGCTGGAAGTACGTGTGACTGTCTTGTCGTTGCAGCTTGCCAAGGCTTGTGCTAGTTTAGTGCAGATGAACTGGACAAGATGAAGTCTCAAACCTGGAGTCGTTTATATAACACGGCGCGGGAGCCTCAACATATGCAGTGCTTTGAATCCGTATTTACATTCTACTGTGGGATAATGGGACGTGCATAGACAGCTAGTGCTGTACTTTGTGGTACGAATGGAACTTTCTGCAGCACTAAGGCACGCAGTAAGCGTGCGTTGGGAGCTAGAGAGCAAGCCTGTGCTGGATGCCCTGCCAGAATCTTCTTCTGCTCGTCCTGCCTGGGCATAGGTCCTGCACATGGCAGCCTAATTCACGACACTATTGCTTACCACGTCGCAGTAGGATTACGTTGGATCGGAGAATCGGCTCAGATTTCCTGAAATCTTCTTTCCCGTCCTGAGCTGAAAGATAACTACGGTTTGGTTGTTGGAGTGGGTAGATGGGTGGATTCAAGAATACGTTGGTCCCCACGTGCTAAGGATTTTGTGGAGCACTGCACACCATCCCACCCTTCCTTTAGATTCATAGTCCACGGTATATTACTATAAAAAGTCCAAAAGTACTAAACACGTTGATTCCCTACAATAGTGAGCCCAACTTGGTCAAGTCGAAGATTATCTTGCACAGGCATCTGAGTGTGGGCGCTCACTTACGCTGACTTAGCTAAAGAAAGGAAGAAGAAGAAAATAAGCTTGTGATCCCACGATGATAGTGCTTTACGCTGCCATGAGAGGGATTTCGCTCCGGCCAGCGCAGAACTCCTCCATATATCAATGCAGTGATGTTATCAGATTACTCACTTGCACTGGACTTCGTTTCATTTTCTGCATTCTAGACGCACGCGTGCGAAAACGGTCACCCAGATTCCGACTGAACTGAGATCATGGCTTCAGCTGGTGCATCCATGGCATTGCCTCCGGACGTGAATCGGGGCCCGACCATTGCCATTGTCTCCTGGGTCGTGACAGCCATTTCTACCATCTTTTTTGCCTTACGTCTCTATACGAAAGTTTTCATCATCCGTCTCCCTGAATGGGACGACTGGATCCTTCTTTTTGCCGTTGCTCTCAACATCACCGCTGCGTCTCTCGCGTCTGTCACCATCCAGTATGGCCTGGGCCGCCATATATACTATTTGACAGAGGACCAGGTTTCCAACATTCTATTCTATTCGGTCATTGCGGAACCTTTCGGCGTTTTTGCATACTGCATCCCAAAACTCGCAGTGGTCATGCTGATCGTGAGGCTGATGGGCCCTCAGAAACGAGGGGCCAATCTTCTCTATGCTATGATCGCAATCTTGTTTGCCACATCCGCCGCATCTCTTATCCTGTATTATGCCCAATGCGACCCTCCCAGCCACATATGGAACCCGTCAGAGCCCGCCAACTGTTGGCCCGCGAGCGTTTGGACCAACGTGACATATGCAGCCGGTGGTAAGATTCTAACAACACCTCCACAACAACCTTGTGCACGTTTACGCAAAAAGCTAATATGAAAGTCGGACTTCACTACAGCCTGGTCTGCCTTCACGGACTTTATTCTGGCAGTTTTCCCGTCAACGATCCTCTATAATCTCAAGATGAAAAAATCACGAAAAATCCGTCTATGTATCATCATGGGACTAGGAGTTTTGTGAGTGATTACCGCGTTTTTCGGCTCTTCTTCTATCGAGTGCCGCGACCACGCCTCAACCAGCTGCTGACCTCACCCAGGGCCACTATTGCCGCTATCATCAAGACAACCCAGGTCCAGTACAGTCAGAATCCTGACCTCACATGGAGCATTTTTTCACTGGACATCACGACTTGGTAAGATATACCCTCAGCTCTGCTTAGCAGCCTGTAGCTCACCCTGGCAATTAGCATCGAGACACAAGTCGTGATCATTGCAGCTAGTGCGCCAGTACTGCCCCGACTGCTGGAGGCCCTTCAAGGCAAGAAGAAGGGCGGCTCGTCTGCGCAGTCTGATATACCTGGATCTGGCTTTTCAGCGCAGAAGAAGGCGACGCATGATGTCAGAGGCTTCAGCGAGGGAAGCGGCAAATATGGAACCGAGAGCACTGTGGAGCTCAATGATAGAAACGACTCCTGGGCATAGTTGATCGTGGCTCTACACAGTTTTCATGTATCCATAGCTATAGGATATTGCAGTCACGACAGTGTTGGTAGGATAACGATGTATTAATGATGCGAGGATATGCCCTGCGGACGAGTGTTTCGATAGTACAAATCAAGCAAATAATTGAATTAACAATAATACAAGGAATTCGCAAGGAGAAGGAGAAGGAGAAAAGAAGAAGGCCCAAATAGAAGGGAGGTTCCCAGTTTCGCATCTCGTTCTGCTGGTCCTTTTTCGACCAGACGCAGCGATTGCACGTGGTTCCTTTATCGGAATACTACTGCATACCTAGGTAGGTACATAGGTACATACATGCTTCAACCAACTCGTCAAGGGTCCATTTTCTGGCACGTGGCCACCAACCACCCAAAATCGAAAGGTATGGTGACATTCATCTAGATCTCCGTTTTACTAGGCCGATAAAGTTTTACACTAACTCCTGATCCTGACAATGCGGCTAATCCTTAAGATCCTTCTGGATTCAGAGCCTCACAAGGATTTCCACAAGCTATGTCGCTTTAAGTTTATCTCACTGACTAATATTTTCGGCCAATGTCGACTACCAGGAACAAAAGATGGTTTGATTATGTGTGTTGGCGGCGTCCTGGTCTAAGTGAGGCATCGGCATCGGCATCATGTTCCAAATCAGTATGTGGTTCCAGGTCTGCTATTAGCATCATGCAATCTCAAATGACTATCTCAAGGCTACCGGCGCCTTCGCATCCTTCGTCTCAGGAGCAAAGTCCATAATAGGAAGTAAGATAACCGGCACTAGGCTAATCAACCTTGAAAGCTCCGAGATGTTGGCCTCACCAACAGAATGGATTGGTGCCAAGTATTCAGGCTGCAAGAAACGGTTCAGGATTCTAAGCTGCTAAAAATCCGACTTTCGGGGAGGCGGAGCATGATGCGCATACGCGTCGGAGGCAATAGCAAGGTGTCCATAGATCACCGTATGCTTGAAAACCGGGATGTTGGCATGTAGATGCAATAGCTCTAAGTAATCTCAAGGTTAGCTCATTGAGGTCTTACTCACCAAAGTCTTGGGGCCATCTGGCAGTTCAAGCTGGTGCAAAACGGTGGACAACCTCCTTCCTCGACGAACAGCTCACAGAAATCACATCTTCTTAACGACTATTTGTGTCCATTCCAGAACGTCTGCCGACAAGTTCGATTGCAGGTTCAGCGACGCTCACGATGGACGCTTCCCGGAATGAACAGTCCACCAGCTTGTCTACCTCGGAGACAAAGCCCTCGCCCGATATGAAACCCATACTGAACAACTACTCGGGAAACCAGAACGTGAAGTTCAGCGTCCTCTGCTGGGTACCATCGTCATGGGTTCCGTATATCCAATTGATGCGACTGGTGCCGCCGATCGGTCTGTTTCTCATCTACATCCCGCACATTATTGGACTCATCCATGCAGCCATCCGCCTGCACACTCCACCCGAAGATCTTCTCTACCCCCTTGGAATACTGCTGGGCGGGTCGATCTTCGTCTCCAACGCAAGCCATATCTGGAACGACTTGATCGATGCGCCACTCGACGCCAAAATACCACGCACACACCGGCGCCCCATTCCACGCGGTGCTGTCTCGTTCTCCGCCGCCGCGACCTTCATGACGGTGCAGGCCTTCATGGCGGCCATGTTTTTGCCACTCTTGGCTTCTTCTGAAGCTTCAGTCTACGCCGGAATCATATGCGTGTTCATCATCTGGTATCCATTCGCGAAGCGGCACACGCACTTTCCGCAATTTGTCCTTGGCTTCTGCATGGCCGGCGCCGTGATGATGGGCGAGACGAGTCTCGATCCAGAGCCATTTCGGATCGCGTACCAGCCTTTCATCCTACCTAATCGGCGGATTGAAGGGTCGATCCTCAGCCTTGCAGGCGTCTGCCTGTTTTGGGCCGTGATCTATGACACGATGTATGCGCACCAGGACTTCAAGGATGATACTATCGTGGGGATAAAGAGCTTCGCCATTCTTTGTGGCCGCGCCGGCACGAAGCCCGTATTATTCTTACTCCTTTCCGTTATTGCTATCTTGTTAAGTGCCTGCGGCTTTCTCAGCGGCTTTGGCCTGACATTTTACCTGGTCGCGCTCGGTGGCACTGTTATCTCGTTGGGCGTCATGATCTTGTGGGCAGATCTGGAGGACCAGGAGAGCTGCTGGTGGTGGTTTAAGAACGGATTCTGGGGCCCGACCACAGCACTTCTAATGGGCCTGTTGTTGGAGTACGTGTCTCAGCAGATTTCAGAGCGGGTGGTCATGGAATAGCACACCTATGAAGGCATGGAGTTACATAGTGCATCGAATAGAGGGTTGGTGAATTAGAAAATCCAACGAACTTGCATTGATGTACTAGCTTGGCGATATCTCTCGGACCTTTCGTTGTAATCAGTGAAACAGATGTAAAGCTGCTACCTTTGACGTGGTTCTTGCGGCAGTCACCCTCTGTACCAAAAACTATCTCTGAGCAAGTTCACAAGATGAAAACTCAACCAAAGCTTGTGCGTTGACAGAGAAGAATGGTACTCAGACTAATGCCCATTTGCAGAAGTGCAGCTGCTGAGTGAGAAAGAATTGAAGACCCTCCAGGCACCCAGGTTCGTGTGTAGGAAATGTCGCGAGTTCTGATATAGAAGCTAAATAGAAGGGTATCCACAGTAAAGGATGGACTTATCATTGTAGTGCTTACTGCCTACAGTCACCAAGTACGACATTGGACGGCCAGGGCATCTGAGCAGGGCTAGACTTCGGACAAGGATCATTTCAGCTTCGCCATCTGCCAGCATTATCCGAATTGAATTGCTTGAATGTATTTCTTGCATTCCCATTTTACTGGCGCTTGTCATTGCATCTTTCAGAGAGCTACCATACTCGCTTCTTGTGATCTCTGAGAGACCAAGTTACCCATTCCTTGTTGTCGACTCATGTGCCGAGATGGAGGACATTGTCCGCTTGAAGGAGACAATCTTGACGCTCAACACTAGAGCGGTATTGGGCACACTCGTCAGTACTGCTAGATATTACCCAGTCTCCATATTAGTATGCAATTTGTGTTGTGCAGAATAGCATATTGACATCGTGGGCAAAGGTTTTCGGTTACTTTCTCGCTATTTTGTTACATGGGATCCTACTACAACCATTGCGCAAATTTCCCGGGCCATTCATCACCAGAATAAGCCGTGTGCCTTACTGGTATGCCGTCTTCACGGGAAATGAAGCTCGATTTCTTCGTGGACTTCACTCCAGATACGGCCCAGTAGTCCGTTACGGCACTGGCGAGCTCAGTTACACGGATGCCCGGGCCTGGAAAGAGATTTATGGCTATGAGAAGGGCAAGACCGAGAATCCCAAGGATGTTCGAATATATGGCAAGACCTGGAATGGAGCCGGCACCATCGTCACCGCCGACTTTGCGACTCACGCCCGATTTCGGCGGGTGCTCGCGCCAGCATTCTCAGATAGGGCTCTCAGCAAGCAGGAGCCGCTTTTCAAGAAATACGTCAATATGATGGTTTCCAAAGTGCGAGAAGCAGTGAGCACAAAGCCGGAACAGCCTGTGGACCTGGTCAAAATATTGAACTTTACAACCTTTGACATCATGGCGGAGCTTACGTTTGGTGAGCCTCTGGGCCTGCTCGAAAACTCAGCATATACAGAGTGGGTGCAACGGATTGCAGACTCTGTATGGGTTCGTTCAGTCTTGTCCTTCATGGCATACTATCCTACCGCCGAGGCTATCTTCAACTTGATTCAGCCAAAGTCTTTCAAGGAAATTGGAAATGCGCATTTCCAACACTCGGGTAAGTTGAACATCCTGTCAGCCGCTCTGCTCCCGATACAGGAACCAGAAGTCAGACTCCTTTCTTCAATCATATCTCCTGACAACAAATACTGGGATGGCACTGCCGCGCTGGATTCTTTTTAAAAGCGCGAGGACTTGGGCTAACAAGCTTGATTATTGAAAGCGGAACGAGTTAATAGGCGGCTGAGCAAGGGTTCAGACCAGCCTGACATTTGGAATCTCGTTCTGTCCGCTAGTGAAGAGTCTTCCATGAATATCGATGAGATGCACGCCAATGCAGACTTCATAATGGCAGCCGGAAGTGAGACGACGGCTACCTTGCTGAGTGGTATAATTTACTACTTGCTGCGTCATCCTTCCAAGATGGACATCCTCATTGACGAGATCCGGAACGAGTTTCCGCGCGATGAGGACATTGGTTGGACTCAACTCTCCAATCTGATGTATTTGAACGCCTGCATTGAGGAGGGTTTGCGCATGTTTCCACCCATCCCATCGACGATGCCACGTATCACCCCAGCAGGTGGCAATACCATCATGGGTGAATGGATTCCTCCCGGGGTAAGTTGTTGCCTCCTTCTCCGCACGTCTCTCCACCCTATGCTCTTCAGCGAGACTGACAGGTTTAGACGTCTATATCTGTCAACCATGGATCTACCTATCGGTCACCGAGCAATTTCAAGAATTCGGATCAGTTTGTTCCCGAAAGGTGGATGGGCGATCCCCAGTATAAGGACGATAAGAGAGAAGCGCTTCAGCCGTTTTCTCTGGGTCCCCGAAATTGTATAGGCAAGAAGTGAGTACACAAGTCCTCCTTAACACAACAAATGTTGCAGAGCTAATAGTCACGTGTTTAAAACAGCATGGCTCTGCATGAAGGTCGGCTTATTCTGGTTAAGCTTCTATATAATTTTAATTTCCAGCTGTGTGATGGCATGAATGACTGGGACGATCAGAAGGTGTGGTTGATCCGAAGGAAAACTCCCCTCTTGTGTCGATTGACGCCTCGGGAACAGTAGCTACAGCCCCGGGACAACTGAAGAATGCTCAGCTCGATCATTGGCACATAAGTGCTCTGCGGAAAAGGGATTTGGCGGAAGGGACGGATCTTGGAACCTCATTCAATGTTAAATTCCCTCCTTAGATCGATTAGTAGGATCTTGAGTTCCCAAATACTGTTTGTGGGCCGAAGAGGAACTATATACGTCAACACCTTGCTCGGGTCATGATTGCCTTTCACCGTACATGCTCGTATCGTGTCTTCTCTACGGCTCACTCCATGATACTCCTCGCAGCAAAACGCATATGCTTGTTTCAGAACCACTATATTGATAATGCAGGTGATGCAGAAGGAATCAAGTGGATCACAACACTATTAGCCTCTTCTCACCCCTCCTCCTTGTCCCCCTCATGCATCTTTTCAGGATACAACAAGCGTAATTATACATTCATTATTGTTCAAGCGATCATATTATTTTCTCCTGGTATTGAAAGATACACCTGATAAGTGATCATTCTTTCTGCTACTATAAGTTTTCTGCAATACCCGCTTGTCTCTAGGTTGCAGCCAAAATATCCCTGCCAGTGTTGTGTAAGTCAACGACCATTATCAGCGTTAGGAGACGAAGGAGAAAAGGAGCGGAAACAGAGGAGAAGAGCAAGGAAAGAGGGGAGGGCGGCAGGAGACAGAAGTTGGTGGGAATAGGTGAAGATAAAACGACGGAACGGGAGGCAGAGGACGACGCCCGCGGGTGGGGGCTGGGGGTTGGGACTAGCAATAGGCGAGGGCGACTCGCATGTGCGTTGGCATATTGTGTGGTGCTGCGTGCCAACATATTCAATCGTCCATGGCCCTTCATCAGAAGTATAAAACACGCCCCCCCCCCCCTTTCCCCGTGTTTCCAAACCAACCGCACCATGTGTAGGTTTGCACCCCGCATCACATACCAGCCAAGGCCATCACCGAGTTGCCAGCCCCACAAAGATGACAGACAGCACCAGTTTACGTCGTGTATGTGTATGAAATTTCACATTTCCCTTGTATCGTACTGTAATGCAAGTCTCTCTCAGACTTGCATCAGTTAACATGGCAGGCTGACCTCGAACCACATGCCAGTGCGAGGCATAGGTTGCCTTGTTAGGAGCGGACAAGGTCGCACTCCCAGGAAGCTCTGCGTACAATGCAACTCTGCCATCGTACTTTGCCTTGCAGGCAGCCGCCGTCCATCCACTATGTTTCGTAACGCCACAAGCAACTGCTGATATGTCAGCCATTATTGGCTCTCTTACCAACATTAATAATAATGCATCTGGCTCGGGTCAAGAGAGCAGCAACAGCTCATGCCAGTTTGCCATTCGATCCGGGGGTCATATGTGGTTTCCTGGCGCATCGAGCGAGCCGGGCGGCATCACCGTCGATCTGTCAAGCCTCAATTCTATCGAATTCGACGCTGCAGTCGAAAACTCGACCGTATCTGTCGGTGTAGGGGCGACGTGGGATGCCGTCTACGCGAAGCTCGACCCCCTGGGACTTAGTGTGGCTGGCGGCCGAGTATCCGGCGTCGGCGTGGGAGGCTTGACGTTGGGAGGTGGTCTGTCTTATTTTGGGCCTCGCTACGGTTGGACATGCACCACAGCTTGTTCGTTTGAGGTTGTCCTCGCTGATGGGTCTATCGTGGAGGCCGATGAAGAGAACAACACAGATCTTTTCCATGGACTTCGAGGCAGCAGCAATAATTTCGGTGTTGTCACCCGCATCGTGCTAAAGACCTTCGAGCTGGACCAAGGTCTGGTGTGGGCCGGTACCGTGTACAGTCCACTCTCGACCATTGACGCCCAGATCCAGACCTACGTCAACCTCTTGGCCGCAGAGCATTATGATGAGAATGAATCCTTCATTACCGGATTGGGATACTCCCAGTCTAGCAACCTCACAGTCGTCACCAACGAGCTTCTTTACACGAAACCATCTGGCGACGTAGCCCCGTCGTTGTACAGGGGCTTTCTCGATCAACCATTCATTGTCAACAAATCTGCCATCGTCAATATGACAACACTTTCCCAACAGCAGGCTGCTTATTTGCCTCCAGGGTAGCCCAGTACGCAGAAAACACTGTCCTCTTCATCCTCCTGCAATATGACTGGCAGTCGCCGTGCACCATCACCTGTTTGTCTACAGATCCTGGTTCAGACGCTTATTTGCTACAACGACCTTCCGGCCGACTACGGAAATGCTCCACGCCGCATTCGACGCCTTTAACAACAGTCTAGCCGAGGTCAAGGGTATCAACGGCATGAAATGAACGCTCTCATTCGACCCTCTCCCTCCTGCAATCTATCAGCGTGATGCTACAAAAAATGCACTGGGATTCGCCGATCGTACCGGCACGCTGGTCGTATGTCTTCTATCCCATGGATGGACTGACGAAGCCAACAACGAGCGCGTATACAGGTGTCCAAATCTCAGAAAGAGGAGAGAGAGACAGAGAGAGAGACTGCTGTTATACGAGGGCAAGAAGGACTCGCATTGCTAGTGTGCTGAAGAAAAGAGAAAAGAAGAGAGAAGCCACGAGGGCAACTAACTGAGGCTATCAACAGGCCTGGCTGCTGGCTGGCTGGGCCGTGCACGGCCTAGAGCCGGTGACTCACTGGCCCTCGCACAGCTGTTGGTTCATAGCCAGGAAGGGTTCGCATCCTCTCCAAAAATTATCAGACTTTGACAAAGCCAGAAGATCCGTGTAAAATCGAATCGCATTCGCTTCATGTCAATGTTCGATGCTGCAACGTTGGGACTTTCTTGGTCTTGGACAGAATAGCGTTTTTGAGACTCACGCAGGAGAGAAACACATCCGCTTTCCAGCCCCACGTTGCATGATGTTGTCAAGTAGTAACATGGTTCTGTGCCAACATCTGCACTCCTTAGTAGAGTGGAGTAGTTGTCGCTAATGTTGACGTTGGGAGTCCAAATACCTCAATGCGGTTTAAGCCCGTCGACATGGTGACACCGAGGTGGAATTTCCCCAAGCAATTTGCAAAGCTGTGGGTAACCAACAGCTGCAGTCGTCATGCACGAATCCTTCTTGATTAGCAGAACTAATCATCCTGAGCGACAAAGTCATTCTGCCTCTGACCTTCCGCGTCAGATCGGCTGAAGGGGGAAGGCTGGAGGTCATTGACCCCCCAGTGATACTGCCAAGGTCTGGGCTTACGGCTTCGTGCTTCCTGTGGCCTCTATGTTGCCGTAAATTAAAACGGGTTTGAGTGAGACATGTCTGAGTTCTCAGGCCCAGTCACGCAAAGCTACAGGGTTTCTCTTCCAGCGCATGGTTTGGCCATCTCTGCAGCTCCTTTCAACTTACTTCCCAACACTCTAGACCAAAAGGAGCACAACGGCAGCTCTTACCAGCACGATTCTCTTGACAGGTGCAAATGGCGGTCTCGACACCGGGATTGTCCAGGCTATCGTAGCAAAGACCGAGCTGTCAGTTCAACACCACGGACTTTATACAGTTCGAAACCCAAGCACGGCGACTTCGCTCCAGTCGATCCTGCGAGGTGCCAAGGAATCTCACTCAGCCGATGTCGTTTCGCTTGACCTTTCAAATCTGTTGTGTGTACGCGAGTCCGCGGCAATCATCAATGCCCAAGTTCCCGCTGGCGAAATCCCACCGATCCGGACCTTGATCCTGAACGCAGCGCACCGTGATCAGCACGGCCAAACACAGACTGAAAGCGGCTTGGATCTTGCTTTTGCGACCGACTATCTCGAGCATTGGCTGCTGGTCCTTCTGTTGTTGCAAGGCATGGATCGGAAATCGGGCAGGGTGGTTGTTCTGGGAAGCTGGGTCAAGACATTGATTCTAACCCTCGTCATGTATATCGCGGCCATAATCTCGCCCAATGGCACGATGCGCTCGACATCCAAGTCGGCCAGCGATGTTCTCGTAGCTGCCGTGGAGACTCGGCCGCCTTTTGGCGATTGTCCCAAGGGCCTCTATATGAACGGGTCTGAGCCTCACGATTTGAGCGTCGAGGCCAAGGATGCGGAGAAGAGGGCCAGTGTATGGAGAGCCACTGTACAATACACTGGGCTGGAGCAGGGAGACACTTGCCTGGGCGACTGGGTCTGATGCGTACTGTTGTCATCTCGGCTTTCGCCAGGCGAAGTTCTTGAATGAAAGGTAAACAGGCATGTCAGTTCAAGAGACACCTCCGTCAATCAAATATTACTGTACTCTGTACACCATCATCAATCCCTGAGTACATGATTGCTTGTAGACTTCAAGTTGGCTCTATTTTTCTTATGTGTTTATTTATTTCGGAACGAGACAAGTCTACATGCTACTTATGTACACAATTCCACAGGATTTTGCTTGCAAATAGGTACAAAGAAGTTGTTGAGTTGCCGTAAGATCCATGGATCTGCCCAGATTCGGTTCTCAGGTGCAACATTGGTCAACTCTTACAAAACGGCATCAGCTTAGTAGATAGGCATCTTGAACGCGTCCAGGTCGTACAGCAAGGTGCTGATGGAAGACTGGTTGGACTGGCACTGCATGGTGCTGTTGTCGGTCCAGTAAGGACGCGTGGGCCACGCGCAGATCTGGCCTGTCTCCCCAGCCAGGTCGCCGTCGATGACAGTGGCGTTGAGGGTGGTCGGCTCAACACCATTCTCGACCCAGTCAATCATGACTGCGAAATTATGTTGAGGAAACGGGGCATTGGGCTGCAGATCGTTGGTGGCGCAATGGGCCGCGCCGGGAACGAGGTAGAATCGGTACCACTCGTTCAGCGCCTCATTGCCATCCTCGAACGACAAGTCTGGGTACATGATGCTGCGTACTGACTCATGGTAGCGGATGGAAGAGGATGGCGGGATGCTGGTGTCGGCCTCGCCGTGGTAGTGCAGCAGACGACCACCCTTTTCGTAAAAGGGAGTGAGGTTGGGCAGGGTGGTCTGGAGGGAGTCGGTATAGAGCTCCATGCCCTTGATCATCCAGTCTCGCAAGTTGTCGTATGTGACATTAGTCAGGTCCAGGGAGTCAACATCCTGCCAGTCAAGGAACTTGGTGACCCATTCGCCATTGGAGTCGGGATTGGTGATTGTCCAGGTGTCAGTGTCGCTATCATAGATGGTTGGGTCACCAAAACCAGCAGCCGGCTGGAAGGGAAGATAGACCTGGCGACCGTCGGAATCCTTCAGGCCGGCCAGCAGGGTCTGCGCAACGAGGATGCTTTCCGCCGAGAAAGTTCCGTTGACCGCTGGAGTTGCGGAGGTGGATTGTCTCTTCGCATTCCTCTTGCCATAGCCCAAACCAAGACTCGTCGAAGACCCGGCGGCACACGAGTAGGAAGTACCAAGTAGGCTGGAGACGTTGAACTCAAGACTGCAGAGATCACTGCGTGCGATGACGCCATCTGCCTTGCCGTCCAAAGCGTCGCAAGCGGCCATAGTCGCATTCACGATGGTGTCGAACTCACAGGTCGAAGGGTAGTAGCCGATGGTCTCAACCTGAACCGGGGCGACGAGATGGTTCATCTGCTGGTGCCCATAACGCATTGCCGGAGCACCGGCAATAATGCCATCGTAAAGTTCGGGGGCACGTTGGACCTGGCTCATCCCTTCTCTGCCGCCTTCCGAACAGCCTGTGTAGTAGGTGTACAGCTTGCTACTGGCGGTTGAAGAGGAGTTGGTCGTTGTAGTGCCGTAGAAGTTGCTGGTAAAGACCTTGCCAATCTGGGTCATCTCAGCAATGGCTCGGTAACCCCAATTGTACACCATAGGCCAATTGACAGTGCCGTTACCCAGAAGGAAAACATCGTCGAAGTTGGTACCGCCGTAGTATGGCATACCTCCATCGGTATAACCCGACACAGCACCAAGAGAGACACCTCCGGTCATGTCGGCCCCGCCAGACCCGTTGTTGATAGTATAAGCTGCGCCACCAGTAGCCAGAAACCGATTTTCGAACGCGTCAGGGCTCGGCATGTAGTAAGTAACCACGAGCTGATCGTCGAGGTTCTGGTGGCTGTAAGCAAAAGACACCTCGCAAAACTCCACAACAGAGTCAGGCCAGAACGTTGCATCGGTTACGCTGTAGTTGGTATAAACGCTCGCGGTCACTGATGTCGAGTCGAATGTGATACCCTCAGGAATGTCGGAATCTGTCGAAGGCAGAGCTGACGAGACGTAATCCGTCGTGCAGACACTGCTCAGGGATGCTGCCGAAGCTGTGCTCAGGCTGACTGAGGCTGAAGCCAACAGCCTGAGCAGCCTTTGTGTCGAGCCTCTCATTGTATTGTTTGGTGATCGGCCCGCAAAATGAAAGAATGACTAACAGAAAGTATCTAAAAGAATGTAAGCACATCAAAAGAGTGAATCAGACAGCCAATAGAAACTATTCAAGAAGCTCAACCTCAGCGTCTCAAAGAATTAAAAGCATGTTCTCTTTATAAATGCTTTATTGTGCACATCTGCGTATTCGCATATAATAATGCTACATCGTAACTCAGCCCCACATTCCGTCAGGCACATATAAAAAGAAAAGCGTACTGCGGGTCGCACGAGATTTACAGTTCGTCACCTACTATCCAGTGCCACGAGCCTATGTCTCAGCCGACGCCTAACGCCGAGTGTGTGAACGAATATTCCCGACGCTTGGTCAGGACGCGTACTCCCACTACGCATAGTACGCATGTGGAGCGCAGAACATTGTTTGTGACTTGCATTCGATCATTACTGCGCCCCGATTAAAAAGTTTCATGTAGCATTTGTTTGAAAGGGATGAACACAACTAGCGTCATCCATAATTTTAAGGTGAGTTCACGGCCCCAGCCCGGCACTTATAAGTATGTACGGTTCTAAATATGGTTCGTGCCGATTTTGACTTAATAGTATACCCATAGACCTGACTCAACTGCCCTGACCGCCCCCTACGAGGCGCATGTGGTAGAAGCCAGCAAACCTGGAAGTTTATCTATGGAATGTTTCATTGTCACTATCGATTTCATCGCCACACACTTCTCATCCCAGTTCTAAGTCCCGTGATAGCACATAGACCGCTAAGAGAAGTCCGAGCCAAGTTCATCCATTCAATCAGTTGACGAAATGGCCCTCAGCTAGACATCGTCGGCCTGTTGAAGCCCCTCCCTTCCCCCCCTTCATCACATGTCCACGAGTCAGACCGCTGCGCCCTGACGTCGTCCAGATTATACCGGCCTGTTCCGAGGGAGTGCGAGTCGCTCTTCTTGCCCGACGGATTTGCCGATGTCTCGAATGAAATGTGCCTTTGTATGTGCACGGCGCTGATATTAGAAGGCCGTCGTGGACTTCGTACCGAGTTACAGCCCCGGAATCGTAAAGTCCGAGGGTTCAAAAGTCCCCAGGCGCTTTCCATGATGATCACGAGATCCATGTCTTGAAATGGAGATGCAATGACAAAATTGTTAGAGCAAGTGTTTCGTTGCCACTGCCCAGAGGTTATTCCCCAGTACTCAGCCGTTGTGATGACCACTGCCCAATGATGGATTAGAAGTCTTTTGACTGGGACGAGTTCCAAGGACTTGGGAGAGAATCTTGTCATTTTCACCATTAAACCGAATCATGTACAGATATTGGGTTTAATGGTGAAAATGACAAGATTTTCTCCCAAGTAGGGCGCCGCTACCGGTTTGCCAGAGGGACAGCTCGATAATTGTGTGTGCGGAGCCAGAGCTAAGTCTCACGCCAAACGCCGACCATGAAAGCAGGAATCGTGGCCCATTTTCTATGTGGGTCCGACGGTCTACGCAGCTATATAGGCCATAGTCCCTTCCAGTCAGCTGGGAGTGGTCACTCCTTTTAGCTGTCGCATATTTTCTTTTTGTTTCTCGGCACGTTCGAGTGTGATATGTTGTTGGTTGTGCTCGCTAGCTTCTCAGCGACTACTGCTTCACTGCTCAGAATAACCAAGTAATCGAGGGAAGAAGAACATACTAATTTTAAAGGGATAACAAAGATGCCGACATAGGTGACGAAAACTCTGATGGCGTGTACGAGGCTCTGTACCTTCGAATGGGGTTAGTTACTTCTCGATGGCAGCAGGCGGTCAGGCCAGGCAGCTGAGACATGACTTCGGCACACGAGGAGACCAAGTTTCTGGCACCCAGCTCGCCCACTAGAGAGAAACAACAATGATAGCCACAACGAGGAACTACCATGTCTTGAATCTCTTCATGGTCAAGACGAAGTGTAAACGAAAAAAGAAGAAAAAACAGGCTGCTAGTCTTCATGCGGTCTAAGACGAGCGGTAAACTGCCAAAAGCTCGAGAAGGTCCCTATTTAACTGGGTGAGTTAGTAGTAACAAGCATGCCCATACCCAGAGCTGGT
This sequence comes from Cryphonectria nitschkei, assembly GCA_006503525.1. NCBI lineage: Eukaryota > Fungi > Ascomycota > Sordariomycetes > Diaporthales > Cryphonectriaceae > Cryphonectria > Cryphonectria nitschkei. The sequence goes on along the minus strand of LAZJ01000367.1, from coordinate 234,473 downwards.
ATATAAACTGCCTATGAATACTTAGTATTATTGCTTTGTTTATCGGGAACATACTGTCGCCGGAATGATGAGCCACTTATCTGCCTTGAGGAACTGCCCTTGGTGCGTTCGAACACATATTCTCATTATTAAGGGTTGTTTCCTTTGTCGAGGATGTTATGCATGATGAAGGCCCTATTCCCGGGCTCTCCATATGGTCTATTCTGTTAGGTGCTGAGAGCCGAGTGTATTTCTTACCTTCTTATACGGGACAGCATTCCTGCAGCTCCAGAAGTTTGCAGGAGATGGCTCAGAATCGTCACCCGCATTTCGGAGAATATGGGGTTGCATAGTGCTGAATATCCCGTCCGCACCGATCACGGCATCGAAGCTTTCATCATGCCCCAGATTATCGAAGACGATAGCACCGATTTGACGACCAGACCCTTATTGTATCTTGAACACTCACGCGTCTAGACTTGCATTTTCCCCTTTCAAGACCAGGAAAAGGGAGAAGAGAAGAAGAAAAACCAAAACCAAGAAGACAAACAACCTACTCGCAACGAACTCCGTCATAATGACTAGCTTAAATTGACAGACTAAGCACCAAACAGTCTATATACATCATGCATATGAGCTGCTAAAACCATGGTTATGCCCTAGTACTACTACCAAAAGAAAAGTTACACGATCGCCGGTGTATTGGGTGGTGCTGCATTCCATCGCCGTTGTAACAAGCGAGAAGGCGTCCACGAACGATCGTAAGTGTCCTTTGAACCGTGACTCTTTAGAAGGACTCTGAATGGCTGACTTGATGGCACTATAGGTGAAGCCATGATAGAAGTGAAGCTCTCCTTACCTGTCTTCCCCCAACCTTGATATTATCCTAGCTGGTGCTCGCATAATTTTGTAATTCATAATGAACCAAGCCGCGCCTACTGCCTATTCTCACCAGGAGCACGAGTCTAGTTTATCTCACGCGAAAGGACGGTCGGGAACGTCTAGGCGGCGGTGAAAGTTATGTCACAACGCCGTGGAAGGGTGCCGCTGCAGTTCAGCCTTTCGAGGATGCCATGATCCTCGATGCACTTTTGGGCCCATTGAGATCCCATCTGATGTGGAGCAAGTCTTGGAATCATATGATCCTATTAGAAGACACAGAGCTCAACGGGTTTTCGGTTCAAACAGAGATACCAGTTTCATTTTGTGCGAACAGAACCCAGTGGCTGGCTGTAACCCGGAAAGAATCAAGAGGCGTTTGGCCTCTCTGGTGGGCTGTCATCGCTGGCATCAATTTGGCTCCTTACAAAAATGGAAGGTTTCGCCGAGATGAACAGAATCTAGAGACGTGAATAGACAGATCAAACTTTTTACCAAACTCTGGCTGCGTTTAAATATATATCTGACCTTACATATTACTCAACTCCTTCTGCAATGCAGTCCATACTCGTGGAGCCAGTATTCCCATAATCCAGCAACCCCCTTCAGGGTCTTTCCCCAGGACAGTGAAAGTATTCCCCATCCATTTGTTTGGTTTGAGTCGTTGGAGATGATGGTACACCATCGTCCCCAATGGGTTGACTCTTGACTTCTCCTCGGCTCCCTGATGCAGCACAGCAGGGCTGAAGTCGGCTGCGCTGATGAGGTCGACCTTGGTCAAGTCGTTCCAGAGCATGAGCAATGCGTCCGACTCCCCACAAAACGGCATTTTTGCTTCTTTACCATTGTCTCTCATCTTGCGGAACAGGCGCAACAGTCCTATCATCTGGCTTTCCGTAGTTTGTTGCATGATATGGCGCCGGCATTCCAAAGCAATCGACCCAAGAGAGCCTTGCGAAAGCTCTGCGAGCACGGGTGTGAAACAAGCCAAGACCATATTCTGCATATACACACCTTGATTTCCATGTGGCTTCTCGAGGATAGATGCCAGACGGAACCGGGCATTCACAGCTGCCATAATAGTGACCGCCTTCGGACGTGTCTCTGCCAGGGCGATCATTCGCGCGGCCCAGGCCATAAGCACATCGCCCTCGCTAATGAAACAAGTTCTCTGATCCTGACTCACGGCAAATTCTGTAGCCTCTGCCTTTGCTTTGTTGTGGAGCTGAACAAGTGCTGACCTAGGGAGGTATATCGTCCGCTTCTCTACACCGTGATCCCTAATGGCTGCCCATACATAGCGCAGGACAAACATGACGAGGCCCCAGCCTTTGAGGCGGTTCTTTTCGAACCAGGATTCTTCTTGTCCCACCAAGTCGCTCTCTTCTTTGCCTGATGCAATTTCATAGAGCACTAAACCACTCCATTAGCAGTTGCCTTTTCTGTCTGATGGTTGCCTCCGCTTCTCAAATGTCTGCTCTGTGCTCTCCATGCATCTTCCAAGGTGGCACGTCTCATTCTAAAGAAATACAAGGACACTGAAAGAGACTTACCGTCGTGGTGTGCGCCAAGTACAGTTGGAACCTCTTGGTCCCTCCCGCACAACACGAGAGACCAGGACCGCCATAGCTCCTTGATCCCAAGTGCATCCATCAAGGTGTGAGGCCATACCAAGCCAACAAGGGTTGCGTCTTGGAATGAAGTGACATGCAGAGACAGCTGAGGCAAGTCTCGATGGATCATCTCCTCGATGGTCACCGGCATGTCTGGTCTGGTCGCAAAGCCACAGAAGTCATCCGCGCCACGCTGGATCGAAGGTCCTTGCGTGGGCCTGGGGAGGTCCCGACCCAAAGGATGATCATCGATGCTGATCTGAGACCATGACGCGTCGTGTGAGAAGAGAAGGGCCGGGCGCTCCGAGGTAATATGCTTGGGCACGTGAATCTCCAGCCTCCCGTCGTCCTTCCATTGAAACGGATGTCAGCTGGTATTGCTCGGTCATGGTACATCACTAGTAAAAATATCCTAAACAGCTGCGTACCTTGAATCTCAGTCGGCCCCCAAGCTTTCTCCAGTCCCCGATTTCCAACAACCTGGACAGAGATACGTGAAGTTTTTCTGCGTCAAGCACGTCGTTGAACCTCAAGGTCTGAGCTACCATGTAATTGCGAGTCCCCTCTGTATCGTCGAGCATGTGGACGGGGTACACCACCACGTCGCCTTCTGTCCGGCCCTCGACTGGACCATGGGGGGTGTTCCTAGGACTCTGGTTCCAGCCCAGGAAAGTACGCAGTAGATCCATGTTGAGTTGTCATACACTTGGTACACCTTGGATGACCATTTGCGGTATGATTGCACGGGGGAGCTCAAGCAGGCAAACACCAAGAGTCGGAGACACAGGAGGAAAACCAAAAATGGTAAAAGATGTAGCAAATGTCACATATGAAAGATGATATACCTGTAGCGTCCTACTATACATCAACAAGGATGTGGTCGCAGCTTGGCTCTTGTCCCGACTGGCCACCGACTTGTGCTGCATCAGTTTTAGTGCCCTCTGCTACCGGAGTTTGACATTGAGGGAGCGGGTTAAACAACCCTGCACTACTAACACTAGTGGCTTACTTACTTACCGAACCAGAGCGGGTAAGGGTTATCCAGGAACAGCCGCGGCACGAAAATCTACTAGTTTACTGTGCGCGCATACGGAGAAAAGGGGGGGGGGTTGTCTTGGATTAGGCAGTTTTTAGCTGCCAGAGTTATAGTTGTTGAATAGTGACTTCATTGTGACTGGCTCAGCACGTCTTATACTCTTCGGGAAATCTCATGTTAATTAGCCATCAAATTGCAGATAGTTGCTTCTGTCGTCAAATACAACAGAAACAACAACAAGAAGAAGAAGAAGGAAAGAAGGAAAAAAAGGAAAGAAGTCAATAGCCAAGTTGAATAAGTAAACAAAGAAACAGACTGTTACAGACAAAATGGACATCAACAAGGACTCGCCTCGTTTCAACCCACCTACAACACAGCACCAGGAGACAGCCGCGGCTTGTGTCCATGGTGTGAATATGCACGACAATTAATTCATTACACTTTCGAAAGCCGGCATGCCCTCGATTCCCGCGGGCCAAGTTCAGAATTAATCAGTGCAGTTCCGAGGTACATGTATCCTTTACATGAGAGGTCACCCACATGCCACCATTCCTGTTGCCTCGGTGTATGAACTGAAGCCTAGGCTCCATTTACATAACAACCGAGTAGTGGCGCATTGCATTGGGGCTGTGTAGTAGGATCGGAAGACGAGAGTTGGCCGAGATCATCCAGCAAGAGGTGGCGATCGTAACGGCGCAAGGCAATTTGCTTTGGTTGCGACATCCAAAGAGGAGATCGCACCACCATGACCGAAGAAAAGTGTCTCGTGGTTACACCTGCAATTGGCTCCCACGTGCTAATGATTTGTGCAAGCTGGAAACGAGGTCGGGAACGTGCAGACTGCCAGGGAAATAATAGGCCCCGCATCACCTTCCTAATGGCTGTTAGTATATCGGGGTTCAAAAGCTTGTCTTGAAGAAATGTAACCCGAGCCCTGGCGGCTGCAGCTGCAGATCAGTCTGCGTCGATATGCGAGTTTGTTCAGCTTAGCTTAGCATAATTTACGGGCATGATGGAGCTTCCAACCTGAAAGTAGAGCTGTGAGTGTAACATTACCACGGCCACCCATGCGCATGGGAGGCAAATAGGGGCGAGGGGCAAGGATGGATATTCCTGTACGCGTCAGGCCACGAGGAATTGGTCTGATGATCTTGGTACAATCATTGTGATCATCAGTTTATCAGGTCAGGACTCCGCAAATAGTGATGCTTTGGGAGGCAAGCTGTCGATAATCTCAATGATCAAGATATGAAGTCCTAGGTTGTGCACAGTCTTGTGACGTTTACTATGACCAGGTATCCCTACAGAACTATAGACATATCATGGGCTCGTAGAAGTAGCGTTACAGACTTGTCAGATCGTTATCTTGTAATCAATGAGATTCGACATTGAGATGAGCCCCAGCGTGAATCTGAATTAAACTGCCTGACCAATAAAATCCCGAATACGATCCCGAGCCCGGACTCTGCCCTCTCCGTACTGTTTGCAAACCACTGCCAAATCACTGGCTCTGGCGCGCATCTTATCATCACTTACAGCGCGAAGTAGAGCCTCCTGAAGCTCTGTGGTCTTGGCGCGAGGGGCGGCCTTTTTGTTGGCAAACACGCCAATACCAAGATATTCAACCCTCGCGGCATACTCATAGGTATCCCACCAGGCTCCTAGAATGACTTGAGGCACACCGAATCTGGGGGAGGCGATAGGTCATTAGTATTAGCTTTTCACACACAGCATTTTGCAAGTAATTAGTCAGAAGTGTACGTTGCGCAACGGAATACTTACCGGCAGCATTCAAAGTACGTATTGGCTCCTCCGTGATGGACTTGAGCAATGACTTTGCCCGTCTCGAGAAGGGCGACGGGGTCAGGCTTCAGCCATTTCTCGATACGGATTCTGGAACTATGCAGGAGATCATTGCCGAAGACTGTGAGAATGCTCTCTTGCTGGCCCTCGCCCTGTGGGATCATCTTCCACAGGATTTGCACATGGGGAAACGCGTCCAGGACAGCTTTAAGAGCACGGGCCACCTCCAGGGCAAGGGCCGAGTCGGTGCTGTAGTGTGTCCCAAGATTAACCAGCACCGTTTTCATTGGACTGCGGCAAAGCCAGACATCTAGTTCTGGGTCGACCTCACTGACGGGTCGTGCCGGCAGAACTATGGGTCCACAGCCAATGGTCGTCGGGCGCACGCGCATGGGGAACTCAAGCTCTGGCAGAGAGGGGCAGAGTATGTGCGACGCTGTCTTCAAGGCACTCATCACTGGTGGCGGTCCTTCCAGTCCATTGGCGTGACGACCTGTGTTGATCGTATGAAGACGTGTACCTTGGGTGGATGCAGACAGCGCAATGGTCGTCATCATCCGTACCCATAGGTACATGTTTGCTGGGATCATTCCCCAGGGTACCGGAAACGGGAACGCGGACGCGAGACTGCAATCAATAAACCCTCCAAGTCAGTCATGTCATGTGGTCCCCAATAATTAATATATGATTGTCACCAGCTTCCAATGACCGCGCGGCCAGTGGGTCAGGAGGGTGAATAAACTCACGCAGGGTATTTCCACAAGATTCCTAGCCAGGGCTGAAATCGCTGCTCAAAATCTTTGAAGGAATTTGGAGACAAGATTGTGAAGGGTCGATTCAGCTCCATGCACGCATCCAGACCAGGACAGAAGCCCTGTTCAGCGAGGATCAAAGCTGGTTGTGTCTGGGTGATGACCTGTTTGGAATATCGCTGCTGCTCCATGTACTCGTCTACCGTGTGCCGGAAGAAGAAGTCCTCGAGACGAGCATACGAGGCGACCGCCCCTTTCAACCCTGGCTCGTGCGGCAGAGAAGTGGCAACGCCGTCACGATGGCATAATTGCGCAACCGAAAGTCCTGGAATGGTGTGGAACGTGATACTGGGCCTCTCTGCCGGTGCTTTCTGTTCATCCTGGCCATTGGAAATCACCAACTGCCGTGGATATGAAGCGGCATGCGTCGCCAGAAGCTCACGGAGTCTGGGCTCCAATGCCGAATAGGAAGCTAGATGAATGTCGAACTCGTCGAGAATGAGGAACTCATGAATGGTAGCCAAGATAACATTGGCCTGACCCCATTCACTGTTGGTGAAGAAGAGCAGCGAACGACGTTTCTCCGTCATGGTGGTGTATCGAGTGGCAGTTCTCGTTGAAGAAAGACGGCAAATCGTACTGATGTTGCCGTGCCTCTGGCAAGACAATGAAAATCAGAGCTTGGTCTGGCAAGGATGAAAAAAAAATAAAAAATTGAAAAATGAAAGAAAGAAAAAAGGCCAGCAGAGAACATGAATCAGTCAAGGAAATTAATCTTTTACTTAGAGTTTCCCTCTGGTACCGGAGGTGAGGGGGAACAAAATAATTAGATGGAAAGGAAGAGGGAAAACGGCCATCGGCCATGAAGCCCGATTCGAGTCTCCAATGTGACCGATAGTCCCCTCCCCCTGGCGGGAGTCGTGAGACTACCGCTTATAGAAAACCCACATCTACAGGGACGGTTAGACTGGCCCAAACAACAACCGTTCCCAGGCTTTTGCAACCCCCTGTTGAGAGACATGCAGCATGCTTTGCCGCCTACGCCGTAACAGGGCAACGGGGCTCAATCGAAGCTAGGACAAGACTTTTTGAATGTCCTCGCAAGAAGTGTCCCATATGGCTTAGCAACAATTCAATATCAAATAGTGACAGCATGTTGCATTTCTTTGCGCTGCATGAACCAGCCATGGATTCTGGTCTAATGCCTCATGGAAGAGTCCAAAGTCCTCAACAAGCGCTTCGGCGTCCATCAGAAGTAGTATCAGACTTTCTTATTATTGTCCCATTCGAAAAAGGAAATAGCTTCTTCTCCTAGATACGCGGAGTCTTCGGACTTTGAAGGTCATACATATATTCATTCAGTGCATTCCCACCAGAACTGAATCACAAAGTGTAACAAATCGAAGATCAAGCCTCCTCCGAAAATCCATCATTTCTTTCTGACTTTTCTCCCTGGTAACCTTTCAGGATTTCACAGTACCTGTAATCGAGGAGATGACTGCTGCTACCTGGTCGTGGACAGGCTCGAGTGTGTTGATGGCTTTCAGCTCTCTGTGATGATCAACTGGCTGCTCCGGTCGGGCTATCAGCCGCTCGATGGCATCACAGAGCTCATAGATAGTCCTGGAGTCTCTTGGCACCGTATGCCCCTTGCCGTGATCGAACATCTCAGCAGTATCTTGGTTGCACATGTTATACAGCGCCACGGCCCCAGCAATATACGGGTCATTGCAACCAACAATGTGGAGCGTAGGAATGTCAATGATGTCGTGGCTTTGATCAGCGAGCAAGACTTGGATTTTCCCGCCCGCCATGGACAGTGGCGGCCACCCAGCAAAGAAAATGGCACGCTGTTTTATTTTTCCGTCAGCCACAATATCAATCAATATCAAGCCGTGGCTTAGTTGTGGGCCGGAGGCCAGAAAAGCAGCTGATTTATCACGCCACGGCTTACCTTGATTCTTGGCGTTCTGCCGTCAACTTGCCACAGCCTGCGCTCCTCTAGGATGAGGGTAGCAGCTGTCGTTGCGCCCTCGGAGTAGCCCAAGATGCCCTGAGAAAAGTTGATGAGCAAAAATTCTGTATGGTAAGCGAAGAGAAAGGAGGAAAAGCGGGTGAATACCTCGATTTCAGGATCCGCATCAATCATGTCGAGCAGCCTGCGGATTGCCTCCTGAACGCTGGACGTCGCGTAAGATGATTGGTCACCCATCAGAAGCCGCATAGTCTCCTCGGCGTTGGGGCCCTCAGGAAAGTCACGGATCTCCTCCAGCATGTCGAAAGCACTGCTCCCGTCATAGTCGATGAATCGCCACAGTGGTCCAGCACCAAAGTAGTCTTCAAATCCAGGAGGAGGTGCGACTTTGCGGTTTCCCTGAGTCCAGGTGAATTTTGCGTTTCCTCTCTCCTCTGATGCTGTCACGAAAGGGCCCAATTGAACTTGAAAGTTCTGGCGGAATTAAAAATGTCGTATGTCAGCGCTACCATTCATATATTGTGCCTATTTCCTTTCCGAGGATTGCTGGTGAAAATTACATACCTTGGCGCTGCCGTACGCACCGGGGAGGCACAGAAATCTCATGTTGACGAATGAATGATGGCAAACAAATTTCTTGACTCTGTCCAGTGTATTCCAGTAGTTGGGACAGTTCAAAATCTGGGCACCGAGGAAGGAAAAGTGGTGGTGATGGTTTTGACAGGTGGACATGCGTACTGATTGGACCGTCGCGCCTCGTATCACCCTGCACAACATATACCCTGGTCGTTTAAGTTGTGGTCTCGCCCTCCGACGGACACCGGCTCTTGGTATGGGAACTTTTTTTTTTCCTTTTGTTCCCCCTTTTTTTTTGTAAAACCCTAACTTTCATAAATGAGGACCGGTACCAGTTCCTGGCATGTTGGCCAGGGTCGGGGTAGGTGATCGTCGGTATGGAGGGCACGGATTATCACCTCATGGAGGATCGTGATAGGACGTTGCAAACCCGTTGCATATCTTTGAAAGGTCAGACTAGTTGATCTGTAATATCAAGCCTCTCTTTGCCGCGGGTGTTGGCCAGCACGTCATTACCACATTTGGTTTCGTCGTCAGCCTAGTTCCGCTCGCATACGGAAGGCCAAGCTGCTTTGGCTGCCTTGTGGCTGCTGCGGCTCGTCCGAGTCGCATGCCGATGACCCGATGTCTTGGAGAGGTCCAAGTTCTACGGTATCGAGTAGGAATATACAACCGCAAGCGGAGAAATTCCCGCTACCGTGGTCCGCGACGGTGCTTTGACAGGGGGCGCATCCGGCGCATCAAATCGAGCAGGTATGATGGAAACAACGTCGCTGCGATCCAGTTCTGATGATGCTTCACTCCGCAATCACATGCAAGCGGGTACCTTTTGATGAAGATTGACCTCAGTACAGATCATGGCCGGACAGGGGCTAATGCGACGGCTTTCCCCTGGTCTATAGTGTGTCTTCGATAAACCTTCTCTATCGGGGATGGGTGGTTATCTTTAAGCGACTGTGGGACTAAAAGGAGACGGCCACGCTGCATCCGTTGGCGCTTCCAATCGTGATAATCACTGCTTTTGGAACAAGCAATCGCCAGGAGTTGCAAGGTTACGCTTGCAATTCCTGCGAGAAACATCTCGGGGTTTTTGTTGTCTAGGGGCGGGACAGGGAAGGGCCGGGCTGTCACTTGCTCTCAAAGGAATGGCCCATAGGGTAATTAATCACAGTCTACTAGGCTCATCGACGCTCGCTGCTATCAGCAGCAGGGATGCACTGTACAACGGTCGGCTTTTGGGGGTTGTGTGGGCTGTTGTCTCAGGAGGGGTCCATCGGAAGCCCCACGCTGCACGTTGCGCACGCCCAACTTAGTTTTAGAGTAATTATTGTGCAGAAAGCTTGTTTGCCTTGTAAAGAGGGGCGGGGGGTGGTCAACGGCGTATCATCCTTGCATTCACCGATACAGAGAAAGAGTTGCTGTGCTGCATGCAATTCAGCCCACAAGCGTGACATCCCATCAACAACGTGGTGACCCTTGGCGCCTTGTAGATTGTTTCCTCTCAAGGCGAGCATGAGAAAGTGGCAATACGGCCGGTGGACCCCGAGCGAGAGCGAGGTTGATTCTTGGTGGCTTTTCCTTCTGAACCTTTTTTTCCCTCTCCTCCCTCTCTCTTCCAGATTCGGCCATAGGGTAATTATATTGGGACAGGGTTAATCAAAGTGATCGCATATCAACCTCCGTCCCGGGCCATGATTTCCTTGTGAGAGGGCTATATGAAGGAAGCCGTATCTTCTGTCATTGTAATAGAAGCATAACATGCTATGCTTTCCACTTTTTTTACGATACCCCAGTGGAGTGATTAAACACGGCTTCTTCCTCTTTCCATCCCTCCATCCTCAAACTTTGGTTTCTCAACTCCATCTATCCTGAGCGTCTAAGAGGGTCGTACTGCATTGTCTTGCAGTACACACTTTTGTGAAACTCAATATGGAGGACGCAGACGCTCAGACCAAGGCTCCATTGCCTCGTGTTGATGGACATGATGTACAAGCCGACAACGATCATGTCCTTCCTCCTCACAGCACGGGCCATGGCGCCGTTCCCAATACCCTCACTCCCATCGCCATCATAGGCATGTCCTGTCGGCTGTCGGGGGATGTCTCGTCTCCAGAAGATTTCTGGCAGATGATTTGCAGAGGGCGAAATGGATGGTCTGAGATCCCTGAGGATCGATTCAGCAAAGGTGCCCACTGGCATCCAAATCCTGCCAGGAAGGGTACCTTCAACTCTCGTGGCGGCTACTTCATTAAACAAGACCCGGCCATGTTTGATGCACCTTTCTTTAACATCACACGGGCTGAAGCAGAAGCTATGGGCAGGTTATTCCCCTCCCTGAAGACTTCATTCTTGCATCATCTTCTCACAGCATGCTAACGCCATGTGGCGCTATGAACAGACCCACAGCAAAGGTTTCTCCTTGAGTGTACTTATGAAGCTCTGGAGAACGCAGGTATCCCTAAGGAGTCACTTCCGGGCCAAAAGGTCGGAGTTTTCGTTGGTGGCGCCGCGTCAGACTATCGGTTGGGCACACTGCGGGATCTTGAGCAGACTCCTATGTTTGACGCCACGGGAAATCATCAGTCTATCCAGGCTGGACGCATCTCGCACCATTTCGATCTCAGGGGCCCCAGCTGCAGCGTCGACACTGCTTGCAGCTCAAGTCTCTACGCTTTGCACCAAGCAGTGCTGAGCATTCGAAATGGAGAATGTGACCAGGCCATTGTGGCGGCTTGCCATCTGAATCTTCAGCCTGGAGACTGGATCTCGATGAGTCTGTCCAGGTCAGTTGTTATTTGGCCCCCATGATCAACCAGAACGATTCTAACAAAACGTTTCCTTAGACTATTCTCCGATCAAGGCATGACATTTGCCTTTGACAACCGGGCCAAGTCTGGATTTGCCCGTGGAGATGGAGTGGGTGTCTTGGTCCTCAAGCCTGTGCACCGCGCTATTGAAAACAATGATAGAATCCGGTCCGTCATTGTGAACTCAGGTGTGGGTCAAGACGGCAGGACTGTCGGTATGTTGAAGTCCCCACGTGCTTTCTAAAATCTTCCTTGAAATGATTCCTAACAAGAACATTGCTATCTAGGGATCACGTCACCGAGTGGAAAGGCACAAGAGCAGCTGATGCGTGAGGTGTACGCCCGAGCCGGCATCAGTTCGCAAGATGTTGGTTTCGTCGAGGCACACGGGACAGGTACCAAAGTTGGCGATCCCATTGAGGCCACAGCCATCTACAAGGTTTTCTCTGAGGGCAGAACAGCCAAAAATCCCCTTTACCTGGGCTCTGTCAAGAGTAATGTCGGTCATCTTGAGAATGCCAGCGGAGTTGTGGCTGTTATAAAAGCTGCCATGATGCTGGAAAAGGGCTTCATCCTCCCCAACACGAATTTTGAGACGCCCAACGAAAACATCCCACTCTCCGAGTGGAACATGAAGGTCCCCACGTTTCAGAAGCCGTGGCCCTCCAACAAACAGTACATCAGTATCAACAACTTTGGCTTTGGTGGATCCAATGCGCACTGCGTGCTCGCAAGACCACCACTTTATCACTCCAAGCCAGGACAGGCAAGACCCGTGTTCACGGCCAAAAAACAGCGCCTGTTCGTACTGTCGGCTAACGACGAGGTTGCTGCCAAGAGTACCATGAAGAACCTCTCCATCTTTTTGGAACAGCACCCTGAGGTCTTTCAGAAGCAGCTCCTCCGGAACTTGGCCTACACACTCTGCCACAGAAGGTCTCATCTTTCATGGCGCATTGGCCTTGTCGCGTCCTCTGCCTCTGAGCTGGCTGAGGCCGTCAGCTCTTCCGACGCCAAGCCAGGCCGAGCTGCCCAACAAGCCCCCAAGATCGCCTTCGTGTACACTGGACAGGGAGCCCAGTGGCACGCCATGGGTCGTGAGCTCATGAGCACATATTCTGTGTTCTCCAGCACAATGCATACTGCAGATCGCTGCCTGCAAAGTCTGGGTGCCGACTTCTCTCTGGTCGAGGAGTTGTCTCGGGACAAAACGACTTCTCGGGTGGGTGAGGCCCATATCAGCCAGCCTGCTTGCGTGGCCATCCAGCTAGCCCTCACAGACCTTCTCGGTTCCTGGGGCATCTCGCCGTCTGCCGTGACTGGCCACTCCAGTGGAGAAATTGGCGCAGCATATGGTGCCGGTGCGCTGACCCTGGAAGCGGCCATGTCCGTTGCCTACCAGCGTGGCCAGGCTGTGATCAAGATGAGGGCGCGACACCCAGACCTGCGGGGATCCATGATGGCAGTAGGCGCTGGTCCAGAAGCAATGAAGCCACTTTTAGAAAAGCTAAGCGATGGCGTTGCGGTTGTGGCCTGTGAGAACTCGCCCAGCTCTGTGACTATCTCGGGCGACGAGGCTGCCATTGATGCACTTGATACAATCATCGAGTCGGAACAACTCTTCCACAGAAAGCTTCGGGTCGACGTTGCGTATCATTCGCCACACATGGGACTTGTCTCGAAGGACTACTATGAAAGCATACACGAGATTTTGGCTGCGACAGCCAAAGCGTCGTCATCCTCCTCCTCTCATGAACGTCCTCAGGTGGAGTTCTTCTCGTCTCTGCGCGGGACCAAGATCCAAGATACATGCTCTCTCGTCGACGCGACGTACTGGGTCGAGAACCTCACCAACCCAGTGCGGTTCTCTACATCGGTCAAACAGCTGTGCACTGAGAGCCCCCCAGATGTCATTTTGGAGATTGGACCACATGCAGCACTCGAGGGCCCAGTCAAGCAGATCCTCAAAGGCTGTGGCATCGGAGCTCAACAACAGACGAGCAGCAACAACAAGACAATTGATTACTTATCGGTTCTCTATCGGGGCAAATGTGCCGTCAATACCTCGTTGCGACTGGCTGCAAGCCTTTACATGAAAGGCCAGCCTCTGAGCATGGCCAACATCAATTTGGAGGATCCAAATGTCGCACCGCCTGTTCTCGTCGACGATCTGAAGCCGTATCCATGGTGCCGCCAGAAGTATTGGTCTGAGCCACGTCTGTCTCGACAACATCGCATCAAGGCGTTCCCCAGGCACGATCTCCTGGGAAATATGGCTGATTTCTCCAATGAAATCGCACCCAGTTGGAGAAATGTTCTCAGAACCGAGGATCTCCCATGGCTGCGTGACCACAAGATGCAGTCACTGACCACCTTCCCATTTGCTGGATTCGTCTCTATGGCGATCGAGGCTGCAGCCCAGCGCGCGGCCCATCGTGGTGTTGCGTTCCAGAGCTTCAGCCTACGAGAGGTCCAGGTCAAGAGGCCGCTACTAATGGAGGACGGCGAGGATTACGAGGTCATGACTTGTTATTCGCCTTATGCCGAGGGAACGCGGTCTTATTCCGACGAATGGGATGAGTTCCGCATCCTGTCTTGGGAAGATGGTGGCAAGGGCTGGACTGAGCACTGTCGGGGCCTGATCTCGGTCAGGAAGAATGCTGCCCACCATCAACGCGACGCTGTAGCCTATCATAAGGTCAAGGCTGCAGAACAAATATGTAGCGACGAGGAGATACCCGTCTCTACCTTCTACCAGGACCTAGACGGGAAAGGAGCCACCTATGGCCCGACATTCCGAAGGCTCAGCTCCATCAGGGCCAGCGACTCCTTCTCCGTCGCCGACGTGGATGCTGGTGTGGTGACAGAGACAACAGCTACGATGCCCATGGAGCACCAGACCCCATACCATATCCACCCTGCGCTCCTGGACCAGATCCTGCAGCTCTCGTTCCCCATCCTCGGTGCTGGTAGACCGTCAGTGGGCATGAGCACGCTCTACATGCCCTCGGCCATCCGGGAGTTGCACGTACAGCGCGACGTGACCACATCGACGACCTTGCTGCCAGGTGACAAATTGCGCGTTGTGGGTCATGGGTGTCCCGACCACAAGAACCCCAAGGCCACAGACTTTGACATGGACGCCATTCTGCCTCGTCCAAGTGTTGAGCAAGAGGAGGGAGGTCATCATGATGCTCCCGCTGCCTCGTCATTGATCAGAATCGTTGGTCTCTGCATGACACCCGTGAGAAATGAGAGCGCCACCCTCGATAGCCCCCGAGAACTATGCTTCAGGATGCAGTGGGAACCTGTCACCTCAAGTGACGGAACCAGCACGCCTGCTACTGTCGAGAACAACAACAGTGATTCTGGGTACGCTGGCTCGTCAGATGACGACGAGGCCACTTCTAACAACAAGTCCGACCAGCAACAACAACAAGCTTGGGCTGAGAAGACGATCGTCTTGTTGTCTGGGAACACAGGTGCCGACGACCCACTCTTGAGCCAGCTCGCAGAAGCTGTCCGGAGGAGATCAGGCAAGGCTGCAGCCATCCACTCGCTGCTTCCTCCTGACAGCCAAATTGAGAGCCTGGACCTGTCGAGGTCTCACATCATGATCTGCGAGCTAGACCAGCCCATCCTCTCAAGACTGACCAGCCAGGGCTTCTCTCAAATCCAGAAGGTCTTGACCGGCGCTGCTGGCGTGCTGTGGATTACCAGGGGAGCCTACCTGCACGCAGCGAGCCCCGACGGGAATATGGCCGTGGGATTATGCAGGACTGTTCGATCAGAGAGAGAAGCAGCAGTGGCTACTCTTGATTTGGATCCCGCGTCCAGCCTTTCAACCACCAAGAAGACAACGAATCTCATTCTGGAGACCTTCACCAGAGTGTTCGATTCTGCGAATCAGGAGGTCAACGACATGGAATACGCCGAGAAGGACGGAGCACTCTTGGTCCCAAGGATCATCAACGATGATGCCATGAATCTGCTGGTCCACCGTGAGGTTCATCCTGACCATTGTGAGCCCTACCTCCAGGACTTCGTACAAGGTGCTTCGTCTCCGCGTCGCCTTCTCAAGATGTCTGTCGGCACGGCGGGCGCACTTGACAGTCTCTACTTCCATGACGATGACAACGACAACCAGGACGGTGTTGACAACAACGCCCGCCTCGGGGACCAAGAGATTGAGATTGAGGTTCGAGCCACTGGTATGAACTTCAAGGACGTTGTGGTCGCCATGGGCCAGTTATCGCAGCCATACATCGGCATTGAGTGTGCAGGAATCGTGTCTCGCATCGGCCCCAAGGTTGCCAGCCTGGCTGTCGGCGACAGGGTGTGTGCTATGACCCACGGCGCCTACAGCACCGTCGCCAGGTGTCCTGAAACCAGCGCCGCTCGGATTCCCACGACCATGTCCTTCGAGACGGCGGCATCCATCCCTGTGGTCTACTGCACGGCATACTACGGTCTCGTCGAGCTTGGAAGGCTGGACGAGGGTGAGACGATTCTGATCCATGCAGCAGCCGGCGGCGTCGGGCAGGCTGCCATCCAGCTGGCCAAGATGCTGGGAGCAGCAGCGATTTATTGCACCGTCGGCAGCCCCGACAAGAAGCAGTTCATCATGAAAGAATATGGCATCCCAGAAAGCCATATCTTCTCCAGCCGCGATGCATCCTTTGGGCCGGCCATTCGCGAGGTAACGGCTGGGAAGGGCGTTGATTTGATCATCAACTCCCTGGCCGGTGATTTGCTGCGTGAATCATGGGACTGTATTGCGCATTTTGGACGCTTTATCGAGATCGGAAAGAGGGATATCACTTCGAATACCCGCCTGGAGATGGCCAAGTTCAACCATAACGCCACTTTCAGCTCTGTGGACTTGACAGTCCTCGCCAACGAGAAGCCAAAGAAGATGGCTGCCACGTTTAGCGACGTCCTCAAATTGTTTGAGAAGAATCTTGTCAGCCCAATTGCGCCCATCAGCGTCTTTGGCATCTCACAAGTTGAAACTGCCTTCCGTCTCCTACAGAGTGGAAAGACAACGGGGAAACTCGTCGTCGTGCCACAGCCCGGGGAGCAAGTCAAGGCAACGCATCCCACGAGTAGCAACAAGACTGCTCTCTTCCGCGCCGACGCCACTTACCTCTTGATTGGTGGTACCGGCGGTCTGGGAAGGTCCCTTTCCAAGTGGATGGTGGCCAGGGGGGCGAGAAATATCGTCTTGGTCTCTCGAAGGGCACGCCTCGAGGGCGCAGTGCAGCAGCTTGCTGAGAACCTGAAGCAGTCTGCAGGAGCCAACATCGTTGTCAAGGCTTGCGATGTCACCGATATGGACCAGGTCACCAGCCTCATCGAGACTTGCTCCTCGGAGCTTCCACGGATAGCGGGTGTCATACACGCCGGTATGGTGTTAAGGGTAAGTGTTGACTAGGTCCTTATGTGCATTTGATTCCTCTTCTTTACGGATTGTTAACATTTGGGCTCTCTGTTTTCTAGGATGTCTTGTTCGAAAAGATGGCTTTTGAGGATTACCAAGCCGTCATCGGCTCCAAGGTGGCGGGTACATGGAACATCCACAACGCCCTCCTGTCCTCCAACCCGCCGCTCGACTTCTTCATCGCCCTCTCTTCAGCTGCCGGCATTGTGGGAAATCGCGGCCAGGCTGCCTATGCTGCCGCGAACACCTTCCTTGACGCCTTCTGCCGCTATAGACAACAGCATCTCGGGCTTCACGCTGCTTCGATTGATCTCACCGCCGTGCAGGACGTCGGATACCTGGCCGACACGGGTGCAGATCGTCAAGACGAAGTGTTGAAAAACCTCGGAGGCGAGAGCATGAATGAGGCAGAGGTTCTGGCTCTGATCGCTGCCGCTGTCGTGGGAAATCCTCAATCGGACAGCAGCGATGAGAAGAGCATTTTCCCAGGCCACTGTCTGACGGGTCTGAAGCTTGGTGACGACCCGCAGAGACTCCCCTACTATGCCCAGGATGCCAAGTTCAATCACTTGCGCGAGGCAGTCCTCTCTTTGCACGGCGCTGCTGGTGGTGCCGCATCAGGGGCGCAGGTCTCCATCGCCACTTCTCTGTCTCGAGCCAAGTCGCCTGAGGAGTCTACTGAGATCATCACCGCCGGACTCACGGGAAAACTTAGTTCCATCTTGATGGTGCCTACCGAAGAACTCGACGCCGAGACGCCTATCACCAAGTATGGTCTGGACAGCCTGAATGCCATCGAGTTGAGGAACTGGATCACGAAAGAGTTGGGGGTGAACCTGCAAGTGTTGCAATTGTTGACGAGCGGCTCCTTGACCAATCTTGCTGGGATAATATTTACCAAGCGAGGTTGATGACGAATGGAACCCATTGTACTATGGCCCACCCATTCAACATGCAAGTCGCGCGGATCAGGTTACGAATAACAAGAACAAGTTAGAATAGTGATGCGTGCAAGTTAATAATTTAGTAGCTTTGAATACAGAACACGGGATTCTTGTTTGGAACGCGCGCACGCACGCACACACACACACACAGAGACATAGAGAAAGGGAGAGAGAGAGCGAGAGAGATGTAAGCTGCTGACTAGATTAAGCGCCTCGGTGGATTTGAGGTTGTTTCGATTTGTCCCGTACATATCACTACTATGCGTGTTCGTTAAAGGAAGTGTTAATGACTTTTACGAGACCTTCTAGTCCTGGACGACGCAAAGAGATGAACGCTTTTTCACGTCTGCACCGACTGTACACGAGTAAGATAGTGAAGTCAGAACCAGCGTCCGCTGGAAAGGACCTGCAACTACAGGGTCTCCTTACGGAGTTGCTTGCTGTCCACATCGAAGCACTTTGGAAGGCTGGAGCGTGCAAGCAAGATCGAGTCCTCTCCCACCAGAGTTCCGTTTGTCAAGCAACGCCTCTCGAGCTCCGGGAGGGTTATGACAAGGTTCTAAACTGAGGAGAGAAGGTCCATATGGGACTCTCCTGTTGCCCGCCTTTTCAGCCTGATCAAGATTCACAAGTGATGAAGCCATCTGTCGTCCGAGAACACAATGTTTGGGCACAACACACCAATCAGCTTGCAGACCTGACCAACACTATCGTGTGGAGTGACTTGTTGCCTTCAATCTCAAATTTCTATATAAACCCGACAAGTCGCTTCTCTTGCGCCGCCGAAGAATTTCTTGAAGGGTCAAAACGCCTCTGATCGTTATCAGTCATACCTCCTTGACACGCTCCCCAGAACCAATTTACAGTAAACAAAATGAACCCTTATGTACACAAGAACCTCTTCTATTTTAGTCTTACAGCATTAGCCTGGTCCGGCGTGGTTCACGGTGCAAACAATAACGTGACCGGCTGCGAGATTGTCGGGTGCCCACTGACCGATACCTGCACCATCGTCAATGACACCCTGAACACAGGAATCGGGGTGGCGCCTATCCTTTAAGAAAACACATCATTCCCTTCCCTGTCATGGATCCAAGGCAGCTATTACGTGGACAGCTCCCCCAACTTCGTATATGGCGAAAACTTCTACCTAGCCACACACCACAGGGCCAGAGTCTTGGGGATAACGACACGAAGGCATGTGCGGTGTTCTTCCGTCACTTTAATGCAGCTTTCCCCGGCCCCTATTCCGAGACCGCCGACTCCACTGGAACATGCCCTGATGCAATTCAGCAATCCTGCATCGATGCACTCACCAAGAGAGCTACGAGCCTCAATGTGGCCAATGGGACGGACACCTGTGAGGCGTTTGCAGCAAAGCTATGAGTCGAATCCAGACAGCGAATGTGCAGAATATGCTTTCGGAAACGAGTGGCAGAACCTAACCGCGAAATGTCAGGTCTTTTGAGCCCAAGATTGTCTTTTATACTGACAGGGACCCCTTGTCGCCAGCCTTGACAAGCCCACAGCCCATTTCTGGGCCACAGAATTTAACTTCGAACTGTTGGCCCATTCGACCAAGGACAGACAACCTTGCACTCGTTGGCAGGTTTCTAAACATCGTACGTCCTCTTCTTTGCTTACAAGCATGCACGGGCTAGAGTTAATTTAGTTAAATTCAGAGTAATGGAGTCGACCATTTGCAAAACGACTCGTATAGGTTGACACCTGTCTTATCGGTGTTCTACCCGGGGAACGGGAGCATAGTATCTTCTCCGGATGCACAGCTCACATGTTTGAAGGTTGTTGGGTCGAGCACGAATACGAGTAATGAGAAAACGGGGATAGCACCCCAAGTCGTGGCCACATCTTCACCAGATTGCTTGTAGGCGCGGCGGTTGTTGTCTAAACCTCATGTGTGCTCTGAGGCAGAGCCTAGAATGTCGGCAAGTGCCAGAGGCTCGAAAGGCATATGATGGGATTTCGCCAAACTGATGGTAGATACTAGCCTTGAATATCTTAGAGATATAAGAATGAAACCATAAAGAGTAGTTCCAATATCGTGTAGCTGAGTATAAATCAAGTCGTATAGTCAAGGCCCTGGATTTGCGTATATTGTCACGTGCAGTTGGAGTTAAAAAAGCGCTCTAGGACACTTATTCAATATGTTACATCGAACGAGAATTAATTACATACGAGAGTTGGGCACTTGACTCCTAACTGTAGCTTCTGTGCTATATCAATATAATTGGTTGAACACTTTCAAAGACAGAGCATAGACGAGAACCCCACATCTTCATTACAGTTTTTGAAGAAACGGTTCAAAACCTAAAAGGCAACAGGTAGAGACTCTCCCATAGAAAGTTTCCAATGTATAGGAACATCACTATCAAGATGAAGAGGCCAATCCAAAACCTCAGAACTTGTGAAAGAACTCGGTTCGCATAGATGTCTGCCGCAGCAGCGTCGTTGGCTCTTGGGAACGGCTCGTTGGGGACGGGCACACCCAGGAATTCACATAGTGGCTGCCACCCATCACTTAAGTCCATCTCTAAGAACTGGTCTTTGTGTACGAGAGCTCGTACTTTATCACAATGAGCTTGTAATATATCTGTTTGCAAACAAAATACATCATCAGACAACATCCTGATATGAGCAAAAGATCTGTCGCAGAGCACTTACGAGGACCACCCCTTTCGATGAGATCAGCCGGAGTAGCCTTGGGGTCGGTCAGTCCCGCGAGCTGGAGAGTCGAGCGGCTATAGTGCCTCGCGAATGAAGGTAGATGTCTCCATCCAGGTATAGGCGCCAACACAAGGCCGAGCCACGAAGGTGTCGTCCTGCTCGTTAGGGCAGCGATACTAGTCCACCACTTGATCGGATCCCTACGAACCAGTACCACCTTGGCGTCTGGATACAGCTCCACCATCTCAGGCATGAAGTCGGCCGGTGGCAAGTCTGCGGTGCCTACGAAGCCGGCAGTGGCTTTCTGAACAAGCTTCAGGGTCGCCTTCTTGTCACCAGCGTCCCTAGCCTCATAAGCTTTGATCCATGTGCTACAATAGTCTGTTACAGATGTTGGTTGAGCTTCCAACTGTTTCCCTGGGATGCGAGACAAAGAGGGGAGGGAAAAGGAAAGGGGAGAAAGGAGTTGCTTCGTCAACATAAGTAGAAGAAGCCTTACCATCATCTCGGGAAAGAATCTGTGTACCGCCGTGGAGAATAGGACCGTCTAGCAGCTTATTCAGAGCCATTGACATGGACACAGTTCCTGTCCGCGAGTAACCTGCAGAGATGACCTGGACTTTGCGCGATGGATCCGTTGGTATAGAAGCGACTCCGCCCATGATGATGATGGCTTTTGTATTTCGTTCTCTTTTTGAGTCGGTCGTTGCAGTGTATTTTGGATCCTATGTTTCTATGCAGAGGAACGGCAAAGATAAAGGGCTGAAAAGGCGGTGGTCTGCTTCGCGTAACTCTTGGGAAGGAACAGGCAAATCGCTGATGTTACGACTGGGGACATTGGATTCTCTCCGGCACGTGCGGGCGGAAAGCTGATTCTGTTACACCGTCTTGCTGCTGTGCCACTCCCGTACGCATAGCTGAAAAAGTGGAACATGTAATCACAGACAGATCAGGATACTCTACAGCTTGACCGTTGTTGGGAACGCTGAAGATGACAAGGGGTAGACTTTATCGGGCGAGTCAACCTATCAAACTTCGTATATTTCCTTGCTGGGCTCAACTTCGAACCATCTTTGTCTACCACACGGCGTTTTCTAATGTGAACGGTCAGACCATGAGTCGTTATTCCATAAAGACGTCGATTGGAAGATTTCACTATGGACACAGCACTTCTGCCAAACTACATGGTACGTAAAGAAGCTTCAAGCAAGTCAGCTACTCGCTCGATCTCGCTCCTTTGCGTATTCTGTCCCGACATGAGATAAAGCACATTGCCAAGAACCCTGCAATGCACATTCCAGGGGCCGTTGCTGTCGCCACGAAGTAGACTATCCCGCAGACACACAGCGGCGTTGCTGCTGTAGCCTGTGGCTATTTCGTCCCGTAAGTGGACGGCAAGCACGCTGCCGAGGGCCCATGCGCCAAGTACGCGAGTTTGCTGTCGGGATATATTGGTGACGAGGTCCTGCGGCCACATTGACCAGACTTCAGCACCAGCTCCAAAGGCTGCGACTTGTGAGTCTTGAATCGCCTCCGACTTGTTCCAGCCTCTTTCCTTCGCCCAATCCCAGGCGCCACTCTGTTCCATCGCTGACATCTTGGTGAGAGACTCCAAGGCCACCTGACATCCGACCGGGTGCGCCGTGTAGCTATGGCCGTGCAACAGCGCATCGGTCTTCTCGTTGCTGTCAAATACTTGGAAGATACTCTCCGAGGCCAGTGTCGTGCAGAGAGGAACAAGACCTCCCGTGAGCAGCTTGGCGTGCACCGAAATATCTGGGTCTATGCGGAGAAAGGAGGACGAGCTGAACCTTCCGAGGCGATATAGGCCTGTGAAGACCTCGTCGCATATGACGGGGAGTCCTGACCAGGCGTGGGGGTCGAGCACACGGGGTTTAGACAACGCTGGGCCGTCGAACAACTCTTCATACCGACGGACCACGTTTACAAGGGTGCGTTGGTACAGCGGATCGCTATATCAATAGTCAGTTGCCGGTTGATAAAACATGCAATGTGGATGGCTTCACTTACACAAGTGCCATCCCTCCTGCCCCCAAAACTACAGGCTCGATGATCAGAGCACCAAATCTCCGCCCCTGCTGATGCAGGGCCTGTAGTGTTGTCCAGATGAAGGTCTCATAGACGAGATGTTCGCCTCGGGATTCCCTGGCATCCATGTCGAATATTTCATTGAGTGAGCTAAACAGGCGACCCGGTCCGAATTGTGCTTTCAGCTCATCCGGTACGAGGACCTGCCATCGGCCCTCCATGCAGAGAACAGTTGGATAATCGAACCAAAAGCCTTTGCCAGTGTACCACTCGGTCTTTTCGTTGTAAATGCACGGTTCAGCACAATCCATTGCGCCCATGGTGTCACCTATAGTAGTCAGCATACTTTTGCCGCAGGCATCGTCTGACGGGTAATTATAAAACCCACCATGATATCCACCCTTGAGCCCGATCACTCCGAGTGCCTTGTTGGCCAGAGGGTCCTCTCCTGGCCCCGTGAAGTATCTCATCCTAGCTGCTCGCAAGGCCATTTTCACCGCGACCTCAGTGCCTGTGCTACCGTCATCCGAGAAGAACACGCGGCTGAGCCGAGGATTTCCGAGCCCCTGAAGGAGGGTCTCAGCGAGGTCAAGTGCTGGCTGATGAATCGCTTCGGCAAACATGACGTGACCATACCTCCCAGCGGCGTATGCAGCCGCGAGTGTGAGACGAGGATTGGAGTGGCCTAGACCCTGTGTCCACCAGGATGCCGAGCCGTCGAAGGATGGCTGCAGGAGCGACTTGTGTTGTTCAGAGCACGAGAGGGTTGTCGACTGCGCACCCTCATTCTGGGGCCTCAGCGTTTGGAAGTAATCTCCGTGAGCGGAGTCGATCACTGTGATGCCATCTGGCTTCAGGCGAGACTGCTGCGTGAACGGCCACCAAATGCTGCGGTGCGCTCGTGAGGCCATGGTCTGAATTGTGGTGATGCGTTCCTCGTGTCTCGTATTTAAGTGCCTGAGTACATTGTGCAGCACTGTGCTCTGGGCTGTGTCATCGTAATACCGGCGCATGGAATTGGTGTCTTCCAGCTGGCTCTGATTCCTGTCAGGAGGGCCAACTAGACCAGCCACTCTCACATTGTTGTGATGATCCCTAAAATAACCTGAAAGATATTCCAGATTGCCGTATTGATGATCCTCAAACAGCAACACCGATTCAACGTCGTAACCTCGGATCCTCAGACTTTCAAAGGCCGATATGGTCTGACTGATACCTCCCAGTTTGGCGTCTCCGATGAGGATGGAAGGGAGTCGCAATGGCATATATAGATCGGCCTGCGTTGTTCCAGAGGGTGTGGGGGAGTGAACTCCGCCAGCTGTCTCGAGAAAAAGCCATCCATCTCCCTGAGCTGCGCGGTCTGTTGCCAAGTCTCGACATTTTGCTAAGAGTTCATGATCCGGAGGGTTCGTCTATGAAGTAGAGCGTGCTCAAAATCAGAACGGGAAAGGAGGACATCATTTACACTTGCACATCGACGCCTTACTTTTGTGGAAGCCTGTGCCGCGATGTGTGGGCTCACAGGTAGATCATATTGGAATAATGTTGTGGTCTCGACATCAGGTGCAAAGGTCTTGACATGACTGAAGATTGATGCGTCAGAAGCTTGCCATGAGGACACACCGCTTTATGATACGCCCATTGGTCCATCCAGTCAAGAAGATGGAGGAGGAAAAAGAGGAATCGCGTCTGTAAAATGATTAATTCTTGAACTGAAAAACGAATAATATAAAGAAAAAGCAAAGAAAAAGCCAAAAACACTCAA
Source organism: Cryphonectria nitschkei (assembly GCA_006503525.1). Taxonomy (NCBI): domain Eukaryota; kingdom Fungi; phylum Ascomycota; class Sordariomycetes; order Diaporthales; family Cryphonectriaceae; genus Cryphonectria; species Cryphonectria nitschkei. Next base: position 210,170 of record LAZJ01000367.1, on the reverse strand, counting down.
GGAAATTCTCACACTGGTCATCGGCTTCAGAGGCCAGGCCTGTCGAGACGGGCTTGAGGAAAGCAACGGACTTGGCAGGCCAGAGCGACTTGGCCCCCTTGCATAGTAGGGTCGTGAAGATAGTCTTGCCCACATCAGTATTGGCACCGAAGACCTGATAAATCCGTTGCGAACGCCAGAAGAGGGAGGCTATGGGCGGGAATCTCATCGTGGCCACCGTTGTCGGACGGACAGGAAAGCTTTACTCTGTCCTTTGAGAGCGCACGCTTCGTTCGGCGTTCCAAGGTTGTCGTTTAGGGCAGCTTCCCGCTCAAATTCCACAAGCAGGTGCAAGGGACGGCGCGGCAAGCTCTCTCCAGCAGTAGGTGGGGACCTCATCACGTGCTTTCCCTTTCTCGTCGACCCTAAAATGTCGCATAGCTCCTGTCATGAATAGCCTCTCTCTCTCAGCGTCTTTCCGGGGCAAGAGCTACTGTATATCGATAGTCATTGTCGCCCCTGCATCATGTCTTCGGCCCTAGATGACGTTTTCTCATTCCTCCTAGCCCGACGTCAATCCCGTGGCCTTCTCCGCCGCCTGACAACCCCAACCCAACAAATACCTCTCGTTGATTTCTCGTCCAACGACTACCTCTCACTCTCTTGGAACCCTGACCTCAAACGCAGCTATGTATATCGCCTACAAACATCTGGGAGAGAATTTAGCCTTGGATCTGGCGGCTCGCGCCTCCTCGACGGGAACACGACGCTTGCCGAGACACTCGAGCAGACCCTCGCCGAGTTTCACAGTGCGGGCGCTGCCTTGCTGTTCAATTCGGGTTATGAGGCTAACACAGGTCTTTTTGCATGTGTGCCACGGGCTGGGGATGTTGTTGTTCTCGACGAGCTTGTGCATGCAAGTGTGCACGCAGGTGTAAAGCTGAGCAGGGCGGCGCAAATATTACGCTTTGGCCACAACCGTGTATGGGCTGAGGATGAGCCCTCGTCCTCTGATTCTGACTCGCAGGGCGGTGCTGGAGACGAAGGAACAAATCTGAAAAGTCTATCTGGTGTCCTCCGAGCCATGACGGGAGGGGAAAACGGTAGAGCCGTCAGAGAAGGGCGGAAACATGTGTTTATCGCTGTCGAGGCTGTCTACAGCATGGACGGTGACCTCGCCCCCCTTTGCGACATCGTTCGTTGTGTTGAGCAGTGTCTACCCTTGGGAAATGGCCATGTGATTGTTGATGAAGCACACTCGAATGGTTTGTTCGGAAAACACGGTCGCGGGCTTGTCTGTGAGCTCGGGCTTGAAAGTCGTGTGTGGGCCAGAGTTCACACGTTCGGTAAGGCCTTGGGCTGCTCTGGAGGTACGACCAGCTGGCATTATTCCGTTTCCTTTCTGCCTATTCCAGGGACTGACACGGAACTATTTTCCTTTTTTTCCTTTCTTTCTTTGATTATAGCAATCGTCCTCTGTTCGCCTGTCACCCGGCAATATCTGATCAACTACGCTCGCACCTTGATCTACACAACAGCGATGGCCTTTCCTGGGCTAGCCAGCATACAAGTTGCGTACGAATTCATCGCCAGCGACCAGGCAGAGGCTTCACGACGTCATTTGCAAAGCCTAATAGAGTATACACGGGCGCGATTGTCACAGCTGTGTTTAGAAGGGAACGCAGTGGCCGAGGTAATCAGGATTCAGCCGGGCTCCATCCAATCGCCCATCATCCCCGTCTTCGCGAGGCAGGCAAGGAGGCTGGCGGAGCACTGCCAGTGTAGGGGATACATGGTACGTGCGATTGTGGCGCCGACAGTACCTCGGGGAACCGACAGGGTGAGAATTTGTCTACATGCTGGAAATACCATCGAGGAATGCGCCAGGCTGTGCGAAGCCATCGAGGAATGGGTCTCTAGCCAGCAAAATCCGACAGCGGAGACCACGACAATCCCGGAGACAGTGCTTTTGGCCAGTCATGCGATCAAGAATAGGCTTTGATGTTGGCACCGAAAACGGCGTTGATCACCCCCCACAGGCGGCCCCTCACGCATGCTCTTGAATAACCGAGTCCTCCTTCGCAAAGCTCTTCATAGGCCTCAAGCCCCATTTTCCAAACATTCTCTCGTCTTCATCCCATCCGTTACAATCTGTCGTAAGCATCTTCTCGCCTGTGAAGATGGCATTGGCCCCTGCCATAAAGCACAGTACTTGCCTCTCTTCGGACATGGTCTTGCGGCCGGCAGCGATGCGGATAATCGTAGCAGGCATGACGATCCTCGCCGTTGCGATCGTCCTCAGCATGCTCGTGAAGGCAATCTGCTCGCGATCTCCCAAAGGTGTGCCCTTGATGGGCACCAGCGCATTCACTGGAAAGCTCTCTGGGTGCGCTGGAAGCGTCGCTGCTGTGTGCAGCAGCCCGATGCGGTCCGTAGCGGACTCGCCGAGGCCGAGGATGCCCCCAGAGCAGACATTGATGCCGGCGTCACGGACGTGAGCAAGCGTCTGCAGCCTCTCGTCGAAGCTCCTCGTCGAGATGATACTGGGGTAAAACTCGCGGCTGGTGTCGAGGTTATGGTTATACGCCGTCAGCCCAGCCTCCTTCAGCTGCTTGGCCTGCTCGGCGTCGATCATGCCGAGAGTGACGCAGGCCTCCATTCCCAGGGCGCGAACTCCCTTGACCATCTCGGTGACGTTCTTGAGGCTGTTCTTGCGTCCTTTCATGTCCCGCCATGCGGCACCCATGCAAAAGCGTGTGCTCCCATTCTCCTTAGCCTTGCGCGCCGCCTCAAGCACAGATTCGACGGATTCCACCCTCTTGGCGACCAGGCCGGTCCCCTTCTGGTGACGCGTCGACTGGGCGCAGTACGAACAGTCTTCAGTGCAACCGCCTTCTTTAATGTTCATGAGGGTGCACAATTGAACTTCTCCAGGCGCATGGAACCGGCGATGGACAAGTCCCTTTAGTAAAGAACACATGCGAAGGAACACATTAGCCTGGATCGGCGGGACAGGCTTGAGGTGGGGATAGAGACTTCAGACTCACAGCCTGTTGAGCCAGCTCCAGCAAGGGCTGGTAATAAATCGCAGCAACCTCCTTCTTCGTCCAGTCATTTCTCACCCGAGCCGTTTTCACAGCGTCCAGGAAGATCTGCCGGTTGACTTCCACGGATTCACTTTCCGCCTCACTCGGACCCTGCCACTGGTTCTTCAAGGTGTGACGGTGAAATTGCGGAGGCGCAGGTACGGATTGGGGCAATGGAGGCTCTGGTGGCGGAGCTGCATCATAAATGGCCGCTCTGTCGACAACCGTGCTGTTCATCCGATGTTGCAGAGGACAACTGAGTCCTAGGTCTTTTCTCGTAGACCCAAGAAGAGCTGGGGCTGAAGATGTCTTGTTCCACGGGCGCCGATCAAAGCCAGCCAGTGACCAGAAACCCCTTGCGCGGAGTGCTCCTGCTACTCCTGGGAGGGAACCCCCCTTCACAGCCATTGCGTGCATACCGTTCTTCCTGTTGGTCTTTGTAAGCAAGAGAGGGTGCACAGGTCAACGTCTCGACTAATATGTGACCATAAGTGCACAGGGCTGATCCTTCTAGGTTTTGTATGACCAATAAACGTTCAAACCCCAACCGGGCAAATTGGCGTCTTGGATTCTATTGCAAGATAGAGTACACGTACCAGGATTCTGCAGAACAGAAAAGAGCACAAAGGACCAACGCTGCTCAGTGTTCTGCGTTCTTTTTGGGGGGGGACCTCGAAGCCAGAGAGGTAAGAGTTAGTGGAGTTTCCTGCCAAGAAGCCGCCTGCCACACGTGCCGCTGAGAGTGGCCCAATGAAAATGAGGGAATTGTCGTTCGTTTCATTACCCTCGGGAAGCTTGTGCTCGGGGTTGCAAGCTCGTAGCTCAGGAAAAGTGGGGGGCAGAGGCCTTGGGAGAGGGGCTCGGGGGAAAATCCGGTGTGCTATTGAAAAACAGTGAGTCGTGTCATGCATTGTGCATACATCCCTTGACAATTAAGTTTTATTATCTAAGACAATTACCCGATATTATCTTTCTAATGTTGAACAGAGCATTACCGCCTTTGCTAATATTTGTCATCTGTATTCGAATAATACACCCTTGTATTCATTGGCATCAATTCTCAATGGGGTTATATTCTGGAATCTGAAAAAAAACCAACAGTGCTGATGGTAGGATTTACTCGCCCAGGTATATCTTACTATATGAATCATTCTCTCTTTAATCAAAAAGTGCGAGCTAAATTGGTAAACATGTTACTCAATATAAGTTTACCTAAGTAGCTACTTGGTACTTTATGTACATATACCAAGTCATGATTTATCAAGCTCGCAGTACTTTCAAAGCCTCCTTTAGGCTGTTCAAATCCCGTGAAAGAATTTGACGCTGGTTCTTCGACGCTGTATCCTCCCCGGCGATTACTTCGAGCTGCTCTTTGCTGAGATCCAGAATCAGATCCGCAGAAAACAGCTTGAGCGGACTATCTGAGCCCTCCATGAGAATGTGATTGATGACCTGTTGATAGAGATTGTCGACGAAGCGTTTCCGGGAAACCTTGTAATAACTGACCAAAGCATCGAGGATGTCTTCGCACACCTGCTCGCTGTTGTTCATCTCGGTAGCATGCCGCTTGATACCCTCTACAGGAATGTACTCTGTGTCTGTTTCATCATCGATGGGGATAGCAAGTGGTCTCATGGCTTCTGCCAACCGCTCATGGCGCTTCTTCTGTAATGTTGAGCTGAAGTAGTGGTTGAAGGTGGCAGGTCGGCTGGAGCGTTCCATGTCCAACAGGTACTGGGTGTGCCTTATGGCATCTCTATACCGCTCGCACAATGCCTCTTTAAGCACATTGTCCCATATCTGGTGTTTGAGTCGAGCGTCGGGGCAGATCTCAGTGAGGAGCTTGTAGATATAGTCATGAACAAGCACGATGGCTTTGCTGGTGTAACTCATCGCAAGTTCATTCCACTTCTGCGATGCTGTCTCAAAGACAGAGGCCAGCACAGTTCCATTAAACTAGGCAAGTCTTTTAGCTACTGCTTCCATTTTGAGAAGAAAAGGGGTTCATTATTTCATCAAGACTGCTTACCGTGCCGAGCTCTGGTCCGCGGCTAGATTTGTAAACCTCTCGAATGTAAGGTGTCATCGGGCCTGCCAAAGGCTCTGGACACTCGTAATCAGTATCCGTTATGTCATGCAACTCGTAGTAGACAGCGAGAGGCTTTTCCCAAGATGCGTCTTCTTCGCGGTCCCCCAAGACTTTCTCTCCTTCGTCATCCCACGTTGGTCCGAAGTGTTGATGATGACCACGCTTCAAGAACAAGTCGGCAAAGCCTTCGCTCAGTTTGATGATATTGGTAATAAGTCTGAACTCGGGCTTGTTCTTGAAAAGTGATTCACCCGCGTAATACCCGTTCAGAGCGCTCTTGTTGATGTCTTGCATGCGAGAAGCAAGCTTCACCAGGTATTTCCGCTGAGAGCTGTCATCGGACCTGGGCTCCCCTAGGGCGTCTAGCTGGTTCATCCGCTCGCGGATTCGTTGCTCGATGTCAGCCTTAACATTCGGCAGCTCGCGTTTGGATATCTCCATCAGAAGCTCCTGCAGTTTCCCCTTGAAAGAGGGAATGCCGCAGCGATCAGAGATGGACGACCAAGGGGGGGCCATGAAAAAGGCCTGCTCGGCGGACTGGCGCTCAGACATGGTCGAAGTGTTGTCATCTGCACTCCGGTTTTTGACCACGTAGTACCCGAGCTTCAGAACATTTCGCCTACCCTGGACGAGATCAATGATCGCGTTTTGTGTGGCCTTCTCCGTTGCGAGATCTGCCTTGGTCAAAACACCCATCGTGCGGACGCCATCAGGATCGGCCTCCTCTGCCAGCTTCAGAATCTCCTGCGTAGCAATATCGACATTGCAAGGCATGACGGCAAGAATACTGGGTTATGTCAGCTAGCAAAGGTATTCGAATACCAATACAAAAGTGCTTACATCGTTCGGCTATCCGTCATATATTGTCTGACAATATTTTGGACAAGCGTCACATCGCTCTCGGTAGTAAAACCTTGGCTTCCAACTTAGTACACCTTCTACAACCGGGTCAGCTAGCACTCACCAGCTGTAGGAACGCGGAAGATTCCCGGCACATCAATCACAGTGAGATGGGATTGCTACTGAGGTGTTAAAGCTATGCAACCAACTGGGCTAGAGAAGCATAACTTACATCAGGTCCGCTTATCTCGATCTTCAGAATGTCCTGGCTAAAAGCAGAAGAGCCGGAAGAATCATCATCCGTATTCATACGAATCCCCATCGCAGTATTGGCCTAGGTTCAAAAGTTAATGGCGTATCACAAGTACATTTAGATACCAAATCAACCATAATAATGTACCTCTTCGAAAATCTTCACCAGTTTTTCATTGTCCATATCGCTTAGCTCACGACGGAATGCGAGGAGGCGATGTTTGAGGGTACTATCCGCGTCGGGGCGTGGAATAATCGAAACAGAGACCTTCTGCTGGGGCTCTCGGGCACAGGTAATTTGTGTTGCATAGCGAGTACAAAGCCCGGCACCTCGGGGAAAGGAGAAGCCAGTCAAGCTCTCGAGGACGGAACTCTTCCCGGACGATTGATCGCCAACCACGACGAGCTGACTGTTGTATTAGAACCATGCGTGAAGATCTCGTACAAATTGCTACTTAACGTACCTGTGGCAGCGGAATGATGGCACCAACATTCGTCTCCCGAAGCTTGTCAATTTTGGAAAGGATGATATGGCTCCCCAAGTTCATTTTCTCAATGACCACCATTCTCAAAGAATTTGAGCTGAAGATTGAATTGATACTGAGCAATAGAAAGCTTCAGAGGCTTTAGAAAGTATGCACATGCCTTTTCCGAAATGTTTGGGCATCTATGGCGGCTTATAAAATCGTGGTCAGCCGAAGGTTTCAGTAGGCCTCACGTGAAGAATGCTAATCGCATTCCAAAAATCTGACTCATGTTGTCACAGTGTCTTCGTGAATCACGCTTCAACGTGAATTCAAAAAAAATTATTGCATTATTCACTGTCAATACGTCATTCATCCAAAGCGTTGGCAAAGGTGAGCCGTATTGTTATCGAAATTGGAATGCTTCGGTGAGCTTGTATCATGAAAAAGGAGCATTATAACAGTCTATGTTTCAAGTTTCGAAATAACAATATGTTGACTGTCTCTCCGAACATTCAAAAGAGAAATTAGTAAGTCGCTAGGTGCAACACTCGTTTTGAATGTCTTTCTTAATACGCCCTGCGACCAGGTTAGTGCTCTATCTATGCGTACAAGGCCGGCCGGATACGTGACGAGAAGGCAAACATGTCCAGAAGAAGCAAAGGATATGGAAAACAGTGCAAGTCCCCAGAAACACTTCAAGTATTGCCAAAAAAAAAATAATTAGCAATACCAAGTAAGCAGCAGCCTGCTTTAGCATAACTACAGCATGGGTTGACTATTGCCACTTGGTTCATGCTGTGGTTTACTCCAGATGTCTTTGAATCCCTCCATAGCCAGACTTGCAGGCGTAGGCAAAACATACATGTAAGCATCCATGGATCCACGGGCAACCTTGATGTGTCATATGCTCGAGGTAAAAGGGAAGTCCTGACCAATGAATGAGGCATGTCTATCTCAGCTAGGAAGCATTTAAGCAATCTGCAGTTGACATATCGTGCGACGCGTGTTGTCTGCTTAAGTAACTTTACATTATCGAGCCATATCAACATAATTTGCATTCCCCTCTTCCTCCCCCCCCCCCCCAAACATAAACGTCTCCCATCCCGGTTCACAGAGGTAAACAGGCATGCACAATACGGAGAGGGGTAAGAATATGAGCGCTCATGAGCGTAAAAGCTGACAGCCACTCGTGTGTGTCGTCGACGAAGCTCAACTTATCAACCCGAATATGAAAACCTGACATGAAGTCGTCATATCCCCAACACCAACTTACCTTACCATGTACAATTTCGAATTATACAATTTTTTGTTTTAATTGTGAAGGTATCATTCGCTCATCACTCGACCGTTCCTCTTAAGGCCTGCTAAATAGCGCTCTGCGAACACACAGAATAACTCGAGGATTTGGAGCAAGACATGACTGTTCCTGTCCTCCAGGGCTGCTACCATACCTACCTAGTACGGCATTGCAAGCAGTTACAAGTATGCCGCGGCATCTATCGAGTCATTGAGGCTCTAGACACAAAGCCACCGTGCTTCCCCCTGTCCGGTTGCCTCCTTTGTCTTATAACTCTTTTCAAACCACCTGTAGCATGACGAAACAGTCCATTGGGTCAAGGGCAGGTGGAAGCGTTCCATGGCGATTCAGACAGGTACCTTCCGTACAGCACGCCACCGGTCCTGCAGGGCAGCCCAGGTGTCATCCAAGCTCTCCGATTCCCTTATGAGTAGACCCCAGTGGACGGTATCCGCCGAGGAAGTAGCTGCATAGATCTCGAGGAAGTCCTTCTGGCTGTCATTCTGCTGGCAGTCCAAGACCGTAGCCAGGTCAAGGATGAAGTTTTCGGGCGAGTTTCTGTTGATGAGGAAAATGCAGGCGCGTGGGAGGGGGGAGCTGGTAGATGTATCAGGGTCCTGGTTGCAAATGAAGAGTGGCCCCTTGAAAAGCTCTTCGCCCCAGTCCTCCTTCTCGTGGTCCCACTGAAAGACGAGCACGTGGTGGGCCATGGCTATGTAGGACTGAACGGTGGGCACATAGCGCCTGATGACGCTAAGGTTCATGTCCCCGATAGTGCGAGGGCCTCCCTGTGCTAACTGCGCATCATGGTAGCCTGCAGTGACAGTAGCAGTTGCCGTGACCGTGACAGTGGACTGGCTGAATTGGGTATTGGAACCCCTGTGAGGAGGGCCGTCAGATTCGTAGTCGGAGACAGGCACAGGATTTCCTGCTCGCATGGCAGGCTGGTTCTGGCGTCGAGACCTTCGGGGCGTCGAGGGCTTCATGCTGTTTCGGCGATGCTGCGATCAGGCTTCAAGGGTCAGATCGGGCGGTTGTAAAGATCAGAGGTGGGGTCTTAGTTGGCGCTACTGCGAGAGAAGGGAAATTAACAGATGCCTCGAACAGAACTCGGGAGGTATCAAAGAGCTCAACCTACACTTCAGCTCGGGGTGCCTGGCCCCTGGGACAGAGTATGAGGTGTGAGGGTTGGGGGCTGGGTATTCGATGGCTATTTGGACATAAAGAAAAGTACACGCAAGGACGGTCTGGACTAGAGATCAGGACAGGAGGAGAGAGTTCCAGTATGCCGCGAGTCTCTGGCGTAGCATGTTTGATGCTCGTACTATGGCTGTGGCGTATGAGCGATGCGCTATCATGAAAGACGAAATCTGAGAGAGGCAGGAGAATACAAGGAGGTCAAATCAAAGCATCGGGCAGGTCAGCAGCCGCAGGGCTACCATACCGTCGAGGCAAGGCGCGAAGTGGTAATAATCACGGCATGTGTGCAAACCTCAAGTTGGACTAGGTAGGGGTGACGTTGAAAAGGGTGGGTACCAACTCAGAGCTCTTATCTTATCGGAATTCTCTGGTCGCACGCAGCTTGGGCCTGTCTTTGGTGGCGGTTTGCAACTGGCAAGGGCGCTAAGCCGCCTACGGGGCTTAGCTGCAGACTGACGACGTCAGCAGCAGGTAGAGGGAGATAACACCCCCCCCCCCCGGTAATTATCTACGACTACTATGTACCGTAGTACTATTTTGCCCTGCTCGTGCCTGTCTGCAAGTCGATAGCACACCACACGCATATTCCTCGCTGCTCCAAACACTGCTTCAAGACGCGCTCTATTCCCTCATTGCTTCTCTGGATCATCGAGCCCAGCCTCTACCGCGCCTTATTTCTGGCTGCTTCTCGGTAATCACACTCGACCCACGCTCGACCATATATATGTGATCATGTTTTCCCTCTGGCGCTGCCGATAACCCGAGTCTGGTATATAATCACCCACCATTGTCGCCACAAGTGCTGGACTAGAGCTGCCCTCTCTGTCGCCCTTCTGTCAGGACGCTCAATATAGTTTTGTCCGGTCAAATAACCTCTTGGTTTCTGGGTGAACGATTGTGTAAGTCCTCTACCGCCGACGACGAGGCGTTCTTGGTGCAGCACAATGAGCACTTGCAGCTCAACCCGCACTGATGCTCCTCCTAATGCCTAATTCACCTCTCATGGATGTGGTCTTTTCTCCCTGCTGACTTTACCACGTGTCTGCCTTCATATAGATTTTGACTTGCAAATGCTCTCCAGAGCTGTCGCGCCTGGCTTCAGTTGACACCACACTCTGCCTGCTCCAGCCGTGCTCTCGATATGGACTCCCCGCCGCCGAATCAGGCCCAGTCTGCCTCAGAGACCACCGAGCCCGTCGACCTCTCTTCCTCAAGCCCTAATTCCCTCCACCACGCCGTCTACGCTCGTCGTGCCGAGTATACCAGACCTCATCGCATTCGCATAAAAGTTGGTACCTGGAATGTTGCCGCCTGCCCTGGTACAGACAAAGACCTGGCGGCCTGGTTTGTCGACGGTGACGGTGCTTCCGATCCCGCAGCCACGCAGCCGTCACGTTCCGCCGAATCTGGCCAGGACACAGAAGTCCCGCGCATGCTTTCAGGCGACAAGATCAGCCTCTACGTCCTTGGTCTGCAGGAGGTTGTCACTCTCAACCCCGTCAGCCAGTATGTCTACTCGGACACGAACCCTACAGACAAGTGGCGTCTCGCTCTGGAGGCGGCCATGCCCAAGGGCTATACCTTTCTTACCTCGGAGCATATGTCGGGTCTGCTGCTTCTGCTCTACGCCTCTCCAGAAGTGGCTCCCAGCATCGGGAACATCAGCACAAAGGTGATAGGCACTGGCGTTGGAGGCTGGTTCGGGAACAAGGGTGCAACCATCGTCCGCATCCTGCTTGGCGAGGCTACCAGGCTTGTATTTGTCAACTCCCATCTCTCCAGCGGCAGCGACCCCTCGACTGTCGAGCGCCGCTGCTGGGACGTCAGGACCATTATGGATCGAACCCGGTTTGACCCTATCTCCATCCCTGGATATGACAACCCCGAGACAGAGGGCAGGATTGGTGACGAGGACTTCGCCTTCTGGTTTGGCGACCTCAACTTCCGCCTCGGTGGCATCCCAGGCGACGACATACGCCGCCTGTTAACGCTCCACACTACAGGTGAATACAATTCGAGCCGGCGGCCGGAGCCCAGCAATGATGAGGATGCGATCATCGTGACAGAGACTTCTGAGAGCACAGATGGGCGGACAGCAGGCTCCACAGCAGGCGAGTCCTCGGCGAGACGGAGCCCATCATCTCGTAAGCTCAGCGGCGAGGATGATGATGACAGTGTTGAACTGCCCGACCCCGACGACTTTGAGCCAGACCCACAAGAAGATCCCACGTCCCTCCAGGCCACCTTGGACTCGCTCCTGCCGCATGACCAGCTGCAACAAGCCGTGAAACGACGCAAAATATTTCACGATGGCTGGCGGGAAGGGCCCATCTCCTTCCTACCTTCGTACAAGTATGACGTGGGCACCGTTGGCGTCTTCGATTCGAGCGAGAAGAAGAGAGCGCCCAGCTGGTGCGACCGCATCTTGTTTCGGACGAGGCTAGACCGAGAGCGATACGAATTGAAGCTTAGGGAAGAGGCGGACGCACGCAGGCGAGATGAGGAGATGAAAGCCCGCGGCATCGACCATGCTGGAGATGACGATGAGGTGCTTTTCGACTACGACCCGGAGCATGACGGCGACACGGAACCTGCTGGGCAACCAGGACTGGACTACGACGAGTACGAAGACACTGGTGGTCTTGCAGGGCTCTCTGCGGGCAACGAAGACAACACCAACGCCGACTGCATCAACCTGGAAGCCTACACTTCCTACCAGCGGGTCACCTCATCTGACCACAAACCCGTCGCCGCTATTTTCACGCTCGACTTCGCCGCTGTGGTACCGGAACTCAAGGCCGAGGTGCTTGCCGAGGTGGCTCGAGAACTTGACCGTGCTGAGAATGAGGGCCGTCCGTCCATTACAATCGTCGTGGAAGGGTCACAATCCGGCTCCGGCTCGGTCGATGTGGGTGACATCAGATACCTTGAGCGGCGGACGGCTTACCTCACTCTTGCCAACACTGGCCGTGTGCCAGCCACCCTCAGCTTCGTCGAGAAGCCGGTTACCGAGAGTCCAGAAAACGGCGGCCCGGATCGCCAGTGGCTAGAGACCTCGTTGTCGAGGACGGAGCTCAGTGGGGTCAGCGGCGGCGAGGAGGCTTTCGATCTGGGGAAGGAGGTCACACTGGAGCCCGGCGAGACGGTGACCGCTTCCATACAGGTCTTCATCGGGCGACTGTCGCAAGCTAGATTGCTCAACGAAGGACGGGCGAGTCTGGACGAGGTGCTGGTGTTGCGCGTCACGGACGGCAGAGATTACTTCGTTCCCGTACGAGCGGTCTGGCTTCCCACATGCATGGGCAGGTCTATTGACGAGCTCATACGGGTCCCTGATGGCGGCATCCGGCGCTTCGTGACGTCGCTGGCCGACAAAAAGGAGGGCAAGCAACACACGGGCGCCATTCCATACGACCTCACGATCCATCGTTCTGCGCCCAAGGAACTCTTCAAACTGATTGAGGCCCTCGAGACCCTTACTGACCGAACACTGGCGGATGAGCAGATGCTGGGGTCCTACACGATACCCCGAGACAAGCATGGATGGCCCTTTGAGGACTTTGTCGCCGATCCCCACGAGCACCTCATTCCCGTGGTGATTGACACCCTCGACACGGACCGGCCTATCGCTGACGCTTTTCTCCCAGAGACCAATCCGTGCCAGCGTCTCGAGACCGTTGCCGAGGTCCTCGTATACTTTCTACGCGGCCTAACGGATGGCGTGGTCAGTGTGCCGCTGTGGTCGAAAATTGAACAGGCTCCAATCAAGGCCCTCGGCCAGGCCCCGCCGTCGTCCTCAGGGGCGGGCGCGTCGGGGTCAGAAGCCGCTGAAGACGACAAGGTGGCGATCCTGGATGTCCTCACGACCGTACCGAACCACAACATCTGTTTTGTGTTCCTCACCGCCACCCTAGGCAGTGTTGTTGCAGAGCTCGCGCCTGTCCAAAAGGGCAAGACTGAAGCCTCTGGGGCAGGAGCGACATCGGCAGGCTCCCAAGGAGGGGCCATTGGAGCGATCGGGGCGCTGGGCCGCAGATCCTTGAGTTTCAGACGCAGCTTGACGGTAGGCTCTGGTACAGCTGCGGCGTCTGCAGTCACCGACGCCATCGCAGCACTCGAGAGAAGGAAGGCGAGGGAGAGGAGAGTTGCGCAGATCTTTGGCAGTGCCATCTGCAGGACTCCCGAGACAGGCCGTGAGAAGGACCGGAAGATCTTGGAAGGCAAGCAATCCACGCTGATTGAGCTGTTCATCAGGAAGCGTGACTCGAACTAGATGTTAGGGGACGGGGAGGAGGAGGAGATATATACGAAAAGATACCCTTCTATTTAAATGTGACATCTTTGATATCTGGAACATGGTCTCTGAGCTTGGCTTTGCGTTCAGTCCTGTTTCAATGTTGCCTGCTTGAAGGTGCTTCCTGTTTGTAACAATGACAATCACCGGGCAGTGTATCATTCTCCCTTGTCCTTCCTCCCTATTTATACAAAGAACTCTTTTCCTTGTAAACATGATGCCTTCACCAATTACAGCTGAGCTTCTGCTAGACGGAGAGCACATAATCGCTTTTTGATCGGATCAGGAGGACCGTATCATCATTCAATGTTTGGCGCTCAGAACTCCACCGATAATCACGTCCACACTCCGCCAGGCCCCATTACTACGATTCACTGCATTTCCAATGGTCCTTGTTTGCTAGTTGTAGGTTGCTTGTTTGCCTTCTACATGAACTTACTTACCCTTGGAGTGGTGTTTGCTTGTTGTGTAGGAAAATCGTGCTGTCTCGGTACGGCGGTGAGTGATCCTTCTCAGTAGAATCAAATTCATCCGATCTAGACGGGCAGGGAGGGCATGTTCACAGCGATATAAAGGGCGGGCCAAAACTACGTCAAATGATACATCGACAAGGTGGAAGGAAATGGAAGGTACGAGACATATCTCAAGGTTGCTCCGTGACAGCTGAGCTCCATATCTTTCTTTGTTGACAATAAGAGAACCTCCGACAATTGCCCCCATTGTTCCACCTAATTTTTTTCTCACCCAAGTGAAACTCATCAACGCTTTTCTTTTTTTCTTTCTTTCCCTTCTCTTCTGGACATCATCGTCTTCCTTCGCTCCAGTCTTTTTTATTTCATTTCCAACCAACAACACCTTTTGGTTTCTGGCCTCTTCTCCTTTGCCTCTTGTCCGTCTCATCGCCTCTCGTTCTTCTTCTCTCACCCCTCTCTGATGTTCTGCTCAAATATCGACACGCATCACCGATAGCCAACAACACAGCCAGCCTTCACTTGGCTCAAGCCCTTCCTCCGAGCATCCCCTGCTTCTCAACTGACCACGGTAGCTGTAGCAGATTGGTCTCCTCAGTCCGTCGCTAGCCGACATCTGGCCATTACCTCAGCTGGTCTGGCACCTTCTTCTCTTTCCAAGCAAGAATAAGCCGCTGCAGCTCTCTCCAATCTGTCTTCGCCTGCTTCTTCTCCATTCACCATCACCACCGCCACAATTGTGGTACCAGCTACCGAAAGTCCAGCGAAGGGAATACTGGTGAAGCTTGTCGCCCACAGAATACGACACAAATCACCACTTGTGATTGACCGTCCATCACCTCTACAATGGCCATGGCGATGGCCTCGAAGCATTCTCTCACGGCTCGTGAAGCCATGATGAACGCGGCAAGCAAGAGCCGGTCTGCCCTTCGGCAATCCAAGACCAACGAGATCCTCCTAATGTGCTTCGACGAGGATGAGGCTCGAGAGATCATCAGGCAAGCTGGTCTGCAGGCGAACTACGAGCGAAATAAGAGTGCAAAAGACAGGGAGATAACAAGGCTGCAGCAGGAATATCAGCGCAAGATGGCCGACCAGTTGAAGAAAGCCCAGGATTCTGTGGATCAGTTTGTCACAGCATATGGTGACAGTGCAACAGCGAAGGATGAGGGCGAGGTACATGATTGGGCTGCAGCCCACGACTGGACAGTCAGTGAGGGCACAGTCCAGGACTGGGCCGCTGCTGCAGGCGGGGACTGGCCGGCTGGTGAGGTGGAGTCCCTCCAGTCCTGGGCCACCGAGTCGTGGGGTCCAGAGAACAGCCAAGAGGTTTCAGGCTCTGTGTCCGAGGAAGATGTCGAGAGTCACGACGACGACGAGTGGACCTCCGAAGAAGATTCGATGATCTGGGATGACTACGAGGACTACAACGGACAGGATTCCGATGATGGCGAATCGACATCCAGTTCTGAGTCGGACTCGGACTCAGACAATAACGATGACTATGACAATGACAAAGAGTTTTTGCCAAAGGTTGAGGGTGGCTGGACGACGACCACCACAACCGACACCAGCACCGGTCTTTACGATACAGCAGCGGAGGATCAGACTAATCAGCACCGAATCGAGCAGCAGAAGATCACGCAAAACGTCAACTACGGCGCGGAAAACGGCATTGAGGGCGACGAGACCAGCAACGATGATGATTTCCTACGTTGTCCAAACTCTAACACATCTCATACTGCCACATGCCACGAGAGTGGTGCTGCCGCATCAGGAGGCGCTCAGCCATCCATGCCGGTGATCCCATTTCTCATTAACGGCCCTGCTGGCCTTGACCAGAAGGTTTGGAACAGAGTCGTCCAGATCTCGGCGGACACCCACTGGAGCGATCTATACGACGCGATGCTTCGCAATATGAAGAAGGCTCAGGACCTCCCTTACTCTCGAAAGCACCGGTCTGCAGGAATCCAGAACAAGGACCGACACACCGTCTACAACGTCGTCAAACCGCCGGGTGCATCTGTGGGCTGCAAGGTCGCGTCGCAGGGTCATGGGTGCTCCTGGGGTCCGAGTGACTCCTGCGGTGGTAATGAGGTGGCAGGCATGGCTTCTCAATGCCTTTGCGGGTCGCCTGGCTGTCAGCGGAGACACTCTAGCCTGCGCATGAGTTGTGCCCCAGAGGATGCTGCCATATGAGAGGGTGTTGAAAGACCTCTGAGCCTTGGGCCTGCAATAGGGGTTGCGACCGCCTGCCTGTGCCTAAACACAGGGTCGGTGCAGAAGGCAGTAGATATTAGTACACATCGGCCCACGGTGCGTCTGCATGTGAGCTCCAAGAGATCTGTCGAATCGATCCGCCGAACACGTGCTAATTCATCTCCTGACAGTTGGACACAACGACAATGGACCGCGAGGGCATATAAGGTTGGAAAGGCGGATGAATGGCTGACGGGCCATAATGGGGGGAATCAATTGTCGATGAATGACATGAAGGCATGCGCGCGTTGTGAATCTGCACCTTTCTCTCTGTCATTCTTGTGTCCTTGTCTACCTAGACAGCTGAGATACGGAGCTACTGTGCCTTCAGTGGCCCAGAGTAGTCTCTCCAGGTGGTACCGCCAAAGCATCATATCCAGCTCGTGCGTGGGAAATACATAGAATCAGAGCAAGTCAGTGCAACTAAGCTATTTATTAGTGAATATTACTGTTCCCCTCGTCCACAACTCACACATCCAAAACCGGGCCGTGATCGCCGAATATGGGGTCCCTTGCAAACCATGACAGCCCTGCGATCCTTTTGACCTTTTCCTCCTCGCCAGCCTTTCCATAGCACATGTCCCAATGGCAGCCTGTTGGATAGCTCCCCACCATCTCAAAGTGGCCATCCTGGCTCACGTCTCGCAAAAGGCGATGTGCCATGCCCGCAGGCAAGATCATGACATCTCCAACCTGGACCGCGGCTTCGACCCGGTCGGGATTGTCTTCCCCGCCAAAACACAGTTCTGCCTGCCCAGATGTGACGCAGAGGACCTCGTGGCTTGTGCTGTGGAAATGTGTGGTGGGATACATGGAGTATCGCCACTGCGGCGTGACCACTCCGACGGACACCAGATGGGCCTTGACAGCGGACGCGGTAGTTCGTTGGCCATCGTCTCCTGGCAGGGCGCGGTGGTAGATGAGCAGTGGTTTGTTGAGAATGCTGCTGTTTGGAAGAGTCTTGTGCGCCGGTATGTAGTGCTTGCTCACACGGAGCGACGAGAGCGAGGCGACAGATGTCATTCTAGAAAGGCATGAGGGTGTGTTCTCTGGTGCTGCTCCTGGTTTATGCTTGGATTCTTGAAGCAGAAGGAGAACATCCATGAGTTCTTCAATTGCTGATGTTGTTAAAATCGGCAATATTATTCTGTATCACCACTGTTTATTACTCCAACTCCTACGCAATTATTACGTCATCTGATATACATACATACTTGCGTACTTCACTTGACTGTTCTCTGGCCTGACTTGATGCTCAATGCTCCGAAGAGAGGTCCATCTTTGCCATGACACAGGTCAAACTGAGAATTTAATCTTCAAATAAACCTGTAATACGTTGACCTGATATACCTCTGCACTCATTCAAGAAGCACGCATAGCATTCGCAATTACTTGGTCTAATTGCTGACGTGCCAGCATCACAATGTAATTAATACTCGATAATAATAAAAAGCAGCAACAGTACCTAGGTAGGGCTGGTGAAAGTCAAAGACATTACATCCAAGCATCCAAGAAAGGGAAAATTGCCAGCACAGCCTTATATGGACTTAACGAAAAGACTTGTGTGATGATTGCTTAAGCATTCTTGACATGTTGTAACTGCACTACAAAACCATCTCTTGTGTGCTAATTCAGTGCAAAATTTTTTCTTCTTCAATATACAGTAGGCGCAAGAAACAGAGGTAGAATAAGGGAATGAAAAAAGATTGACAAAGTTCTATACTGCGAAAGGTTAAGCATCTGCCGGCATGAAATTACCGTTTACTACTGTATACTCAATAACCCAGTATAATAGCAGCCATAGGACATGAAGAATAGTAAGGCGCTCCACTGGCGGCCGAGATTGCAGGCTTCTAGAACCCTCCGCTGCGGGTTTCAGAACAGGCAACTGGGACGTGCGGCTGGGTGTTGGGAAGGATTCCGAATGATGTACTATGTACTCGCCGATGTGGTCAAGCAAAATGCTGCCATTGTGTGCTGTCCAACCTTTGAGCTTCAGTACATCGAGAAAGGACGTGCACGTTGAATCTGGGCATTGAGTTTCAATAGACCAGCTGAACATGCTACATTTGCCATTTTTGTAAGCGACTTTGTTGCGTGCTGAAGAGCCGAAGATGCCGAACCGTGCTTTCTGCTCGCCAGGCTTCATCACCCATCTAATATTTGCCATCAGCATATTCCCTCAGCTGATTACTCACGTAGTCAAACAGATCGCCCTTTAAGAAGCGATCGCATCTTCGATCTTGGCCCCGGAGCGTTGCACTGATCCAACGTGTAGACCGCGGTCCAGATCTGATCGATCCAAGCCCCGGTCCCTGAATTCCTCTTCCAGGTCTAGCCCGGCACAGAGTACTCTACGCAGGGGCAGGGCCTGTCGGTCTCGAAATGAACCTCAGGGCAAAGCACAGAACGTAACAATCAAGATCGATTTTCCAGCATATCAGGCCAGCATACGTCAGCCATTCCTTTTTAGACTTCTCCTTTGTTGCAACCCAACTCGGAAAATAGAGTATGTCATAGTCGCAAATACTGTATACATTAGGCACAGAGTCCGAAAGGAGCCTCAGCCCAGGACTTCGCCTCCATCATAGTATTCTTATTGATACTGTTTTGAGACATAATTCTCTCACGAGGGAGCCTTCAGATTCCTCATCATGTGTTCCCTAACCTTCCAAATCCCCAAGAGTTTCTGGATACTGAAAAGACCAGGTATGTTCTAGCCTGTACGTAGAAAAACAGGATGTCCCTTGTATCCTACATAATACTCTGACATACTACCATAGTATACGCATATAATTTGACTAGGCAGATCATCTAGTCCATCTGCAAAGACAGGTAGATACAGACGGAATAACGGTACCTTTCTCCAGTGCCCTTGACCCTGCCAAAGGATGACCCGGGTTCGGGGATTTGCAACGCCTCTCCACCCTAAAATCCGTCTCAGATCCTGTTCATGAAGTTCTAGGGTGGCCTTGCAATCTCGGCCCCGACTCCAGACCAATCGGGTTGATATGTGTACTGTATGTAGCTTGGGAGGCAAGGCATCCCATGATAAAGTTTGACTTCTCTACGGAGCCTTTCCCTCCTCCTTTTTAACAGATGCGCTCTCGGACGCTCGTCTGGAAAGACCGGGGTTTACCGATGGGAGTGTGGCAGATGGTCATCTTTTCAGGGCCGTAATCAAACTTGGCTCGTCATAGGAGGGAGGGGTAATTTTGAAAAATGGCTTTGTATGAGCTCTTCAACATCTTTTGCACTGATAATCAATCAGGCGAGGGCATGACTAGAGTCTGACACGCACTGATCTTGCACGGCCCATACTGCTTACTATACAGGCAAACTGTTAATTACACTCTCTCGTGTTGGTCCCTTGTTCAACAGGGCAGGGAGTTGTATGATGTACATAAACATACATACCTAAATATTTCGCTACTCACTCGTCCAGGTCCGCTGGACACCGTCTTCCACACCTAATATTAATCACTGTACCTGCCAGCCAGCCATGGCTACCGATCACGATGTGCTCCTCGGCCGCATTCTGCCTGGGCACATCAGCAGCAAAAGCGCCATCAACGAGGCCCAGCGATCCATCGCCGAGCTCGACTGGGACGACTCAGACTGCTTGGACCCGGAAGAGCCTGGGGCAATCACGCCGCGTTCCAGCTACACAATGACCAGCGCCGCCAGCGAGGTCAGCAACACAGGTCGCAGTGGCGGCCTCTCCCCTCCACGCAGCAGGCCCGTCACATCGAACAGACCTTCTGGTGCTCGCGACGTATCAGGAGAACGAAGGAGGGTGGAGAGCGACGAGGCTGGTTCATCCGAGACATTACCCTCAAGACGCGCCTCCAGATCATCATCCGATAATATGAGGAATAAGAAGCCCTCGGAGAGAGGAGATCGTGGGAGACCAGGCTCTCGCGCGTCGCAGGCTACCAACATAGGCTCCAGCACAGGCTCCCGACAGCGAACACCTGCGTCAAGAGTGAGCAGCAAGGACCATCCTCTGGTCGATATTCCAGTCAGACAGTCATCAAGATCAGACCATAACCTGATTGGCGACAGCGGCGTGGCTCCTTATAACGCTACTATGGACCCGGATGTGACAGAGCCATATCAAGGTAGAGTCCGCGTCATTGTGGAAGAGGAGGAGGAGGAAGAGAAGAATGATAATGACTATAGTGATGAAGAAGGAGGGGAGGAGAGAGAAGGGAGTGTTTATGATCAAAGATCAGCAAAGGTGTCCGTGGAAATTACCAATCGCTCACCAGGAGCATCTTCCACTCCACCGCCAATCCCAGGCGCCAGGCCGACTCGTCTATTCTTGCACGAGGACTTTGGAGGAGAAAGAGATGATGATTTTGATCTTGACGGCGGGTCAGACCCTGAGTATGAAAGCCAGGAAAGGCGACTGAGCCCAGCGTTCCAAATCAACCCAGCACAAAAGACATCCCGATCCCGGAGAAATACGTCGTCCTCCAAGAACAGGGACGGGAGGGCGGACAGCTTGGTCAGCGACAGGCCACAAAGTCATCGTGGCTTTACGCAACAGAGAACCAGGCCCGCCTTGGATGGGACGATGTCGACGAATCGCCGAGACCAGAGGACACCGACGCAGGACCATGTCCAGCCCATTATGACTGTTTCACGGCATGCAGAAACCCGAGATCAACATCATCACCACCACCAGCAGCAGCAGCAGCAGATGACACATCATCAGAAGGCGTTTCAAAGTGTCAACAATGCCACGTACAACAACACTTCCTCGCCACGGAGGCGATACAGCGAAGATGAGATCCGTGACCACCAGTCTATCTCGTCCAGGACTGTCGGCAGCAGTGCAACAGCATCGCGGTCAACTCATCATAACATGCCCGATTTCTTCGGCAACAACATCTTTCAGATCGTCCTCCACGATCCCACCACAGCACACCGGCTGCTCAAGTTCAGCGAGACCCGGCTCTGTGCCGAGAACGTCGAGTTCCTCGCCAAGGTGGACGCGTACAAGACAACGCTGGATGACCTGGCCAGCCAGATGGCATCCATCCACAAAACCTTCCTGTCTCCAGGCTCGCACAACCAGATCAACGCGAGCGGCAGTCTGCTCAAGCAGGCGCACAAGGAAATCAGGCTGCTCGTCAACCAGGCCCTTCCGTCCATGGAGACTGTATTCACAGACCTGCAGGACCAGGTGGAAACGCTCGTCTTCCAGGATATCTACCCCCGTTTTGTCCGGCATCAGCTGGCACTGAGCGCGACCAGGGCGCTTGGGAGCGATCGGTTCAAGTATCAAGGCCTCGGGGATTGTTTCTGCCTGACCAATCCAAAGTAAGTCGAATCCAGATGAGAACAATAACAACAATAGCAGCCACAGCGACAACGAGGTTGTAACGACCCAGACAATCCACAATGTGCTGACCTTTTGGGGGCGGTGGGCCCATCATCATTATAGTATGGCGGATAATCCGATCGTTTTTGCGTCAGATGGCTTCATCAAAGTAACCGGATATACACGGCCAGAAATCATCCCTAGGAACTGCAGGTTCCTCCAGGGCCCCCAGACAGACCGTCGGCCGGTGCAGCTCCTCAAGCAGGCCATTCACGAGCGCAAGGAGAGCGTCGAGCTTCTTCTGAACTACAAGAAGAACGGAGGCCCCTTCTGGAATCTTCTTTATGTCGGTAGGTGATTGGCGAACGACACTTGAGTCCCAGCTGCAGAGCATGTGAAAGAAGATGATGGCGGCTTGACTAACTCTCGTGGGCCCCGACTCGCTGTAGCACCGCTCTTCAACGCCAAGGGTGAGACGGAATTCTTCCTCGGCGGACAGGTGAACTGCTCGACGACTATCCATAACAACATCGACGTCATGAAGGTCTTATCCGCATCCGATACGAATGAGGCGGCGGAGGAGATCGCTGTGCTCCAGACCTCGCCCACAACCAGGCAACCTCTGCGACCGTCCGCGCGAAGGGCTCTGCTCAAGGCCTTGGGGGTCCGACAGGCTGAGCAAGCACCCGTCATTACTGGAGATGCCGGCATGGAGAATGGTGTGCTCGGGCGCATGCAGGGCCAAGAACTGAGCTCCCAGATGAAAGAGTTCTACTCTGCGTACTCAAAGGTGAGCGTGCCTCAAGCCCAAGGCGGTGTGGGTGTGGACTTTCTACGAGTGCGTGCATTGACTGACTGCTGTTGAAACTCTTTTGCAATGATTCCAGTATCTTGTAGTCCGGGCGAGCAATTTTGTCATCGAGTTCTACTCGGATGGCGTTATGGAATCTCTCAACCCGGCCAACATGGCTGGTTCTATGGTCGCAGGAAGCGATGTCTTCAGGTTTTTTGCGCAGAACATGATCTCCAAACAGTCCGAGTACAAGACGCGGGTTCGCAATTCTATCCGAGGCGGCACGCCCGTGAGCACCGCGCTCCGCCTGCAGACAAAAAGGTCCGCCGTCTTCCGAGGCGACGAGGCCTTCATGGCGCACTGGACACCTCTGAAGGACGACAAGGCAGCGTAAGTCTCTCGACTCCCGTGCAACAACCAAGGAGTTGCCACCGACCGGCTCAATCGATATCGGACACTCCATGCTAATCACTGAGGTTTATAGAGTCCACTGGATCGTCGTCGCCCTGGCGCCCATGCTGTGACAGTCGTGAATGATTGGAGCTTTGTCCAGGCGTCCAGGTCATGACGATCATGATCATGCCATCCATTTCTTGATCTGGGATTTCAAACGTTGGTGGGCAATTCTACGCGATTTAATACCCCTTTTCGATAGTGTGATTTCATGTGATAGGTGTTGATACCCCGGATGCGGCTCCATCAGTTTCTGTTGTTGAGAATAATTCATATCACTATTGTCTAAGGTGTGGAGGGTTCTTTTGAGAATTCTGTGCTTATGTTGCTCCGATGAAGTGAGGATCCGTGCCTAAGCAGGGCCAACACATGGTCTCTGTGTGAATTCCTATCAAGAGTAGCCCTTGTCGGTTGACCGAGATTCCTAGATGCTGGATGAAGCATATCATGAAATATGCGTGTGTGTATGTGTGTTGTCCACACCAAGAAGACTACGAAACATCATCTGAAATGGATGCCGACCAGAGTGACGCCGCTCCGAGATGAGAAGTAATTAAGAATCGACACCTGTCTTCTTGCCAAGGTATAATAAATCTCTTCTAGTTCCATTGTATGCCAAGTCGTGGTAAACTTCCTATTAATTGTGGATCTCCAAAGGTGGCTGCAAGAACGGATACCGTTGTGAAACTCATAAAAACAGACACAGAACGCCATGGGTGACTGGTTTATCCCGAGATGTGCGCAAGCATGTGCCAGATCTTGGAGATGATGTTGCCCAGCAGGGCAAACACAGCGACGACAACAAAGATACGCAGGAATTCCCACCAGTATTTAGTGCGGACTTCGGTCTCGATATAGTCATAGTGATCGGCCTTGACCTGACCTGGCGCAGCGGCCATAGCCGGGAAGCGGCCGGTGCTCACATACGTCTCCATCAGGGCATCCTTCTCGTACCACCGCTCCAGCAGCCATGCGTCGAAGCTGTCATGGTTGTCTAGGGGTATGTCGTCGATGCGGAATCGGCGCCAGTAGAAATTGACAGACTTGGGAGGCCGGCTCTCAAAGTAGGTACCAGACAATGTGAAGTATGCCTCGCCATATCCGCCACGACTATGAGGGAGGGGAGAAAGGAAGGGGTCAGTACAAATACATTGGGGGCCGATATGCCAACCAGGGGTGGGCAGCGGGCACGGCATTGAAGAACAGGACAGGACAGGTACTTACGGGATGCCCTCATAGGCAACGGTGCAGTCATAGACGTAGTCGACGGTGCCCTGTAGCTCCTTGAGGACAAAATACATGCCCGAGCTCCGAGGGAGCAGGAGGTGTGCACAATCCCTGATACCAGTCTTCTCGGCCCATTTCGCAGACTTGACACGGCCGTTGTCGGACAGGTTGGTCCCCTCGGGGAAGAGCAGCAGCCACATGGGGTTCAGATAATCCCTGCCGTCAGGGGCAGTGTGTTGCATCTTGAGCTTGCCGAGGCGATAGGCCATGCGTGGCTGATCGACGGCCATCTTGCGAGACATGAATATAAACCCATAAAACATCATACCTGGGCCGATGACAGGAATGTACTTCAGGGACTCCTTAAGGATAATGTATAGGTAGCCGTGCATGCGAGGGTTGTTTGCATAGCCCACCCACCAGAGGTATAGCCAGTCGGTGTAGATCTGATGGTTTGCTATCATGACCATGCGGTCAGGAAAGTCGAACTCGACGCGACCATCCGAGGCGCGGGTGATCTGGCCGGCGACAGAGGGGTCGCCGCTGATCCGTATCGTGGTGGGGCCCCAAACCTTGGTCATGGTGACTATCAAGAGGCCGAAAGACTCCTTGGTCAGGGCCATGTAGGCATAATAGAGGTCGCGGTTTATCCAGTACAGAGGGGCGCCGATAAATTGGGTGATGTTGATACTGTGCAGCAAGAGACAAGGTCAGCAAGGCGGGCGATCAGAAGATGAGGAAGAAGAGGGGGAAAGGGGGGTAATGAAAACGACGCACGCAACGCAGCAGAGCAGGAAGTATGCGACAAAGCTAAAGCCGCGCATGAATTGTGTGAGGGCGCTCTTCTTCTCCCTGCCCGAGGGGTGGTCTATCTTAGAAAGATCATCTTGGGTCACTGTGGGTGCTGAGGAGGAGAGCTTCGGAGCAGGCGGGATCTCGGAGGGCCTTGGCCGCCTGCGCAGGTCGGCCGCCATGATCTGAAGGTGATGTTGGCGTGAACGAGTTGACGATGTGTGGAGGGCACGTTTCGCCGGGAGTTATCGAGAACAACGGAGACGACGGCGAGGAGAAGAAGACGAAGAAAGAGAAGCAAGTAGAGGAGGGGCTGTCGACACTATTATGACGGGAGGAGGAGGCTTTACGAAGGCGGGGTCTAGTCGCTCGTCGTGATTCGTTCGAGGCTCGAGGTGAGAGGCTCAGGGCGGGCAGAAGGTGGTTGTCGTAAGTTTGCGAGACCGGGAAGATCGCGTGGACACACTGTCGTCGACGAGAGAGGAGACAGAGACGCACGACTCGGCTGCCGTGGTGACGCTTGTGATATCTTATTTCTCGCCTTCGGATTTCTAGTTTGTTTCGTGCGTGTTTAAAGACCTTCGACAAGCACTATTCGTTCGCAGCAACAACAGCAGCAGCAGTTAGGAGACAATGAGAAGACAAGCGCAGGGTGTGCGAGATTATCAGAGATTCATCTTGAGAACGGTCGAGGAGGTTGTAGTGGTGGGCAGGCGTCTTGATTGGAGAGCTCGGAGCCCAAGTCGAAGGTGAGATGAAATGAGATGCCGTCAGCAGCAGCAGCAGCAGCAGCAGTAGCAACAGCAGTAGCCCTGAAACTGGTACTGGCACTGGCTGGCTAACTGACTGCTGGCTATTACTGGTGGTTGTTGATGTTGATCATGGGATAGGCAGCTGCGACCTTTCTATTGCTCCTCGAGAGTTCACATTCGCACGTGCGCATCAATAAGTCCCGGCAGATCCGGTATCCAGTACCTGGGTTGGTGATGACAACACCATATGCATGGGATGTAGGTGGTACGTCACTAAGCCACGAGAAAAGGAAGGCACCTGCCTCAGTTTGTAGATCACCTGCAGCTTGTACTGTACAGTAACAATGGTAACACCGGCCTTGGTTTGGTGGGGGGAGGGGGACCCCTGCCCACCCCTCATATGACCAATCAAGGCTCTCCGGAACAACTCGTCGTCCTTAAATCCGGGCTGTGGTAGCTGCGATGGAGGGGTCTTGAGATACAGGGTAGGTACAACTCTCTCAATGAGAGCAAGAGCCTCAAGTGGGGTTTACATAATTACATACAAACATGACGAACTTAGGGTGACATTTTGAGTCCTCGCTCCTCATCCTCAGTTGGCCTCTCGCCAACATCGTCACATTTATCCTCTCGTCGTTTATGCGACCTTTTCTCTTAATTTCTCTCCATCTACATCTCTGTCGTCTTCTTCCTCATTATTATTAGTATCATAAGTATCACGGGTCAGATATTTCGTCTCAAAAATCAATCATCACTCCTTGACTACGTTCTCAATTGCCAACGATTTGAACGGGACATCCGAAACAACATGCTGGCATCTGACTGAACAGAGGATCTTCACCACTCCTCAGGAGGATCTCGGCGCGTCTTCAGAGGGGCCATACTGTAGCTCGGCTCGACCTCTGCTACGGAGGCACCAGCACCCGCCACGCCAGAGACCCAGCAGTGCTGTTGAGGCACCCGCTGTCCTCCTTCGCCTCCTCCTGCCCCTCATCCTCCGAACTTCCAATCTGCCACATCCATTTCACGCCAGCATGAGGATGTCGGGTCTTCATTGTTGCCCCTCCGTCCTCATCCATTCTGGTCAACACCCTCGCCGTCTGACCCTCCCTCAGTCCACCCATCGCTCTCAGTTACAGCTCCGGATATTCGTCGCCCCCTCGTGAGGATGACCACCGCTGTTTTGTTCAGGAGGCCACCCTCTGTCTGGCTGGACGCCCTCCCTCCTCGTCTCTGCGGCAGGTCCAGGTCACATATCCGCTCCTTCTCGGCCTCGTCCCGCCTGCAAGAGATCCGCGATATCGCCGGCCTCCCCGATAGGATCAGCCCTGTGTACCACGAGACCTCGGTGGGGCTGCTCACCCTCCACTGGAGCCAAACGCCCAGGAATGTCCTGCTCATTCCCAAACTCCACGCGCCCAAGGTCGTCCAGGATGCTGTGCGCTTTGCATGCCACCTGCACGACAACTACCCGGGCATCAACGTCGTGTTCGAGAGCCGCATCGCCGACCGCGTCCATCATTCCCTGCCGTTCCCCATCTACTCGACAGCTCGCAGTGATCCTTCCACCCAGTTCCCCAACAAGATAGACCTGGTCACCACCCTCGGTGGCGATGGCACCATCCTCCGCGCCGCCAGCCTCTTCTCCCTCCAGTCCAGTGTGCCGCCCATCCTCTCCTTCAGCATGGGCACTCTGGGCTTTCTCGGCGAGTGGAAGTTCGAGGAGTTCAAGGACGCCTGGACCCGTGTCTACGCCAGTGGTGACGTTCCTGCCTCTGCCAGGCCCAAGATCCTCCTGCGCCACCGCCTCAAGGTCGGCGTCTACGACGAGGAGGGCAAGAACATCAACAGCCAGCTCATGCCCACCTCCACCGCCGAAGCCCACCAGAGATTGCGCCTCATGCCCCTGAGCGCCGAGCAGGAGGCCGCCCTGGGCATCCCTGGCTGGGAGCCCCCCGTCAAGGTGCCCCCGACCTTTCACGCCGTCAATGAGCTGCTTCTCCACCGCGGCGGCCAGCCTCATCTCGCCATTATCGACGTCTTTGTCAACAACCACTTCCTGACCGAGGCTATCTGTGACGGCATCCTCGTCAGTACCCCGACCGGGTCCACCGCCTATTCCCTCAGCGCCGGTGGTGCCATCGTCCACCCCCTGGTCGGCTCTCTGCTCATCACCCCCATCTGCCCCAGGAGCCTGAGCTTCCGACCCCTCGTGCTTCCTCTAGACACCAAGGTTGTCCTCCGCCTAAGCGAGAGGAACCGAGGCCGCGAGCTCGAAGTCAGCATCGACGGCAAGAGGCGCACCGGTGCAAGCCCGGGCATGGAGATCCGCGTGCAGGGGGAGACTATCACGAGATCGGCCGATGGGGGCTGGTCGGGCGGTGTCCCCTGCGTCATTAGGGACCACCACACGGATGGCGAGGAGCCGGCAGCTGGTGAGGACGACGACGATGGTTGGGTTGGGGGCCTCAACGGCCTTCTCAAGTTTAATTATCCATTCGGAAAGGAGTCCTCATAGCGAGTATTGTCATTCATTGCCAATGCCTTGGCCTCTTTCTCTACTTTTCTTTTTACAAGGATTCGAAACTTTCTAAGCAGCCGGAGTCAACATGCCTCTCGTTGGACACGAATGAGTGACGCGACAGTAAAATGGCTCTTATGAGAGATATTTGTGTATACATGTATGTATTGTTACTCAGCAGAGGTAGCTCAAAGTATGTATGTAATTAACGTTGCAATATTAGGCAGCCAAGGAGCGTCAAGAAGAGAAGGGCCCACTGCCACATGTTGAGCTAAAGAGAACAGTGGGAGGGAGCAAAGTACGAGGCCGGTGCTGCTAAGCACTCTTCACCACCAGGCAGGACAACACTTCTCACTACTGTGGTTGTGTCCATGGCCTCAGACCTACTAAGGCTTCCTTCCTTTTCTTTTTCACCAGTGCCCTCCGCGGAAAGGATTGCCCCATCCATTTCCTGGAGTCCGACCATGTTCTCCTGAACGGCCTTTACTGTTAGCCCATGGATCGCCTCCTCCATGGTGTCCTTCATCGCCCGGATAACCATCCCCGCCTGTATGTCCGCCCTCGCCAGGTCTATCGCCATCGCCGTGTCCATGACCTGGGTAGTCATCCCCGCCTCCGCCGCCACCATAGGGCAGAGGTGTGAAGGACGGTGGGCTTGGGGCCGAGCTTGTTGATGTCTTGAGAGCGGTGGAGAAGGACGATGGCTCTAGGGATGTAGGAGAGGACGCGGTTGTGTTGGTTGCACTCGGGAGCGGAGAGCTGGATGGAGATACAACCGACGAGACAGAGGACGAGGGCAGCGATGAAAGGCTGGTGTACCCACTGGCTGCTCCTACAGAGACTATGGTGGAGTTATAATAGCCTGTCACCGAACCTGATGTAGAAGTGAGGGTATAGGTCTGCGTAATCGTCATGGTCGTGTCTACCGTGAGGGTAGAGGTGGATTCGCTGGTGCTGCTGGAGGGATAGCTGCTGCCCGGAACTGACAGGGTGACAGTGGCAACCGCAGATGTGATGGTCTCGTTGCCCTGTGGACGAGCAGAGCTAGTCAGGCCTGGGAGACTGCTGTTGCTCTGTGCAGTGGAAGTGGCTTCAGCCGAGCTGATGATGGTCTGCGTCGTGCTGAGGGTGATGGTGGACGTGAGATTCCCAGGAGAGGAAGAGACGCTTGCGGGTGCGGGCGAAGAAGAATAACCTGTGCCCTGACTCGACCATTCAGTTGTGGGCCAAGTCAACGGTGTTGTCGTGGTGTTCAGGTAGATAGTGGTCGTCAACACCGAGGGACTTGTACCTGTTCCGGCAGCAGAAGACTCAGTGGTGTAGGAGAAGGGTCCAGTTGATGAAGTATTACTGGCACCGCTCGGCTTCGAAACACCAGTACTGTATCCAGTCCCAGTGCCTGTGTAATACCCTCCCCAGGACGAGGCATTACCCCAGGGGTAGGTCGTGGGCGATGCCGGGGAAGGAGAAGGGAGTCCCGTGCCCGTTACATTGAAAGGTCCCAAGGATGAAGACGATGTTGCGGATTCCGAGACTGAGACAGGGCCGACCGAGGATATTACGCCAGTCGACAAGGGCACTGTTCCTGTGCCCTGAGCGGAGGAGGTGATGGAAGTGCCATTGTTATAAGGTCCAGTGCTGTAGGAGGACGGGAGGCTTCCTGTCCCGGTGGTGGTAAGCAGTCCAGATACTCTAGACGTCAAAGTGCAAGGGATCTGGACCGATACCGTAACAGTCGACGGCGCACAAGACTCGAGGACAGTCACTGTCTCTGTGACTGTAGGCGTAGGCCAACCGTATTCCTGTCTGTCCATGAGCACGTGAGGTTTCTCGTTGGGAATTTCATGGCTGAGAACACTGCTGGCTCTAGAATATTGTCTTGTGTTAGTCAAGTCTTGCTAAGGTCGCGACGACCTTTTTTCCTTTTTTTTTTTAAAAAAAAAGGAAAAGGGTCGTTACATGGAATTTCCTCACCCTGTAGCCAGCAACACTAGACGGAGTAGTACCACAGACATGATGCGAATAAAGCACAGTCTAGTCAGCCAAATCGTATGATGAAGCGAATGTCAAGAAGAAAAAAGAGTGGATAGCCTCAGACTGGGCTTGGTTGAGAATGCTCACAAACACTGGACGGCACGGATCCTGTGAGGTTGAGTAGAAGAGAATCGTCGTCCCTCCTGGCATATGACCTGGGAGGGCCTTTATAGCCATCCAGCCTGCATGACAACAAGCCTTGGACTTCTTCCAACTGCTTTACAAAACCCCCACCCCACATTCACGTTGCCCCCTTCCATCGTATCCACAAAAGCAAGCCGAGAATCCATGATTGAGGCGGCGCTCAGCCAGAGCCAGCAGGGGGATGCGGAACAACGGGACGGATGATAGCATTCTAGCGGCCATGTCTATGCACAATTCTTCCACCCGTCATTGGGATAGGCTCATGCATCTTCCCGAGAGCCTCGCCATAACAACACGACGCCGCCAAGGTGTGCAGGGTCTGACAGGGCTCCCGCTCAGCTCTCCTCCCCCCCTTGTCTGCTGCCTGTAATTATGTCGCTGCTTGAGACGGATCCAACGGCTTAGCCCCATAGTGAGGCAACATGCAGAAGTAATGGTCTGGTCAGCTCATTACCGTCATTGCGTTAAGGTCGGAAGAAAAGAAGAAGACAACGCCTCCGCTAGCAGACCATATAAACCAATGATGGCGGGGGAGGAGGGAAAACATGCTTCGTTTGAATATACCAATATGTGACCAGCCGATTCAAATCTGTGCTCCAGACGCAGTCCACATAATTTTCCTTCCAGTCATTGTGCAGTACATATATTGTTTACTTTCTTGGCTCATCTCGAGAGGAAATGAAGCCACACCTAGGCTTGCCGGACGGGACGGCTGATTGATATTCGTCTTATGCACCTGGTGTCTAGCCTGGGATTTAGTCTGCAGGTGTAGTGGGATCTCTGTGCCTGCAGCAAAACTATACGAAGGACCCGGGGCGGCGCACTTGGAGTGCTAATATAGAGTACGCTCTTCGGGACCGCGTCACACTAGACAAAAGCCACGGCTGGCTCAACAGCCTGCTGGCAAAAGTAACATTTCCAAGGAAGAAGGAAAATGTCAACTGTGGGGTCTTTTGTGTCTCTCGCTACACATTAAGAAGGCGGGACCACAAGATTTGTGTTGGCTCCCTTGCAGGCCCTTTGTACTTGGTGTGCACAACCTTTTTTCTTCTTCTAAGACTTTTGACCCACCAGGCTGGATTCGTGTGTTCCCAGGCAGGCTGGTTTTCCCTTCTGTTCTTGGGTGTCAGAACCTTTGTAGCACCGTCAGAAGATTGTGCGGGACAACTTGTACCAGTTCATATATCATACTATGCAGGCTCCCGCTGCCTC
Organism: Cryphonectria nitschkei; assembly: GCA_006503525.1. Lineage (NCBI taxonomy): Eukaryota > Fungi > Ascomycota > Sordariomycetes > Diaporthales > Cryphonectriaceae > Cryphonectria > Cryphonectria nitschkei. Next base: position 178,680 of record LAZJ01000367.1, on the reverse strand, counting down.
TCCTCGGGTTTGTGCGGCCGGCCTCATTTGAGTTGTGTGTCGAATAACACGTTCAAGGACAGCACGCGGTTATGACAATAATCACGACGCGAGAATGGACGGTGTTCCCTCCAATCACAACGCTGCAATTGTTTGTGCGTGCCGTGTCTCTAGCTTAAATAAATTAACTGTGCAAGGTCGGAGCTCTTATGCGTGGCTAGCGCTCCAGCCTCTTGTTGTTTTACTTAGAATATTACATCTGCTGTGTCTTTGATGCATCTGGTCATTACTCGTTAGGAAAAAGAAAGAGAAAGAGAAAGAGAAATAAAACCTTGCTAAGCTATGATCACAGGCGGCCAGCAGATTACGCCTGTGTTCCCTCGGGAAAAGCAAGCACACTAATGACAGCGTGCAAATAGGACGCGGGTTATTTGAATACTTAAAGTAGCCAGGTCTAACCGAGAACGTTGCACGGAGTATCTCTCACAGGAACACGGCGCAGTGGCTGCCTCAGCCGAGGTGTGAAATGTGCCGTAGATTACTTTGGAAAAAAGGAACATCTAACATACACCTCGTGGTATAGCTAGCAAGGCTCTAGACTTGAGCAATGTCTCAATTTCAAAGACACATGATCCGGCCTGTGCTCTGAACTGTTCAAGCCACTGGGGAGAGTTCACAGAGGTCTTTCGCCAGATCTATTCTTCCTCGCAGCTTAGGTAATACTGCAGAAACAACGCCTGCTAATCAAAGTTATAGGATGGCCCAGGAGATTACTCTGATGAAGAACTTGTAACAAGATTCTCGGGGGAAAAAGGTTCCATCTCGGTGAGAAAAGATGTTGCACAATCGGAGAATAGAAACGGGGAGGTGATAAGAGGCAAAGGTTTGAGGAAGAAAAGAAATACATGCATTGTCTAAGAGAGCCCACATGCACGGTGGCCCAGGCTAACTGACAGTCCGATAAGAGCTTGCCGATGAGGAACATACTTTGCAGCAAACACTTCGAAAATACGATACGAAAATATACAGTCATTATTCGTTCCGAGTCCGAGGTCGCCATCACAGCTATCGTTTGTATTCAGTCTGAGAGTGAGTACCTACCACCATTAGAGTCATACGTGAAACACAATATATATCATATTTGATGACGCTTCTTCTGTTGAACTGTCTGGAACTCTTGTGGCGACAATAGTATGGCAGGTATGCTTGCAATTGACCAGATGTAGGCGTACGTATGAACATACATCAAGTCCTTTCCTTGGCTCTCAAGCTGCCTACTTAGATGCTCATAGTAAAGACCAGGAACTCTTACGACAAGTCCTCGATGATGACTGCCAGATAATTCAAGACATCCGCGAACGGTCAAACCCCCTCAGTCAATAGTAAATTACACTATCATTTACAAGGGATATTTAGAAGTCTCTCGTACTGGTTTGTATGAAAAGGCATTTTGTTGTCCTCATCGGAAGCCGAGCTTTACACTCATGCATGTAGTCGCAGAATTCGTGCTTTACGGCTGTTGGAAAACTGCTTCACAAGTTGCAACTTGTACCCCTAATTAAGTGACTTGCACCAGTTTTGTCGCATTAAAGTGATTGGATGACTTGGTGGAAGAAACTTGCTCAGCCGGATCCAGTAATTCAGGCCAGAAACATGCTCAAACCTCGTCGCGGGCGTACATTGGCAAAATTACCCAAGATTGGTTGTCCGCCCATAGCTTGGCCTTTTTAGCATCTGAGGAAGTTTTCGCCGTGCTAGATTGGCCAAATTCCACTCTACACCAACGCGAAGCATATGTGAGGTATAGCCATGAATGAAGTACTAACTCCATCATCCGAGCAGAGTTCAGATACAAAAGAAGAGCGGATCCGCCCTGTCTTTGCGACTTCCTGATCAAGATAAGCCCACTTGCCCGCACCAAGCACATCGCTTTCTTTTGAACTATTGGTTCCGTAAGAGTCAATCAGCATACGTCACCTACTTCAACTCCAACGTTCTCTCAAGACATTCTCGTTCCAAAGAGAGCTTCAAATTTCCTTTCCCTTTTCTACATGATGTGTGGTGGTAGTGATGATGTTGCTGATGGCCCTCGACGCTTTGGGGCCCTTGCTGTCTTGACATCTACTACCTCCAATGCTGCAGCTCTTGATGCGGATTCTGCAGATCTCTCTGGGAGGGTGTTATTTCTCAACAAGACGAACAGTGGAAGTCCTTTAGCCACTCATGTCAGATACACGCCGGCTGGGTCACGTTGTCCGGACCATGACTTAACATTGAACATATTGTCAGTCCTTTCCCAAGTCTTTCCTCCTTGTCTGGATGCCAAGCCCACTCAAGCTGACCCGCTGCCCTGGCCTAGCTGCACCGGAGACCTGAGCATACCGCGGACTAAATGCAAGCTGTTCAACAGTCTCACTCTGCCAACAAGAATCCCTGGTCTTGAACCCGAAAATCCGGGATTTACAGAGTTCCAACTACCGCAGCATCTCCTCCTCTCTGTCGACGAATGCGGTGTGATTGGACGCCGCGTGGCCATAACATCATTAGATCCTTTACAGCCTTGTATAGCTGAGGGCATCATTGGCTTCAACACGAACGCCGCTGTGTCATCGGTACAGACTTGAAGCTGTTGGTTTGCCAAGTGCAGACTGGCCCAACGGAAAGTCTCGAGGGAGAGAGCAGCGCAGGTCAGCGTCTCATTCTTGATTTTCGTCAACAACGCACAAATCAGGCGTCCCTATGGGATTATGTTATAATAACAAGAAAAGCACAGAATCACAGAGTCTGATCTTCTTGCTGCATATGGAGACATGCCCGGCTGTAGCTGATAATCAGCATTCCTAGTCCTATAGCATCACAAGACTGTTATTATTGGTCGCTCAGGTATTTTAATGATATGATCTTTGCAAACCAAAGCTGTCAAGATTTGTCCTCCATTATGTGGTTGTAAGCTTAAGAACCTGGATTTCGAGAGAGGCTATGCTCCAGTACGTCCATTGTCGATACAAAGAGAAAATGAGGATACAGTACATAGTACATCGACCGACTGGAGTCCTAGGACTGAGTCAGCAGTACACCTACAGTGGGTGGCCACAGTATACGCACTTACTAAGTAATTCAGTACAGTACGCTGTAAAAATTCGGCAGAGATTTCAGAGGCGGTGGACCCCGCAGTCCCCACCTAAAGACGTCGTGGGCGCCCACTAAGAACAATTCTGATTCCTGGCAAACGCTAAACCCGCCCCCTGCACATTCGCTCGCTGCATTAAGGCACAGGGCATGGCTGGGCATCAGTGCAGTGCCACCACCCAAAAGATGACCAGCGTGCCAGGCTGACTTGGAAGTTCTGATTGTTTCCCCTCCTTCCACCCCACTTACCAACTTTGCCTCTCTCGACTAAAGTTCTTTTTTTTCCTTCTCGAATTTCATCATCATCACAACCATCAACACCTTCACTCCCCCCCCCGGGCCTCCTCCATCAACCTTCCTTAACCCAACCATAGTCCAGGCGACCAACCAACCAGTCATCAACCTCTCTCTGTTTTACGGTTGTTGATTTTTTTTCCTCCGTCAAAGAGGGTTTCTCAAATTTCCCCCTCTACTCAAACTTCCCTACACCCTTCTTCGCTTATCTGCCTTCCCCCAGATCCAAATCAACCATCCAAGATGGTGTCGGCATCCAAGGAGAAGAGACTGGCCAAGAAGGCCGCTGATGGCAAAGACAAGAAGACGGTCGCCTCCCGATCAAAGGCTGGCTCTAAGAATGCCAGCAAGGCCGGCTCCGTTAACGGCGATGAGACACCGCCTCAGCTTGATGCCTTTGGCAACCCCATAGAGTCTGACGAGCCCGCCACTTCAGCCGACAAGCTGGGCGAGGTCAAGCGCCTGACCGAGCAGATGGACAAGCACGGCCTGTCTGACCGTGTCACCACCGGCGTCTTGTCCTCCGTCATCTCCTCTCGCGACGTCAAGATCTCCTCGTGCAGTCTCGTCTTCCACGGCCGTGTCCTTATCACCGACGGCACCCTCGAGCTCAACTTTGGCCGTCGTTACGGTCTGCTGGGCGAGAACGGCTGCGGAAAGAGTACCTTCCTCAAGGCCATCGCTGCCCGCGAGTATCCTATTCCTCCCCACGTCGACATTTATCTTCTCAACGAGGGTGCCCCGCCCTCCGAACTGGGCGCCCTGGAATGGGTTGTCAAGGAGGCTGAGAACGAGATGGAGCGCCTCGACAAGCTGGCTGAGAAGCTGCTCGAGGACGAAGGCCCAGAGAGCCCCGTCCTGATGGATCTCTACGATGTACGTCTGATGATTTCTCCCACCCCGTCCTGCCACGCACCAACCCCCACCGCCAATTTCACGCACGCATGTCACTGTCTACTTTACAATGAAATCAGGAATGGAGTCCACTAACAGAGCCTGTTTGTTTGTCGCTTGCTAGCATATGGACAAGATGGACCCCTCGACCTTCGCTACCCGTGCCTCGCTCATCCTGACCGGTCTTGGCTTCAACAAGGTCACCATCCACAAGAAGACCAAGGACATGTCTGGTGGCTGGAGGATGCGTGTCGCCCTGGCCAAGGCCCTCTTTGTCAAGCCCACCCTGCTGTTGCTCGACGACCCCACTGCCCATCTGGACCTCGAGGCCTGCGTGTGGCTCGAGGAGTACCTCAAGAAGTGGGAGCGTACCCTGATCCTCGTCTCCCACTCCATGGACTTCCTGAACGGTGTCTGCACCAACATGATTGACATGCGCGAGAAGAAGCTCCTGTACTACGGTGGCAACTACGACTCGTACAACAAGACGCGCGAGGAGCAGGAGACCAACCAGATGAAGGCCTACCAAAAGCAGCAGGATGAAATCACCCACATCAAGAAGTTCATCGCCAGTGCTGGTACCTATGCCAACCTGGTCCGACAAGCCAAGTCCCGCCAGAAGATTCTGGACAAGATGGAGGCCGATGGCTTCATTCAGCCCGTCATCCCCGACCGGGTCTTCAGTTTCCGTTTCGCGGACGTCGAGAAGCTGCCGCCGCCCGTGCTGTCCTTTGACGACGTCACCTTCTCGTACTCGGGTAAGCCGGAGGACGACCTGTACCGCCACATCGACCTCGGCTTCGATATGGACTCGCGGACAGCCCTGGTGGGACCTAACGGTGTGGGCAAGTCAACACTGCTGCGCCTGATGACGGGCAAGCTGTCGCCGACCGCGGGCAATGTCAGCCGGCATACTCACTTGAAGCTGGGCATGTACTCGCAGCACTCGGCCGAGCAGCTGGATCTCACCAAGTCGGCGCTGGACTTTGTGCGCGATAAGTACAAGGACCGCTCGCAGGACTACCAGTACTGGCGGCAGCAGCTGGGCAAGTACGGTCTGTCGGGTGAATCGCAGACGGCCCTCATCGGCACGCTGTCCGAGGGTCAGAAGAGCCGTATCGTGTTTGCGCTGCTGGCCATCGAGAGCCCCAACATGCTGCTCCTCGACGAGCCGACCAACGGCCTGGACATCCCGACCATTGACAGTCTGGCGGATGCCATCAACGCGTTCACGGGAGGTGTCATTGTCGTCAGTCACGACTTTAGGTATGTTGCAGACGCTGTCTTTCTCTTTATCGCCACAATCCTCCCTCTTTCTTCTTCCCTCTTCCCTCTTCTCTCTTCCCCCAGACATTCCCACCATAAGCAATAGTAGAGACACATGACTAATGCGATTTTCCATTACAGATTGCTGGACAAGATTGCCAAGCAGATCCTGGTGTGTGAAAACAAGACGATCAAGCCTTGGGATGGCTCGATCGGAGATTACAAGAACTACCTGCGCAAGAAGATGCTTGCAGCCGGTGCGGTCTGAGGCGGGATAGAGAGGAACATTGTGTACCATGGCGAGACATGAGGGCTCCAAGAGGGGGATGAGGCACGGTCCTGTTCTCCTGCAGAGCCAGCAGCGCCGAGATACGGAAAGAAGAAGAGAGAGAAAAATGAAAAGACATGGCCGCCAAACAGGTGCATATTGGGATCATGGCCACCTAGATAGATTGACAGGAGCAACAGGTCACCGCGGGACATGGGTGAGGCTCATGGGTCTATGGGATGGGCAGCTGAGCATGATGAGACCAAGACGCATTGTCAGAGAAAAAACGACGGAGGGAGAGACATCCCGAGGCAGAATCTGGAAAGAGAAGCGGCCATCACCATGTCTAGCGGGAAGCGACTGTTGTCGGGGCCACGGGCGTTGGCTGAATTGTATTTCTCGGTATAGAAGTTTTGAATGAGATGCAAAAGCACTAGACATGATATTCATGATGTTGACGGGGATGAGTTGAAAGCTGTCATTCAACACATGCGCGTGAACATGCTTTTCACGTTTGGTGGTTCGTATTGTATACGAGGCTGGATTACAGTGGTAGTTGTTGACTGTTAAGTGGGAAGTACTCATACGCGGTGTGTCATACTAGGATATACTCCAGGTCTTAGCAGAGAAGGCCGGGCAGACCAGGCTCTCTCCTCCCCTCCTAAATCAACCAATCTTCTCATAAGACTTTTCCCTGCCGTGTCCTTCCCTGCGCAGAAAGACTGGTGAGTAGTAGGAACCAGGTAGAGACGAGGTAGAGCAGGAGAAGGAAGAAGAAGGAGAAGAATGAGACAGACAGGCATACAAGGCATCAGAAAACTTCATTCCTTACTCAGTGGTCATCATTGCCATTCTGTCGTCATCGGCGGCAGCAGCACATCGTTCCCAACCTCAGCACCAGTCTTGTATTCAGTTTCTTGACCAGCAATAGACCACCTCCACAGCAGAATCTAGCATCGTTCTAAGCAAATAGATATAAGTGAAGAAGTGGATTGTAGGTCCGCTGGCATTGATCTGAAATGACGGCTGGCGGTAGAGGCTGGTTCCCCCCACCCCCCACCCCGAACTATTTTCTCTCCATTATTTTTTCGACTCTTTTTGTTCGTTGTCTTTGGATTCTCTGCCCTTTCTTACGATAAATGCTCGGCCTTGGTGGGAAGGAGGGAGCTGACGTGACTAGCTAGCCTGCCTGCTTGCCTGAACCCTGGGTGGGCGCGAGGCGCTCGAGACTAGGGTGTATAGTGTGGGATGTTGGGATCGGAAATCGCAGTGTGACAAGGGAAAGTGGGAAAGAGCGAAGCAGGACAGATAAGAGAGGGAGAAAGTGTAAGGCAACGATGACGATGGGCGCAATCAATCGTTTTCGAGTGGAATCTTGTCATCTGCTGCAATGTCTTGCTAGAGGCTTGTACCTCGAACTCCCCTCATCACATACTATCTCACCGAAGAATTGGTCTGTAAGGGGTTGTTGATTCACAGACCAGCTGCGACCACCTGGGCGGACACAACACGAGCGAGGTCATCACAGGTGCAGGTGCAGGTATTGGCCTGTAGAAAGAGTAGATCGACGTACACTATCAATTTGCGAGTTTGAACTTGCAGCTGGAGCCGCATCAACAGCTTCTACACCCTTGTAATATGTATAGTGTGATGGACCGTATAGTAGTATGTGCAAGTAAGTGTGTACATGGTTGAAAAGTGACGGGTGTTTGCGTGTGCAGAGGATCCACTCACTACGAATCACTCCTCAACGGAAACGGGAGGCAACAGAACCAGGAGGACTCGACCTGGTGTTGGAAGCTTGGGAAGACGTGAAGAAAAGGGAGCAGAGAGGAGAAGAATAGAATGGGAAACAGATTTGTCACCATTTTCTACCTGCAAACTTAAGCTATTGCTGCTGAATCCATCATCTTGGCCTTGCATCTGCACACTTACACTTTTTCACCGGCATCGCAACCACGGGCTGGGGGTTAGCTCAGCTCAGCTCATCGCCGCCGCCTCGCCTGCGAAAAGCGTGGCTTGTCCCGTTTACGTCTAAGCTGCACTGCGCTGCGGCAGCACATCACGTCAGGGTCACCACCACCACCAACAAACCCCCTTCTGCTGTGGTCCTCCTCGGCGGTTTTAGCCCTCAATTGCAACTCCCAATCCTCGACTCGACTTCAACTCGACACGCCCACACCCACGCCCACGCCCACACAACACCACGCCGTGTAGTCTCGCGATACTTTGTGGGTGGTCTCTCCTGCAACCCCAGCGTCAAGCCGAAAGACCGATCCCACCTGTCCCCGGCCCGGCTCAACGCGACAAAGAAAACCTGCATTGTTCTCCGCCCACCACTTTCTCTCGACAAGGTCCACGACCACCACCTTCCAACCCACCACCCATCGCCTATCGCCGATTGCCCATCCGAGTTCGAGCCTTGTCCGCCGCCCGCAGAGCCGCGATTTGGCTTGTTGGTTTCCCAAATCCTGCGACAGCCCGAACTGGATTGCGATCGACCACATAGAGCAACCATCCGCCGCCCTTCCACATCAGGACGCCGTCTGCTGCTCATCGTGCATTCATCATCATCATTCTTCCATCATCATCATCATCGCCATCAACGGCGGACGAGCCTCTCCTTTTTCTTCTTCTTCGACCTAAGTCGTCGCAGCACGGTGCGGATGGGTCTGTCTCGCCAGCGTCACCAGAAACTTCAGCGGAGATATCTTGGGATTGCCCTCTAGCGGCGACTCGAGGGGGCTGCAGTGGACATTCCCTCCCAGCGCCGAAGCCTCAGAGGCCAACACTCGAAAGTCTGAGAGAAAAAGTAGAGGTCTCCACCAGCCAGGGGAGGTGTATACACAACGGGCTCTCTCTCTCTCAAAAGGAAAGAAAAAGAAGAAGAAAAGAGGAAGACCAAAAAAAGAGCCAACAAAAAACATGGAGCCAAATTTCCACTCGACCGTCCTACACAGGCCTCCATCCCTCCACGATTATGATGATGACCGCGACCGCGGCGACCATGACCGCGACAGGGAGGACAGGCGGCGTCGTGACATCCTCAACCCGGTCCAGCTGAGCGAGAACGGGTCTGCAGCTCCTGCTTCTACGGCTGCTGGTGCTACTGGTGCTAGTGCTGGTGCCGCTCAACACCAAGCGCCACCACCGCCTCGACACGCGTTCAGCCTGCGGTCTCCCACCCAGTCCGACTTCCATCATCATCCGCCTCATTTTCCCTCCGCCGCCAGCGCGACCTCGCCTAGGGCCAGCGCCAGCGCCAAGCCTGGCAGCACCGGCAGCAACGGCACCAGCACCGGCGCCCCTTCGACGTCTCTACTACACAACCCCTTCCTCACGAAGCCGACGCAGTCCATCCCGCCGCCCGTCCTTGCACCTCCCAGGTCGCCCCTACACGCGCCCCCCGTCTTCTATCCACAGGACATGCGCGAGCACCGCGACCCACCGCGCGAGAAGACCGTCGGCAGCTTCTACGACCCTACCACCGACACCACCACCACGACGGGTGATCGCAGGGTCATCGATACGGGCTCGTCCTGGAACAGCAGCACGGCCCAGGCCTCGTCCTCCGCTGCCAACAACAATAAGAAGGTAAGTCAGCAAGCAAGCAGACAGAGGAAGCAAAGAAGGCCAGAAAAAGAAACAAGAAGAAGAAGAAGCAAGCCAGCAAACAGGGGAGCAAGGGCGTCAAAGAAGCCAAGAAAGCACACACGCCCACTCACACACCATAAACGCCTCTCCCCACCTCCACGCATCTACACATCTACACATTTGCACCTACACCTACACATTTTACATGCGTTCAGAGAGCAGAAACACAGAGAGACACACACGCGCATCGCATCCCCTGGTGCCGATAGGGCTCGCTCAGCAGCAGCCCAGGCGATCATCACCACCATCGCCGCCCCTCCAGCGCGCCAGACGCCATCCAGCACCGCTAGGGCGCACCTCAGACCTCTGACCAAGACATTCTTTCTTGGCCCGTTCGGGTCCCCCCAAAATCACAAATCACCACACCATTTCACATCCACCAAGCAAAGAGTAATCTTTGCCCCATGTCAAACTCTGATCTTCATCCTCATCATCATTCTCATCGTCATCATCGCCATCATCTCCATCATCCCCGTCCGCCAGACCCTACCTAACACGACTTCTCCCAATGTCCCTTCTTTGCTTGCTGCTGTCAGATCCCTAATCACAATCACAATCCTAACCCCTAGTGGGATCCTTTATCCTCCATATCCCAAGTCCTAATCAATCATTCAATCAATCCCTTGTCTTGATCAACACTCTACCACCCAACAGCCTGACGGCCTGCCACTTGTTACCACCTTACCGCCTACCACTTTGCATCCAACCCCCCAAAGCCATATCTCCATCGTCTCATCCAGTTTATGCCCGCAAATTCATCTGCTGACGGACCTGCTCTCTCTCTCTTCTTCCAAAACAGCCTCGTGAGCCTGCCAGTAGGGACTACGACTATCCCTCCAATCGGCCAGTTGAACAATCAGCCTACTACAAAGGCAGCTACACCTCGCCTGTCCGGGCCACATTTCCACCTCGAAGCCCCGTCTCCCGCTCACATCCTGCTGGTTCCATGAGCCCGCCCACGAAGGCTCCTGTCATCGTCTCGCCCAGCCTGCGGCAGCCCATGGCCTCTGCTGGGTCCACGGCCGGACCCGCACCGCCGGCTGCCCAGCACTCTCCACCTGCCCCCTCGGTGCTGAAGGCGCCTGCTCCTCCTGCCAGCGTTCGTACTGCCTGGTTTCCACCTCCCGTTCTGGATTGAGCTGACCTTTCCGCCTCGCAGACGACGCCGAACCGCAACGTCATGTCCTTCTCGAACATCCTGTCGAGCTCCGACCCCGAGCCCAGGCCCAGAGCCCCCTCTCCCGCCGCTCAAGTCCTCGCGCCCGCCGCCATCAAGGAGGAGAAGATGGATGATGCTCCCGTTGCCAAGGCCGAGCGGAAGAAGCCCACAAGGAAGCCAAAGCAGCCCCGCGTGTCCGACCTTAAGAATGCTGACACGCCGTCGGCCAAGGGAAGCTCCAGGCGTGCCTCTTCACACAAGGACAAGGAGCCCCCCGCTGCACGCGTCCCGGCCAAGCGTGCCGCCAACGGCCAGCCGAAGCATGGTGGCTTCTCTGTGAGCAAGGAGAAGAAGATCAAGGAGCTCATGGAGCAGCTGGATAGCAACCCGCGCGCTGTTGACCCGTACGCCGACGATGACTTTGACGTCCTCGAGGAGGAGCGTCTGTGGCGTCAGCGTGCCCAGCGCCGACGTCGCGCTATGGAGTTGAACGAGGCCCGCTTCCTCGCCTCTCGCAGGCTCAACCTGGCCCGATCGACGAGCGAGCGCCTGAGCCTGCACATGGAGCTGGGTAAGCGCCGCTACGACGACATGTACTACGATGACGCCCTTCAGGAGGTTCGCGAGCAGGAGGTCGTCGCCGAGAAGGAGCGCAAAAAGGACATGCAGCGGAAGCGCCGTCGCGAGAAGTCCATGGCTGTCACCATCGAGCAGAAGGAGGCCGCCCTCGCCAAGGCCCAGGCTGCCGAGCTGGCCGGCGACGAGGCAGAGCGCCTGAAGCACCTGCGCGAAGCCGAGCGTGCCAACAAGAAGGCCCAGCAGACCAAGCTCATCCTGCAGAAGGGCATCAAGGGCCCCGCGCGCAACCTGCCGGCGCTCGAGGTGAACCTCGAGGGCGGCATCATGTCCACGTTCCAGGCCAGCGAGTTGGAGACGGGCAAGAGCGCCAAGAAGGCTCGCACCGGGTCCCGGCCTAAAAAGTCCAAGGAGCAGAAGCAGGCCGAGAAGGACAACGCCATCGCTGCCCAGGCCGCCATCGACGCCGGCCAGGAGCCGCCCAGCAAGGAGGAGACCAAGCAGATCCGCATCAAGCTCAACAAGAAGGACAAGGCCGCCAAAGACAAAGATACCCCTGCTGCCGCCGGCGATCAGTCCGCCACCACAGCAGAGCCGACCGGTAAGGAGAGCGGCCAGCAGAAGGACAAGGATAAGGAGAAAGACAAGGCCGTCGAGGAGCCCAAAGACCCGCTCGAGACCAAGTTCCAGTCCAAGGGCTTCAATCAGATCTACGACCAGATCTGGCGGGACCTGGCCCGCAAGGATGTCGGCAAGGTCTACCGGATGGCCTCCGACTCGTACCAGACCAAGTCGTCAAACCTGAAGAAGACGGCCATCCTAGCGTCCAAGGAGGCCAGGCGCTGGCAGCTTCGCACCAACAAGGGCACCAAGGACCTGCAGGCCCGGGCCAAGCGCGTTATGCGCGACATGATGAGTTTCTGGAAGCGCAACGAGCGGGAGGAGCGCGACCTCCGCAAGGCTGCCGAGAAGCAGGAGCTCGAGAACGCCCGCCGGGAAGAGGCCGACCGCGAGGCTGCCAGGCAGAAGCGCAAGCTCAACTTCCTCATCTCGCAGACCGAACTGTACTCCCACTTCATCGGCAAGAAGATCAAGACGAACGAGGTTGAGCGTAGCACGGACAACCCCGAGGTCGCAGCCGAGGAGGCGAACGCGTCGGCTCATGCGGAGCCGGGCGCCATGGACGTCGACGACGAGGACGGTGCGCCCTCGGCCAAGGTCACCCGCTTCGAGAACCTGACCTTTGAGGAGGAGGACGAAGAGAAGCTGCAGGCCATCGCCAGGGCGAACGCACAGCACGCCCTCGCCGAGGCGCAGCAGAAGGCCAGGGACTTCAACAGGGACGCCGAGCTCGACGAGGAGGGTGAGATGAACTTCCAAAACCCTACCGGCATGGGCGAGGTCGAGATCGAGCAGCCCAAGCTCCTGAACGCGCAGCTCAAGGAGTACCAGCTCAAGGGCCTCAACTGGCTCGTCAACCTCTACGAGCAGGGCATCAACGGCATCCTGGCCGACGAAATGGGTCTCGGCAAGACGGTCCAGTCCATCTCCGTCATGACCTACCTGGCCGAGAAGCACGACATCTGGGGGCCCTTCCTCGTCGTTGCGCCGGCCTCTACCCTCCACAACTGGGAGCAGGAGATCCGCAAGTTCGTCCCAGAGTTCAAGGTCCTGCCCTACTGGGGGACCGCGGGCGACCGCAAGACGCTCCGCAAGTTCTGGGACCGCAAGCACAAGACGTACAAGAAGGAGGCCAGCTTCCACGTCATGGTGACGTCGTACCAGCTGGTCGTCTCCGATGTCAGCTATTTCCAGAAGATGGGCTGGCAGTACATGATCCTCGACGAGGCGCAGGCCATCAAGAGCTCCCAGAGCTCGCGCTGGAAGTGCCTCCTGGGCTTCCACTGCAGGAACCGCCTGCTCCTGACCGGCACGCCGATCCAGAACAACATGCAAGAGCTCTGGGCCCTCCTGCACTTCATCATGCCGTCGCTCTTTGACTCTCACGACGAGTTCAGCGAGTGGTTCTCCAAGGACATCGAGTCCCACGCCCAGAGCAACACCAAGCTCAACGAGGACCAGCTGAAGCGCCTGCACATGATCCTGAAGCCCTTTATGCTCCGCCGCGTCAAGAAGCACGTCCAGAAGGAGCTCGGCGACAAGATCGAGCTGGACGTCTACTGCGACCTGACCTACCGGCAGCGCGCCTACTACAGCAACCTCCGCAACCAGATCAGCATCATGGACCTCATCGAGAAGGCCACCACTGGAGACGACAGCGACTCGGGCACCCTGATGAACCTGGTCATGCAGTTCCGCAAGGTTTGCAACCATCCTGACCTCTTCCAGCGCGCCGATACCACGTCACCTCTGTCCGTCGGCTACTTTGCCGAGACGGCTTCGTTTGTGCGCGAGGGGAACAACATCCCCGTTGCCTACTCTACGCGGAGCCTGATCGACTACGAGCTGCCCAACCTCGTCTGGCGCGACAGCGGGCGACTGTACAAAGCCGGGCCCGACAGCCTGAAGGCGGGATTCCGCAACCGCTACCTGAACCACCTGATGAACATCTGGGCGCCTGACAACATGTGCGAGAGCACGAGCGGCTCGGACGCCTTCTCCTGGCTCAGGTTTGCCGACGTGAGCCCCTCCGAGGCATCCAGGGCCGGCCGCCAGGATGTCTTCAGCCGCGCTGTCGAGCTGTCAGGGCGTGAGAACCGTCTAGGCCACATGAGCGTGGCCTACGACGAGCCCGAGGACCAGAACTACACTCCACCGCACGCCATGTTTCAAATCACGCGTCGTGCTGACCGCAAGCCACTCGCGGATATCACTGGCGAGGGCGTCTTGAACAGCCTCATGAACGTCGCCAAGACGGCCTACGATGAGGCGGGCTTTGGCCGTCTAGAGCAGGCCGGGCGCCCTGGCGCAACAGCGCCCCCTATCGAAGTTGTCTGCAACAGCCGTGCGGCCAACCTGGAGCGGGAGGATACCTACTTCAATGTGTCGATGCGGAGGGCGCTGTTTGAGCCAACTGTGGAGGAGCAGAAGGCCTTCATCACACAGAAGATCTCTCCAGAGCGGATACCCAAGTCTGGGCTGTTCCCGGCTCCAGACAACGAGAAGCACCGCTTTACCAGCATCGTCGTCCCGTCCATGCGGCGCTTCGTGACGGACTCGGGCAAGCTGGCCAAGCTGGACGAGCTGCTCTTCAAGCTCAAGGAGCAAGGCCACCGCGTGCTGCTGTACTTCCAGATGACGCGCATGATCGACCTGATGGAGGAGTACCTGACATACCGCAACTACAAGTTCTGCCGGCTGGACGGCTCCACCAAGCTCGAGGATCGACGTGACACGGTCCACGACTTCCAAACCCGGCCGGATATCTTCATCTTCCTGCTGTCGACCCGTGCCGGTGGTCTCGGTATCAACCTCACGTCTGCCGATACGGTCATCTTCTACGACTCGGATTGGAACCCGACGATCGATTCCCAGGCCATGGATCGTGCTCATCGTCTTGGCCAGACCAGGCAGGTCACTGTCTACCGCCTGATCACCCGAGGCACCATAGAAGAACGCATCCGGAAGCGCGCGCTGCAGAAGGAGGAGGTGCAGCGCGTGGTCATCCAGGGTGGCGGTACTGGTGCCGGCGTCGACTTCTCTGGCCGCCGCGCTCCCGAGAACCGCAACAAGGACATTGCCATGTGGCTTGCCGATGATGACGATGCGGTGGAGAAGATGATTGAGCGCCGCGAGCAAGAACTCCTGGCCAGTGGTGAATATGACAAGAAGAAGAAGGGCGGCAGGCGCAAGAAGGTTGTGAATGAATCTGTCTCCCTGGACGACATGTACCATGAGGGTGAGTTGACCGATCTCTCTCTTCCCCCCTCTCCCGGGTTACTTTTCCCCAAACACCTTGCTAACCACATTTAATGCGAACAGGCGAAGGTCACTTTGATGATGGCAACAAGCAGCAGCAGTCTGGAACAGCAACCCCTGTCGAGACAGCAGAAGCAAAGGGCAACAAGAAGAAGGGAAAGGGTTCTAAGAAAGCCAAGACGGCTAAGCAAAGGCTTGCCATCGCGGATGGAGAGATTGATATCTGACCCTGATCAGTGCTGACGGGAAGAAGAAACGCAGTCGTCCTTCTTCGATATCCTCCAGAACCATTGATCAAGCTCGTGTGGGAAGTGGGCTAGAGAAAAAAGGGAAACAGCTCTATTCTTTTTGCCCATATCTCTTCGACCAAGACGGGATTCGATGGTTTTTATCCTGCTGCTTTTGTGTTTTTTGGAGTTGGCCACAAGAAGGTCTCAAAAAAGAAAGAAGAAAACTGCATTCATGAGACATATGTGCATGTTATGGGACTTCACGATCGTTGCAGGTTCGTCATTGGCGTGGAATTAGATTCGTGAGGCACCCTCTCAGAAACAGGAACGGCTACCTGTCTGCTGTATCGCAAAGGAGGAAATCACATGTACCATAGATAATATACACTGTAAAGGGGTGATAAGCATGATCACTTGTTCATCTGTTGAGCGGCGTTGTGCGAGATTGATCTGTGGTTTTCCTCTTTCGCCCCACCAACTCAGTCTTTGTAAGTGACACACACAGTCCAGCGGGCTGTGCACGATGGTAAGAGGCTTCCTTTCGAGCTTCGATGGCCATCCAAGACAATTGCAAAGAACCACACGTAACAGATCTCAACCCATGTACTGATGAAGCTATGATTTGATGCAAGTACCGGATCCCAGCGGAAGGATAGAAGATCCTCTTATCTTTCAATGGATTTTGACTACCAGAGACTGTTGGGGGAAAAAGGCCGGTAGGGGGGAAACCCCATATCTGCAATGCTCCTTCAGCCAGCCGAGTGAAACGGCTCAAAGCCTCAACAACTACAACCAACCCCACTCCCATCCCCGCCTCCGAATCTGTGCAACTGCCCATGCTCACGAGACACATGTAATCAGACATTTGTGTCTGGCCATGTTTGTATGTGAAGAGCTGTTGTGGATGTAATGTACTGCTCCCTGGCGTCTGTGTGTTGTTGGGCGTCCATGAGCATCATATCCCGTCCTCGCAACGACGACGAGTTTCATGAGGCGGTGCCATTTTCTCCTGAGCAGTTTTTCTCCATGGTATCATCCCATCATCCCGTTATTACATCGGCCGTCCTTGCCTCGCGCGTCAATCATGACCTTATTCGGCATGCCTCTGGAGAGGTACATGAGAGCAGCAGGGGGGCTGATTGTGCTGAATCCAAGGGGTTCTCTTGACGGGAGAAGGGTCTGAGGAAGTCACCCTCCTTTGCCCCGTCTCATCGAGGCCATAAAACAAGTTTGCCCTTGTTATAAAGAACATCAAGACCGCTTCCGAATCCTCAATCCTTTTCTCTCTCTCTCTCTCTCTCTCATGCAATATCCATCTTTCCGAGCGCTTCCATAGCGGCATCTCTCTCCACCTTGAGCTGTTTCTTATTCTTGCCCGAGTTCTCCGCATCTGTTTCCAACCCAAGAATCCGTCAGAGATGAAAAGATACACACCAGTTAAAAAAGAAAAAGCCAAGGGAAGGGGGGGGGGGGGTGGGCGGAAGGGTGAAGCAACGTACCCTGCATCTCAACCTCCCTAGCAGCCTCGGCCTCGGCCTTCCTCCGCATAGCGTGAGCCAACTGCTTCTCGACCTTGCGCTGCTTCTTCTTGCTGAGGGCGGCGTTGGGCCCGCTGGTGGGGAGGAGGCCAGCGCGGGCGCCGCGCCTGGCGTCTGCCTTTGCGACGCGCGACGGCAGCTTGGACGAGGCGAGGTGCTGGGCCGCCTGCTTCCTGGCCTTGGCGGCGTGCGCGATCTGGCGGTTGCGTGAGACCGTGTTGGGGTTCTTGACGGAGGGCATTGTTTGTGTGCACGAGCTTGTGTGTGTGTGTGTGCGTGTGTGTGTGTGTGAGAGAGAGAGAGAGAGGACTGGCTGGTATGGCGTCTTGAGTGTGGGTCTTTGGTCGTGAGTTGGGTAAAATGGAGTTAATGTTGGCAGATGCAAAGGAGAGGAGAGGAAGAAGTATCAAGGAGGAGAAGGAACGTCGCAGGGTCGTTGTTCGTTACTGCAAGCCTTAGTTTAGAGATTTGGAAATTTTAGCGGGGCGATAACAAATTAGCTCACCAGCCAAGCTTATCAGTTGAACCAACAGCCCTCTTATTCAGGAATGTTAAAAGAACAAAAATAATAACTGGAGGGGAAGAAAAACGAAGAAAGCCAAGCAGAGCAGACAGAAAAAGAGAGAGACAGAAGAGGAAGAAGTAAAAAAGGAATATGAGAATGAACAGATCATATTTGTCTGGGTAAAAGTCTATTCTCAGATGCTGGCTGAACGACCGGAGAGAGGAAACCATCATCACCATAGACACACACCCAAAACATACAAGACCTTCTTCTCTTGCCAACCAAATTGGCACGAGAATTTCACAGATATCAACATGACCATGGATTGGTTTGCCAAGAAACCCAAAACCTACGCTATTCGCCATTCCCTATCCAAGCACAATGGAGAGAGAGAGAAACAAGCCCCTCACAAAGACAAGGGTTTATGACCTTTGAACGACTTTGCAAATTACAACCCAAAAACGCCCAACCATGCTGCTTGCTCTTCGGCCTAAAATGCCCGCTCTCCCGCCCCCTTCCTTCGGGGTCCTCCTCCTCTCCTTTTTGTCAAGCTGAGTACGGACTGGCTGGTGGTCTCTCCACGCAGTCTCAAACGTACAAGGGCCTTCATACCTGTCAAGTAGTTTCGTTATGTATAGCCGGCGTAGTTCCATACATTAGTCCTCACGCACCAGTATAAAGCCCTCCAGCATCAGCAGTCCCTACCCCCCTCCTTGAGTTCCTTCGTCGAGCCTTTCAAGCAACTCGATCGTTGTTTCTGCCCACCGTGCTGGGGCTGGACAGGGCCTCTCCCTCGCCCTCGCTTCTGTCCCCGTCGCCCTCCTTCAGGAGCTTCCGTCTCTGGGCCTGCTCCTCGTCCTCGTCATCGCTCATCAGCCCGTCCAGCTCAAACTCCTCCACATCGCGCAGCCTCCGCTCGTCCATTGACGCCGCTGCGGCCCGCCGGCCATTGGCCCCCGGTGCGTGTCCATTGATGCCCTTGCCCCCAGCTGGTCCGTTCACGCCGCGGTCGTACACATGGACGAGAACGTTGGTGAAGAGGAAGGTAAGGAAGGCGAGGCTGTAAAGAATCAAGACGTAGGCCACATGATCGATGCCGGAACCGTCGACTAGCAACATCTGCTCCTCGGTTGCGCCCATGAAGAGGAAGCCCGAGGCGTACAACAACTGAGAAGAAGAGGTCAGCCGCTGCCAGACATAGCCCCAGGTTGACCAACGCACGAGACAGGGAGGAAGTGTGTATGTGTGTGAGAGAGAGAGAGAGAGAGAGAGAGAGGGACTTACAAAGGGAGGGATATACTGAAAGCTGTGGGTGCCATAGCCGTCGTCCGAGATGCCGATCTTGTCTTGCAGGACAAAGGAGACCTCAATAATGCGGGTGATACCGGCAGCCATGAGGGTGTACCCAAAGGCCTTGTGGGTCATGGCGCTGATCATGAGCTCCTGAGGGTGGGCAGACATGGCCCAGCCCGTGATGGCGATGACGAAGCCCGGGATGAAGTTGCGCTTAGGAGAGCCGTCGCGGCCACGGCTCAGCCAGACACCAGCAAGGCCGGCGCACCACCATACAATGCCCATGGTGGTGTGCTGCCAGTCGTTCTTGACCCATGCGGTCCCCCACCTGTGCTCGGTGAAGGTGTTGACGCAGCCCCAGGCGGCGATGACGACCGAGTCAAAGAACTCCTGCGAGCGGCCGGTGCGGCGGAGCCACAGCTGCCCGACGAGCAGGGCGAGGGTCATCAGGACGCCGTAGGCGATGAAGGCGCTACCCATAATGAAGTGCGCCAGGCACTGGCCAAGGTGGTCGCCGCGGCAGAAGCCCTGGGCAGTGATGCCGCCGAAGAGCAGCTGGGCCCAGACGACGACGGGGAAAGCTTTGCCGCTGATGGAGTGGACGGCGCGCACAACGGGGCGGATGCGGGCGTGAATGCCCTTTTCGAGATGCAGCTTCAGGTACACGCCGAGAATGATCTGGGCAAACATCTGGAAGTAAACCCAGTCACCAAAGTGCGCGTGTACGTTGTCCGGCCGGAACTCGCGGCCACCGTGCATGTGGCCGAGGGCATAACCGAGGAGCGCGAGCGCGGAGGAGAGCGCCTGTACGGGGACGTGCCATCGACTTTTCGTTATCTAGATTGCGATGTGAGAGACCCTCGTTAGCCTAGATCAGCCCAGCCCAAGCTCAAGTCTGTCCAAACATGGCGATCCGGCGCTCCTGACCAGGCGCCGTCCTCTATATTTCTCGCCATGTTGTCCTTCCTCTCCCTCCTCTTCTTCTCCATGTGTTCCGCCTCCTCTTCCTCGGACTTTCCTGTCGTTGTTGCTGTTTTTGTTGGGGGGGGGGGGGAGGGATAACTCACGCCGAGGACCATTCCCAGAGGAAAGAGGACGCCAAAGGCGAGCATGTTAAGGAAGATGTGTGCCCATAGTGTCGAGTCCTAGAACGAAGGGGAATTAGAAATGTTCATATCAGCCTTGTTGTGTGTGTGGGTGCATTGTTTTTGGGGGAGGATTAAAGGAGGGCAAGCAGATTGATGACAAGTAATGGCAGAGAGTAAGCAACGTACGATTGGGTCTGGAGAGGTGGCAGCGTCCTCTGGGATGTTCTCGACGGCGTGATCGTGTGCGCCGGCCATGGGGAGCAGAAGGGCGGCGACGGAGAGTAGGGCGGTGGTCTTGGTCAGGGAGAAGGGCGTTGCAGGAGCTGAAGCCAGAAGTCGTCGTCGTGAAGGCGGAGGAGGAGAAGGTAGTTGGAGGTCAAGACCAGAACCCCTTGAAGGGACCGAGTGGTAGACCGCCATCACCAATGGGGGCTTTGACCAGTAGGGAGAGGGAATAGACGACGGCGGCGGGGAGTCGGCTGTTTCGAGTCTGTTCCGAAGAGATGGTACTCTGGTAGAGATTTTGGAACTGGAGTCGAGACGATGCAACGGGGAACGACGGGGGTGGCGCTTGTCTGTGTGTGCGCGTGCGTGCCGTGGGTGTGGGTGTGGGTGCGTACGCAATCGCCCGCCGCAACGCGATTTCGAAATGGTTGGGAAGGGGAAAGGGGATGGACAATTGGTTGACTGGTTTGACCAAGGGCTTGCTTGTCTTCGACTCTCCTTGGCTGTGCTCGACAAGGGGACTGGCATGCAGAATGGAGAGTGCAGGATGCAAATCAATATGCCATAGTAGGTAGTCGTCGTAATGCTACTGAAGTTGGCTGTGAGTGGCCACCTGGCTTACATCCTAGAGAAAAGGAAAGCCCCCGTTGGGAGGGGGGCCGTTTTAGAAGGGGTGGGGGCCCACTGTCTTTCTTTGTCCTTACCACCCCCCCTCCTGCACAGCGTCTGTTTTACTATGTAGATCAGTGATGGCGCGCAGGGCCACTAAGACGTTGGGCTCCTTGCCCCTAAGAGACGGCTGGACCTCCAAGCTTCTGTTCCACTGAAACGCTGGAACACTGCGTGCGCTGCGGCCACCTGAGTGCACCTGCTGAACGACAGCGCCACGGCACGGCACGCTCGGCTGGTTGAAGCCTGCAACGACCACCCACTACAATCCACCAAGTCTCTTCACTAGCAATTCGGCTCGGATGTCGGTCCACCTGCCCGATTACACCGAGATGAGTGCTTACGTAGTCACGGCATCCACACGACATTCGATGATTTCGAAAAAAGGGTCAACAACTCTGCTGAATTAGAGAGTAAAACTACAAGAGTGTGAGAGGACATCTTGAGCAAAAGGAGAATAAGCAGTATGACCAACATAAAATAAAAAGACAGAGAGACAGAGAGGAGGGGGGGAGGTGGGGTGGCAGAGTGAAGTGGTAGACAAGTATGACAATGTCAAGATGATGTGCAACATATAGCTGCTGCAGAGTCAAGCCTGGGGATGGAACATTATTTCATTTTCTCTTCCCCCATATTGAGGTTCCTGATATCGAACAGAGAACGGCAAGAATTACAACAAGACATTAGATAGTCGAACTGGCTTGTGAGCTAACAGTGTCTCCAGGATCAATAAAATAAGCCACTTTGACAATGAAGGGCCTTTCATTTACTTACTAGATGTATCTTTCCACATGCCAATGACTCTGCTGGCGCTGGCAGTCTACACACGTTGTGTATCATGTGCCCTTTACACATCTCATTCAACAAATGCAGCTGCACAAACATGGCCATGACACTCACTCTATATGTTAGAATAATGCGTGCGCTACCAAAACCACTGTCTCACGGCCCTCCACCAGTCATCATCTGTGCTGAGAAAAGGACGGGAGGATCGCTGCCATGTGAAAGAGGTTGTTGGTGCACGACACTATAGTCTGTCCACTTTGGCTTTTGACTTTCACCAAGCCTTTGCCAAGTAGTTGTCAAGAGTAGCAAAGATATTGCCAAGGGCCACGCGAGACTGCCCCTCCAGCACAGCCGCAATGGTCTATATCTGATCCTCATCAGTGGTGATAGCAAACTTACCTGGATAAGATTCTATTCAAGGATCCAGATAGTCTTGTGCCACGATCGACAAAGCTTGTTCCTCTGTCCTACAATGTCGCCATACTGTGCGCACACTGCCACTTCACGACGACTTTAATGTTTGTAGTGTCATCTTGGCACAGCCCACTTCTCTTTTCCCTCTCTTCCGCTTCGCTGTTTGTTCACCTGCGCCCTCGGATCTCCGTGTGTCCTGTCGCTCCGTTCGCTTGAACAGGTAGTGGTTAGAGTCGGTGCACATGCGCTGCAAATCGGTTAAAATTGCTGGCGAGTGGTCGCTGTGGCTCGTATCGACCTCGTGGGTTCTGAGGAGCGAGAGAAGAGGGGGAGAGAGGGAGACGAGAAGAGTAAAAGAGAAGGGGGAGACGCAAAAGGACGGAAAGGGCAAGCAGCAGACTGCGAACAGCGACAGATGGTCTGGCAGCATCATCCGTCTGGACTGCTCGCTCAAGGGACGAAGATCCCGCCCCCGTTCCACCTCCAGGACGGTGTGAGGCACGGACAACCCGCCATCACTCCTGACGATCCAAATTCACAACCCTTTTGACCACGCAGGCAACGATGGGGTTTCGTGGTCACGCAATATGTACTATACACACATAGTCAGCACTGTATGTGTCTCATAAGCAGGTGCTGTATGGAAATGATTGATTGATCTGCGGGTGTGTGCGACAGTGATTGCCCACCCTTGGCGCTGGCTGAGTCGCTGACAGCATAAAGGCTAGTGATTCGAAGAGAAACCTAAAGAGACAAAGCAAGAGGAATCGAGATGGAGAAGAAGGAGAAGAAAATAACTGACAACAGGACGTGATTATGTGTCGCAGGTGGTTGGTGAGTGGTGGTGCGAGCAGCGTGCTCGGGCGGCGCGTGACGGGGGCTGATGAGTGATGCCAAGCCGGACGGTGTGCGGCGCAGGGGCGGCACCTGCTGCACCGGAGGCGTCGGGTGCTAACCTCAGCCTCTGTGACCGTCTGACTCTGTCTATGACTCTGTCTCTTCGTCCGCTCTTAGTCACGAGCAGCATCACAATACAGCCTGGTCACGGGGGGCACGCCCCGGGGCTGAATAGAGGTTATATATATCAAACGAAACCCCTGGTCTTGCTCAATCTTGGAGAAACAACATTTGTCGCAAGAAAAGTAAAGAAAAACGACAAGAAGACCAAAAACAAAAAAAGAGATCAAAAGACAAAATCCTCCAAGATGATCAACCCGGCCAAGACGTTATGGTGGGAGACATTTGAGCTTTGGGACGCCGTGCTGTACCACGTGGGCGACATCTACTACAAGGCCTCGAGACCTGCGGTCATGAAGACAAGGAACAGGAAGAAGCGCACAAGCCCATCCAGGCCTCGGCGGTCCAAGCTGCAACGCGGAAGAGCAGGCGAGGTGCGACACAGAGGCTCTTGAAGAATTCTTCTCTCGATGGTTCTGTGGAAAACCCTGACGCTTTTGACACTCAGTACACTCGACATTCGAAGGTCCCAGCAAGGGCGGACACGAGAGAGGCGAGGATGAAGACGGACAGGACGGCAATAAGAAGCCCGTACTACGGGTACCTACTGTACACCACCCGCCGCCAACATTCAACCAAACAAACAAACAAAATACGACATGCTCCATCAGCGGCCTGGCCAGGGCGACGACATTGGACGCAATATGTATTACATAGTACGCGGGCCCCAAGAGCCGTCAGAGCCGGGAAATATTGCTGGACGGAGGACACTCGAGGATCATTGGTCCTCTCCTCCCTCCGGTGCTGACAATCCCGGGCGACTTGGGGGCAGTGCAGCGCAGTGCGGTTGCTTTGCAGGTCTTTCAAGGAATGCCGGCGACCCGATACGAAGACCCCAACCCACACATCTAAAAAAGATGGTCGGCCGCCATCCAACGAGCCATCAGGATGAAACACTGTAATGCTAAAGAGGTGGAACATGATTGTGGAACTGCTACTGATCGGCAGTAGGACATGCCAGTCGCTGTTCAGGTGTACGGATCAGGAAAGAGACGACGATAATGATGGCGATTTTGGTTTTTTTCTCTCTCTTCTTATTATGTGGTCAATTTTTGATTTGGAGTGGTCGATCTTCATTGTGATGTGTAATCTATGCTGAAGTTACAGTTTATCAAATAAGAAGAGATGAAGGGATGAAAAGAGGAGGATTGGTGGACTTTGGAAATCTACGATGATGACGATGCATGGATGGGTGGATGGGTGGATGGATGGGTGGTCCCCAACTAAACAGAGTTGTTTGCTCAATTAAAATAGAACAGTATAGTTTCATGGTACTATGGTCCAGGTGGTGTGTGTGTTGGTCTTCTCTCTCTCTCCCTCTCCTTTGCTCTCTCTCTCTATTTCTGTGTGTGTGTGTGTGTCCATGTTTTTTGACCTTCCTTCTTTTCTCTCTTTTTTTTTTTGGAAAAAAAAAAAGGATTTTAATAGATACTGGCCATGATTAATGGCCATTGATTATGTGGCGGCGGGCGGCTACGAGGCGCTGTTTCTACCCCCCCCCCCCTTTTTTTTTTTCTTTCTTCGAAACCCCCAATGCCTGCATGAACACCATGTGCATGATACCGAGGATCATGTGTGATCGTGTACTTTGTATTGCGTAGTGCTTATGAGGGGAGGGATAGTACACAGTGCGACCATGGTTTGGCCGTGACCAGAGCACACATGCCTCGTATTGGCTCGGGCTCCCTGCAGCAGGATGTGTTAGAGCAGTTCGTCCTTCACGGGTCTGATTACAGAGGAAAGGAAGCCAAGCAATGGTCAGCACCATATCTTGACCACACCAGAGATATCGCTTGTTCTACCTGGTCGCAGCGACTATTGAGTGTCCCATGTTGCCAGTGCTCGCTATCTACTATAGTGCCTCTCTCTCCTCTCTCGTATGTCCAGTCATTGTCTCACAGTATGAAATTTACAGTATAACAGCAGCCGGATCACGACCCCCAGTTCCCCATCCCCCAAAATCATGTCCCTGTATGTTGCCAAGACCCGTACCTGCAGATCTAGCTGCAGAGTGTGCTTGCTTATTACCTGCGCCGCCCTACCGTCCTCCTCCTATCATACTGCTACGATGCATCGTAGTATTTGCCCACTATATGAAGAGAAGGCTGTACTGTACGTAGGACCAGGACCAGAGGGTTTGTGGCTAGCCCAACTGTCGTAGATCAGCAGCAGCACCTCATCGCCCTCGCCGTCGTCTCCGCTCTGCCGCGCGCGCTGTCTCCCCTTCTCTGCTTTCTCGCCTGTCGTATCGCCTCTCCTAGCACGTGCCCAGGTACTGTACCATGCTACGTAGTGGCAATAATTGGCTTTGAGCTAAGCAATAGCATAGCCACACCGGCGGCGCGTCAGCACGGACTCACGGCAAGGCGGTTGCGCGGCAGCACGGGTGCCCGGCACCTAAGCAACAACCTCGAGTGATGGAAGGAAAGAGCAAAGAGGGTGTGTGTAGCATATTGCCGTGTCCGGCAAAGTGATCTCCAGCGGCCTTTGCGTAACCGGATTCTTCATCATTTTCTCACGACCGGCACATCTCCAAGTTCCAATGTCGATGTCATGCTGTCCATACCAATCAACATCTTTGACACTCTCATCTCGGGGCCACTGGGGGGTCACCTTGTTTCCCTGTCACTAAAAATCCCCCGAATGGGCCACACAGCGCGCACACAGAGAGAGAAGAAGGAGTGGTGGAGCCAATATCCAAGGAAAAGGGGCAGTGGAGCCTCGCCTAGATGGTCCACAACGGGCCCACCGTCCAGCCTACCGTTGCCCTCTGCTCGTTACAATCACGCCTTTGTTAGTAAGGGGTGTGTGTAGAAGCCCAAATGACTTGCCTATGTCGGTGAAGGCGGCTGGCAGGTGCAGGGTCTTTGTCAATACGGCCGCCCACCCTGTACATGGTAGCACAGAGGTATGTGCTGCGCAGTCCATGTTCAGCTATGTACCGCACCAATACGCGTCAGTGTGGGGTCTGCGAAAGGGATGTTCTTTCCATACACACACCCCCCTTTCCTTTGTTCTTTCCCTCCTTCTCTCATACGGCCCGCTCAACGTTCGCCGTCGTCCATTCATCTCCTGGTAACCTCAATCTCCTTACCCTCGCCTCCCCTCCTGGAACGGGGCAGCCCTGATACAACCTGGCCAAGGCGTCCCTCGCCTGTCAGTGGGGGAGCGTCAACCCTCTGCTCTCTCGTCGCCCAGATCCCTGCTCTGGCCCCAGTACCACCCGAAATCCAGACCAACTCTCAACCTTCTTTTTCCCTCCTCCTCCCACACCCCCTTCTGCTCTTCCTCGATTCTTCTTTCCTTTCCTCACACCACAACCATCGTCAATTCGACAAGTTGAATCAGGCCCGACTTCTTTGCCTCTCAGCTGTCCTTTGACGCTTTCTTCATTTTTCATTTTTCATTTTATTCACCACACTCGTTGAACATAGCAACTTCCAATCTCGTGCTTTCTGCATCTCGTCTTATCGCTATCAGGAATCATAGACCAAGTTTTTGCTCAAGGTACGTTCTGGATTTTGCATGCATGCGCATGAACGAACCCCATCAACATCATTCTCAAGAGGAGAGTGTTTGCTCCCTCCATGTCCTACTTTGGATGGTTGGCAACGTCATCCATTCCCCATCTCGCAGTCCAGCTACAAACCGGCACATGCACCATGCACATCCCACACCCACACCCATCCATAGAAACAAAACAACACACATGGGACAAACGAACCAGGCTTGCATCATGGACACATCACTGCACTGCACGCATTTCAGACGACCCAGTTTACCAGCTCAAGTCCCCCCATCCCGGCCCCATCCCAGCCACACTTTGGTACTAGGGAACCTGCACATCCCTCCCGTCCACGCGTCGTCACCTCACTCAGCCTGTGCCAAAATGGGACCAGAACCTGTCGGCTCAGGTTGTGGTCGTCCTAGGGAAAAGAAAGGATGAAAGAAAAGAAACAGGACGGAGTGGATAATGGAGAGGGAGGGGGCCGACTAATTTTGCACCTTTGCCTTTCATCCTTCGATCCCCAGCAAACACTTCACTCAATTGTCACATATTCAACAGTCGTTTTGGACAGTCCAGGCTAATAACCTCTCGCTCTTCTTCCCAGATCAATTCTTTTTTTAATACGAGACCAACTCACCACCACTCATTGTATCTACGCAACCCAAACCAAAACAACAATATCAATTCACCATGTTTTCGGCTAAGCAACTCGCCCTGGCCGCCCTCCTGGGCCAGGTCTACGCCGATGTTGAGCCCATCGTCATGAAGGGCCAGCACTTCTTCTACGAGAACGGCACCCAGTTCTTCGTCAAGGGTATCGCCTACCAGCGGGACACCAGCTCGTCCGAGGCTGCCAAGAAGCGCGACGACAGCACCTCAGACTACATCGACCCTCTCTCCGACGCCGTCCGTTGCAAGCGTGATGTCCCCATCCTGGCTGCTGCCGGCACCAACGTGATCCGCACCTACGCCCTTGACCCCACGGCCGACCACGACACATGCATGGAGCTGCTGGCCGACGCTGGCATCTATGTCATCTCCGATCTGTCGGACCCTGACCAGGCCATTGACCGCTCTGCCCCGGTCTGGGACACTGCCCTGTACACGCGCTACACGGCCGTCATTGATGCCATGAAGGGCTACAAGAACGTGATCGGTTTCTTCGGTGGTAACGAGGTCACCAACAACGCCTCCAACACCGATGCCTCTGCTTTCGTCAAGGCCGCCGTCCGCGACATGAAGACCTACATCAACAGCACCGCCGAGCGCTGGATGGGTGTCGGCTATGCTGCCAACGACGACTCGACCATCCGTGACAACATGGCCCACTACTTCAACTGCGGTGACCAGTCGGATGCCATTGACTTCTGGGGCTACAACATCTACGAGTGGTGCGGCGAGAGCAGCTACACCGAGTCTGGCTACAGCGAGGTCGTCGACTTCTTCTCCAACTACTCCGTCCCCGTCTTCTTCTCTGAGTACGGCTGCAACAGCGATGGTGCCGACGAGCGTATCTTCGAGGAGACCACTACCCTGTACGGCGACCAGATGAGCCCCGTCATCGCCGGTGGTATCGTCTACATGTACTTCGAGGAGACCAACGACTACGGTGAGTTTGCTTTTTTTGTTTTTTTTCCCCCGACTTTTCTGACATGTTCTCAACCTGGTACTAATCGCTCTTTGTGTGTAACAGGCCTGGTAAGCGAGATCGACTCTTCTAGCGTGTCCATCATGAAGGACTACACCTCGCTCAGCTCTCGTGTCAATGCCGCCTCCCCCACCTCGACCTCCATGGCCGCCTACACTGCCACCAACTCGCCCGCCGCCTGCCCAGCTGTCAACTCCGCCTGGCAGGCCGCCAACATCCTCCCCCCCACCCCCGATACCACCCTCTGCGAGTGCATGTACGAGTCTCTGAGCTGCGTGCCTTCCTCCGGCATCAACGGCACCGCCTTCAGCTCCATCTACGGCTACATCTGCGGCGAGGATGAGAGCTACTGCGCCGGTGTCCTGACCAACGCCACCAGCGGTGTCTACGGCGCCTACTCCATGTGCAACTCCACCCAGATGCTGGGCTACATCCTGGACCAGTACTACCAGGGCCAGAACTCTGATTCCTCCGCCTGCAGCTTCAACGGCGACGCCGTCACTCAGGCCGCCTCGACCGCCTCCAGCTGCAAGTCCCAGCTCGCCAGCGCCAGCTCTGCCAACGCCTACGCCGCCACCGCCACCGCAGGCTCTACCGCCACCGGCACAGGCAGCTCCGGCAGCAAGAGCAGCTCCAGCTCCCTGGCCATGCCCTCGGTCCACAAGACCTTCTTCGGCATTGGTGACCTCGCCATCGGCCTGTACATGGTCATGGCCATGGGTGCCGGTGCTGCCATGGTTGCTCTGTAAGGGAAATTAGAAAAAGAATAATAAAGCAAATGATTTCCCTGTGGTGTCTGGAACGGTGGTTGTCGAGGAAGGATGACAGACAAGGCGAGGGATGTCGGAGTGATTGATGTCCTTTTCCTCGGGTAAAGAGGGCTGCATTGTCATGATATCCGACACCGTCCCGCGAGCAGTCCAGGATGGGGGACCAATGGAAGTACTCTCCCCTGGCCGCGAGGGGGTGGTCGTCAAGCAAGTGTTTTTTTCTTTGTGACGTAGGATATAGACGGAAGCTTCATGCGGAATTGATATTCTTCCTTTTTTTTTACTCCAAATTTTTGCTTCATCGTCTGGGATCTGAGTTATCTGGTCAGCCGCAGCCGGGCTAGGTGGCTCTCTCTTTTCAAGAGTTTCCTCCCCACCTACCTGTCATTGACCTCGCTGATGAGCACACTCGTGTGTACCGACATCTTTCAAGATTACCTTAATGAACCTGCTAATGCGCATGGCGTTCTGCATGTGTTCTTCACCCGTTTGCATTGGCTTGGGATTTGCGGATTATCTACTGTTCATAGCCCGCAACTGCAGTACTCTCTGCAAAGGGGAAAGTATTCGTAATTATATTAAATAAAACAAATCAAAAGAAAGAGAAAGGAGAAAAAGGATAATAAACCGCGACTCCGGGTGCTTGGCGACTCTGTTATTTTGTATCTTCCCTTCTGTCTTTGACCGAGAAGGAGTTCATGTTGTCAAGGGACGAGAATAAGCAATTGGGCACAGAACATTAAATGTGTAGTTTCGACAGAGTTCCTCGTTGTACGCCCTCGCCTAGGGTGTCGAGTATTGTTAGCTGTCACTTTCACTGTGTTGTTGCTGTCGCTTTCCAGCATGTATTATGTCCACCCTCACGAAGGGAGAAATTTGATGACAGAGCCTACGTGCAGAGTTTCCCACTAGATATAAGGCACCCTTCAAGATGCCCAAGGAGGCTGAGGAGGGCCGGCTCAAGTAAAAGTAGCTGGAATTTCGATCTCTTCCTAAATCAAGCACGTCGATACTGGGGAAAGGCCCGAGAGAGAAAAAAAATAAGACAGGGGTATCATCATTCTGGTTCCAAATTTCCAGTGCCTCCAAGAACAGTGCGCGATCTAGGGTCCAAGTCATGACGAACGGTCATTTTCGCTCTTGACCTCTGCCGCACTCGGGGACACCGCCTCTTCCACCAACTCTTCATGACCGTTCCCGTTGGTCTCCGGCTCCTTCTTGACAATCTTGGCCCACTTCTCGCGTAACATCAACTCATCTGCGGGTTTGGGAGAGCCCTCTCGGCCGGCGACGAGGGCGTAGACGAAGCTGACAGCCGTGTAAGTGCCGACCAGCCAGGCCCAGGCCAGGAGGGCGAGGGCGAAGGTGAGGCTGAGGGTGGAGGCGAGGACGAGGGCTGCGAGGCCGATCCAAAAGAGGGAGAAGAGGAGGGCGGAGATGAAGGCGACGGAGAGGGTGCCCAGGACGAAGGAGGCGAAGAACAGGAAGGGTAGGAGGGCGAAGAAAGCCTGGGCGACTATGAAGGACTGAGGAGGGTTGGAGAAGGCAAGGTCAGTTTGGCTACCAGGACAAAGCAGAGAGAAATGGCAGAGGGTACCAGTATGGGGTGATCAGAGAGGGAGAGACTCACAAAGAGGAGGGGCCGTCGGTTGGCAAAGGATTGGAGGGAGTGGCATATCCTCTGGCGGTCATCTGGAGGGACGACGCGGTCTGCTTGGCGACGTGCCGACTCGAGGGCGCCCGTGACGATCTCGACCATGGCCATTCCAGCTGTCTGTGTCTTGTGGTGTCTCTGTGGTTTTTGGAAGCCTTACGGACGGACAGTATATACGTCGAAGGAAGGAGGAAACAAACTGCAGTACGGCTTGTCGAGAGGGTAAGGTGACTATGTCTATGTGTGGGACAGAAAAGAGAGAGAAGAAACAAGAAAAGGGCCCAAGATGTTTGAATGGTTGTGCTTGCTCGAAACGTGTCTGCAGACGACAGGGGTGTGAGCTTACACGCCCAGCCTATGGTGATGTGCGTACTACGGTACTACATAGTACATAGTGCATAGTACACAGTACACTCAATAACTTAGTACCTGGCCGTGCTTGCCTCCTAGTTTCCTCTCTGCCTCCAGACTCAAGTCAGAGTACATTAATCAAAAATCTAGTATATAGGTTTTTTCTCTCTCTCTTTCCCCCCTAAAATGATCATGTATATACAAATCTAAAACTTACTAGTACTCTGAGAACCTTCCAAGATTGTGTCTTCGAGGGCTTTCAGTCTGGAAACCTGCCGCTGCAATGACGACATCCCACTCCCCAAAGTAGGAAGCAAGTGCGAACCTGGCCCTGCTACGGAGCATTCAAGGCCTCAGCCTGCAGCCTTTAAGCGAGGGCTTTGGCAGCCAAAAAAAAAAAAATTCATAATAATAACAAGAAGCATATTTATGACACCTCAAGACACGGACTGCTATATATCGATCCTCAATCCTCAGTCAAGCATTTGATATCTTTACTGCGTCCCTGTACATATCCCTCTAAGCGTTTCAACTATCCAAATACTCTCTCCTCTTCTCTCAACGTACACGAGCAACAGGCCCATACATCAAGATACCTATTTTTCTTCTTCTGCTTCA
This sequence comes from Cryphonectria nitschkei, assembly GCA_006503525.1. Taxonomy (NCBI): domain Eukaryota; kingdom Fungi; phylum Ascomycota; class Sordariomycetes; order Diaporthales; family Cryphonectriaceae; genus Cryphonectria; species Cryphonectria nitschkei. The sequence continues at coordinate 147,268 of LAZJ01000367.1, read as the reverse complement.
AAGCTCTGCCTCAGGCTTTTGACTCCCAGGTCAGCAGATAAATCTGTCCTTCGTCATGCCAGATTCGCTCGACATTCAGCTGCAGAACCAGACCAACTCAGACCAGGTCTGGGCATACATCACAGGAATCGCGATCAGCAATGGCCAGCGAGTACTGCTCAAGTCCAACGGAAGGGACTTGTACTACCCTCAGCAGGTGTCCCAGATCGGCTCTCCCCTTGCTGAGGACTGTGCCATTCCTCTGGGCCCCCCTGGCAATACCGTCTCGGTGCACATTCCCCAAATCGCTGGTGGCAGAATCTGGTTCTCCTGCGACGGCAAGCTGCAGTTTCTCCTGAACCCTGGTCCCGCCCTCGTCGAGCCGAGCGTGCTGAACCCGAGCGACCCGAATGCGAACGTCAACTTCTGCTTTGCCGAATTTACCCTGAACAGCGACCAGCTGTATGCCAACATCAGCTACGTGGACTTTGTGTCACGGCTGCCCACCGCCATGACCCTCGAGACGGCCGGAGGGGCGGTCCAGCACGTGTCAGGCATGGCGCACGACGGCATCGACCGCATCTGTGACGGACTGCGGGCTCAGGCCGCCAAGGATGGGCTGCCGTGGGACAAGCTGGTCGTCCAGTGCCCGGGCCAGCCGGTGCTGCGGGTGCTCAACCCGACCCACGGGGACGCTGTCGGGGCCGGCTTTGCGGGTTACTTTGAGCCGTACATCGACGAGGTGTGGGACTGGTACTCGGCCGCACGGGGCAGCCACCAGATGCGCATCAACACGCAGGCCGCGGCGGGAGTCGTGACTGGCGCCATCAACGAGAGGGGAGACCTCGTCTTTGGCGAAGAGGCGTTCCAAAAACCGACCACAGCAGACGTCTTGGGCTGCAACAGTGGGCCCTTCACGACGGGCCCCTCGGCATATAGAAACAGTGTCATCCCCAGGCTGGCGGCGGCATTTCAGAGGTCTGCGTTGGTGGGCACAGACGAGCACCCATCGGACCCTTCAACCTTCTACCAGCGAGATCCCACGAACCACTACTGCCGTATCGTACACGAGGCCAACCTGGACGGCAAAGGTAAGTAGTATCCTCACCTTGGCCGCTCACCCTTTTCTCTCTCTCGTTCTCTCACTATATTTGTGTGTCTGTTTCAGTTTCTGTCTCTGACGATGATCACTCCAGGTTATGGATTCGCGTATGATGATGTCGCAGCAGACGGGGGCCCCGATCAGTCAGGCAAGGTGAACGCGGGGGATCCCAAGACATTCATCGTGGCGGTGGGTGGGAACCACGCCTACGCAGGCGACCACATGCCAAACCAACATATTCCTCCTGAATTTACTTCTTCTGCTAGTGGTGGTGGTGGTGGTGGCCATGGTGGGAATGACCAGCCACCACCTGCTGCTTCAGGCGCGTCAGACCCGCCACGCCGTCAAGGCCCACGAGTGTCGCGTTTCCAGAGAATCTCAGCAAAGGCACAGAAATGGTTCCATTGATTCCTGAGGGGTGCGGAAGAGGAGTAGTTTCTTTGAAGCTACGACGTCAAGGGGAACGATTCACGGGTGTTCCATCAGGGGTGATCAGAGACAACAGAGTTTCCACCTTGGTCTTGACGGCGGAGTCTGTGGTAATAAATAGTCCATGCTGAGTAAGTATCCACTCCTAATGTCAGAATGACTTCGTTTGCATGATGCCCCCCTGAAGGGCTTTTTTCTTTTTCTTCCCTGCCAGGACATTCCAAGAGTTTCGTCTCATGTTAGTTAGCCGGGAAAGGGACTTCCAAACAATGTTTTATTATAGGACTTGGAAGTACACCGTAATACTGAAAGTGGTACAAGGGCACAAACATGCCGTCCTTATCGGTGATAAGCAACCCTGGCGGGGTGGTAGGGGGTAGCTTTCGTATGTACTATCGTAAATGCCCCTCCATAAATGTTACGGATTATCCTCCTCTCGCAGCTGTATCAAGTCTCTTCTTCCTGTCTGTCCGCTTCGAGAGCCACCAAACCTTACCACAATTTCTTTACAGAATGGAGTACGACACCAAGACACGTATGTTATCATCTTGCCTTGCGCCCCTCGTCTTCTCTCCGACTCCTTATTTGATATCAATGTGATGGTCCAGAATTAACTCTCGTAACGATGCGACAGCGGCCTACTCGACAGCCGACAAGACCTCCTTTGGGTGGACGACAGCCCGTGAGAGATGGCCTATCATCATAGTCTGTTCTCTCCTACCCAATCTTCACCCTTATATGGCTCTTCGTGCTGACCTGTTGTGCTCCCAATCACTTAAGACACAAGCCATCGACGACGCCTACCGCTCCACATCCCAATGCACCGATCCTGCGAGGGCCGAGGAGGGAAAGAGAATCGTTGAGGAGCTGGCCCGTCTCAAGTACGAGGTCCAACATGACAGACCCCTTGCGTATGTCCTCTCGCGCCGCCCCGAATAATGTCGTCGTCGTCCTGCCTCGGACCGGAGAGTCGCCGCCACTGACAGCTGCTCTTCTTCCTTTTCCCTTCTGCCAGCCCCATCCGAGACGACGGCCTGCCTGATGTCGCAATATACAACAAGGAGCTGGAGCAGCGGGGCAACCCGTCTTGGCTCAATGTGAGCTGGTTGTACTCTGAATGCTACTTGTTTCGGTATGCCCCCTTCCCCCAGTCTTTCTTGCCCTCCGCTAGGCCCCCGTGACAGACAAGAGGCAGCTACTGAAAGTATTTGATGATACGTACGTACACATACATAGACGCCTAAGCACATCATTTAGCCTGTCCAAGCACTGGAAGAACTACGATGTCTTTGCCCGCCAGAAGATCGACACCTTCCGGTCCTCACGTCCCGCCGTCGTGGAGCTGGCCGCGCGGTACAGAACACTGTTGACTCAGATTGACGAAGGGGCCGGCAAGCCCCTGGACGAGGAGGCCGAGAGGATCTTGTTTATGGAGATGTGCGAGATCTGCCTCTGGGGCAACGCCACCGACCTGTCCCTGCTGACCAACCTGACGTACGAGGACATCCAGAAGCTGCAGGGCTCCGAGGCCAGGAAGGCCGCCGAGAAGAACATCCTCGTCAACGACCTGCCCGCCGCATACGACGTGCTGAAGAAGGCCAAGGCGCAGGGCAAGGCCGAGCGCAGGGTCGACATCGTCCTCGATAACGCGGGCTTCGAGCTGTTTGTCGACCTCATCCTCGCCGGGTATCTGCTGTCTTCAGGCCTCGCCACCCTCGTGGTGCTCCATCCCAAGTCCATCCCCTGGTTTGTCTCCGACGTCCTGCCCAGCGACTTCTCGGAACTCCTCAATGCCCTGGCGAACCCGAAACACTTTTACGAGAACCCCTCCGAGGCCGAGAGGCTACAGGACAAGATCCCCGAGCCGCTATCGGAAAAAGAGCTTGAGGACTTGGCATTCCTCTTCCAGAATTGGAGCCAGATCTACGCCGAGGGCCAGATTATCCTGCGGCCCAACCGGTTCTGGACCCACCCAGGCAGCTTCTGGAGGCTGCCACAGGCGGATCAGGAGCTCTACCAAGATCTCCAGACGAGCGATCTGGTCATCTTCAAAGGTGATCTGAACTACAGGAAACTGACAGGTGATGTATGGTGCCGCCTTTTTCTTTCTTTCTTTCCTTCTTTCTTTCTTTCCTTCCTTCTTTTGTCCTTCCTTTTCCTTACTTTGTAGCACTTCCTCTCCTCCCGCCTGCTTCTCCATTTCTCCTGGCCCTCGGTTGTTACGAACAAGATTACCTTGAGGAACTAGGACGAACTGACTCTCCCCTTTAGGCGCAGTGGGACGCTTCGACGCCCTTTGTCGAGGCCATTGGGCCGCTGGGCCCGGGATCCGGGCTGAACGTCCTGGCACTCCGGACTTGCAAGGCAGACGTGGTGGTGGGTCTAAAGCCTGGTCAGGATGAAGAGCTGCGGGCGATGGAAGGAGGAGGAGGCGACTCGGGGGCAAGGAAGTGGGCTTGGAATGGCAAGTGGGCGGTCGTCTCTTTCTCGTCAGGCAAGTAGTCCTTGTCATTCCCACCCCGGGGGCTTTGACTCTTTTTTCGCCTTGATTCTGGTCCAGGTATCATGACACTCAACGCATGTCTAGGCGTGTTGCTCCTTTAGTAGAAATGGCGGGGAAAACGAGGTTATATTAGAAATGAACTCAACCTGGGCCAGGATAGAACTGCCATATACGAACAACTGTGAAGTGACGTCGTCCTGCTGGTGGGTATCTTGGAGCTAGCTGTGCTGTATAAGTACTGCTACCAGACCCAACAGCTAATTACCGTAGAGAGGCGGGCCTCAGGAAGTTATCCCGTACCTGGTTTCAACTTCCTTGAGATATTTCTCATTGTACACATGCGTGGATGGGAGAAGATAGCGAGCAAGTACCCCCTCGCCCGGGTCCAAGAAGAGGTCTTTTCCCCCGGCATAAAATTGGTTCATCATTCGCAAAGGCGATAATTACAAAGAGGCATAGCAGTCTCTTGATACCATAATACAATTGCAATTGGTAACTATGTGCTAATTTACTATGCACTAGTTACACACTACAAGTACTATTCTGGTATTACCGGACCCTCTCTCCCTCTCCCTCCGTTCATCTCGCTCTGACTCCTCGGCTGGACTATGCTATTTGGGAATATGGTGCTATCAACCCTTTGACGTCCAAAGCGGGATCTTCACTACCTGTTTTAGTGTGCCGATTTTCGTTCCGAGGGCTGCATTTGGGGGGTTGTTAGGCCTCTGGGCCTTCGATTACCTAGCTGCTTGGCAAATAATTATGTTGCTCCCCTAGCTCCTTATCACCCGTCTCCCACCTAGAAACAGCCAATGGAAATACGACGGGCAAAATAAGGGGACCCTCTCCATATCAAGTTTGGTGCTAAGACTGGTGGGCACTGGGGCGAACTAAACCCCAACCAAGGGGTTTCCTGAAAAGGGCATGTAGACCCTAGCCTGTATGGTCTCTACTATGGTACATACGCAGCAGATCCGGGGTATGGGGGCAGGATAGGACGGTACGTACTGTAATTAACTAACAATCAGCAGAGCGCACCTGCATCTCTTACATCTTGTTAGGTAACCTGGACCTTCGCGATCGTCCTCAAAATGACACATCGAAACCAACCTGAACCCGCCTTAGGCCCCTCATGAGAAACAGTAAAAAGCAGCCGGTTACCGAGATGAGTGTCGCAATAGCTGTTTGAAGGCACCAGATCATACATTGTCAACTCCAGTCATGGCGGATATGGTCTTGCTCCCTTCTTGAACGATCAATCGAACGTACGAACGGACAACAGGGGATTCTTTTCTTGATCTGAGTCGTTTGGGCCACGCCTCTGCTTGCTTGAATCATCGCACTGCCAGCTATCACCGAGGATAGCAAACAAATACACACACAGACTCCGAAACAGACACATACTCTCTCTCTCTCTTTCACACTCTCTCAACATGGATTCCAAGCAGGACCAGAAGAGGAGGACCTCTGGAGAGTTGACCTCGGTCGTTGACGACGCCGAGCTGGGGACGGTCTCCAAGCAACATGAGGCCCCGATCAACGCCTCAGGACACGTCCAAGAGATGCCGCGACAGTTCAACCTGATCTCCCTCGCAGGTGTCGGCGTGACAGTCGGCAACGTATGGCCGGCTATCGGCGGCACCATCCTCGTGGCCATCTCCAACGGTGGCCCACCAGGTGTCCTCTACGAGTTCCTCGTCGTGTCCTGCTTCTACTTCCTCGTCGCCGCCAGCCTGGCAGAGCTCGTCAGCGCCATCCCGAGCTCGGCGGGCGTGTACCACTGGGCATCCGTGACGCCTGGCCCTCGATGGGGTCGTGTCGTGGGATTCTTTGCTGGCTGGTGGAACTACCTGGGCTGGTGCATGGGAGCAGCAAGCATGGCTGCCATCTTGTGAGTGATGATCGCCGAGGTGGGAGCGGTGTTGTATTTGTCTATCGTTTCGTGTTGTTGTTTTCTTCTTTTTTCTTTCTTTGCTGGCTGGCTGGCTGACCTGTCGTCATCTTAAATTTTGCGCAGAGGAAACACGATCGTGCAAATGTACGCCATGAACCATGAGGACTTCATAGCCCAGCCCTGGCATGTCTTTGTGGTCTATGTCATCTGTGTCTGGATTGGCTGCGCTGCTGTCTGTCTGGCCAACTCGGCAATGCCTCTTCTGAACAAGGCTGGTATCTTTTTGTACGTCTTGACCGTCTCCATCCCTAATCTTGTCCAGAGACCCTGATCCGACTCTCGCCGCGTTACATGATGAGCTAATTATTCCCCCTTTCTCTCTCTCTTCATTACAGTGTTCTAGCCGGCTTCTTCATCACCGTCGTTGCAGTTGCCGCCATGCCTGGCCACAACGGCCGACTGCCTCACGCCACCAGTGATTTTGTCTGGAAGGAGTGGGCGCAGGCCCTGGGCTACTCGGATGGCTTCGTCTTCGTGGCTGGCATGCTCAACGGCGCCTACAGTATCGGCTCTGTCGATGTCATCACCCATCTCGCCGAGGAGATCCCAAACCCGCAGCGCAACGTCCCCATCGGCATGGCCCTCCAGCTGGGCATCGGCTTCAGCACCGGCTTCTGCTACCTCGTCGCCATCATGTACGCCATCAACGACCTGTCCGCCGTGTCCGCTGCCACCTACCCCATCGCCGAGATCTACAGACAGGCAACAGGCACTGCCGGTGCTACCGCCATGCTCGCCCTCATCATGGTCAACATCGCCCTCTGCGTCGTCGGCCTCTTTATCACCACGGGTCGGACCCTCTGGGCCCTGGCTCGAGACGGTGCCGTGCCCTTTCCACACCTCCTGGGCAAGGTCAACCGCCGCCTCGACATGCCCATGATCTCGACCATCACCACCGCGGTGCTGGTCACCGTACTGGGCTGCATCTACGTCGGCAGCACCACCGCCTTCAATGCCTTCATCGCCTCCACCATCCTCTTCTTCAGCAGCTCCTACATCGCCTGCATCCTGCCCCACCTCCTCCGCGGCCGCAAGGGCATCACCTACGGGCCCTTCAGGATGCACGGCTGGGTCGGCTTCGTCGTCAATGGTCTGTCTTGCGCCTATCTCATGATCTGGTTCGTCATCTACTCTTTCCCGTACTACCTTCCCACCGACGCTGCGAGCATGAACTACTCGTGTTTGATCTGGGGCGGTCTGACCATCCTTGTGGCGCTGTGGTGGCTGTTGGGCGCGAGGAAGGGATATGAGGGGCCAAAGACAACAGGAGGAGTGGCCGTTGCAGAACTGTAGAGATCATCCTTTGCTCAACATTAGAGATTGGAGAAAGCGTATGCCAGACTTGACACATTTTTTTTAATAATAGATTCTTCAATATCAAAGATACTGCAAAATCTTCGAGTCCTAGATATGATATGCCGTGACCCAAATTGTAGAAAACATCAGGATGTATTTCTGCGGTAGAATTACTGTATTGTCCTTATGTAAAAGACCATTACTTACTCATACAGAGTGAGTGACTGAGACTAACATTCACCTGAACAGTATTTGCGTCTGGAACCCCCTGAGACAGCTTGAGGAGCTCCAATATCAATGAGTAAGACTGCTGAATGTCAGTCACAGGGTGTCATGAGAAGCAATGAGCAAATCCCTAGAGGGCATGTTTGTCATTGATTTTCCATAAAATCAGATTTTAACATAGGTAATCAACAGATTTGTGTGAGAAGCTTCTTCTACTTGCCAGCACAGAACCCAGCAATGCAGCGCCCTGTACGTAACCCACTTCTGTAAACTCTTCCAGTCGACTGATCAGGACTCAACAAACAGACCTGAGTTGTCAAACAGAGTTGCCAATATCGATTCATTGCTAACAAGTGGTAATTGGTAACCTCCTTTTTTTCAACAGCAGGAACATCAGTAGCTACTTTATTCTGGGTAAAATTAACTACGGAAGAAGTTCCATATTCACACATCGATATTACGCCTGTTCAAAAACAGAATGACGACCAGCTCGGCTATGCCTACCATTGCATCGCTATCATCGTTTCCGCCGCAGTTTACCATGCCTAGCAATCTTCGCTTCGCAGGCTGTTGGGCTGCTGACGCGGCCAACTTAACCCTCCGCGAGTTCAACCCGTCTGAGAGCACAAAGGCTTGCGCTGATGCGTGTGAGAACTTTGCATTCTTTAGGACAGAAGACGGCACCAAATGTGAGTTCCAAGGAAGCCCTTTCTACATTGATCTCGACCCTGGCTGCGGAAAAGCTAACAAAGTGTTCTCTTCTTCATTCTTTAGGCTTTTGTGGTGTGAACATGCCAGCCCCCTCCGCCACAATGGGCCCCACGAGTTGCAACACGACTTCTGCAGGCGATGGCTTGCAGGTCTATGATGGATTCAACTGTCTCTCATTGTACGTGTTGAAAGACGGTTCAGCTAAAGTTGTGACTGTTACAAACGTCCGCTCTGTCACTGTCACGAGGAGCGTGAGCACAGAAGCTTCAGGGAAACCAGCAGGCACAGACACCTCTTTGCCGGTTTCGAGTGGCGATTTTGCAACGAGTGTTAGGATGTCCTCAACGACATCCTCGCAGAAACCACTTAGTACCTCGTCCCTGATATCGCCCAATAGTATCACAAACACGACTAGCGACCCGGGAATCCGAACCTCTTCAAGCATCGGCTTCCTCACTTTACCGAGCACTTCTACATCCACCAGCGTGTTCACCTCTTTCAGCTCGGGCAGCAACGTCGCCACTCCCCCGTCGACGAGACTGCCAGCCCAACAGACGAGCACAGAAGACTCCTCGATGCCCTTGACCACAGCGTATTATAGCAGCACGTCAAGCTCACAGACGATCCCAGAACTCACGGCCATAACGCCAGTGACTCGCACTCCTAGTCTGCTTCCTGTGAGTAGTGATAGTAGTAGTAATACTGTTACTACTACTCTGCCACCACCAAAGAGGCCCACACCGTCCACAAGTGCATCCTCGATCCCAGCGGGTTCCTCCATATCGACAGCGTCTCCTGATAGCTGGCCCGCCGTCAGAACCGCTGCCGTGTCAGTAGGAGTCGTCGCTGCGACGATTATCTTCGTCGGGGTGGGTTGGTTTATTTTTCGAGCAAAGAAATGGCGAGGCAAAAGACAGCAGCAGAGACTCGGTCACTCGGACGCATGGCGTCACGGGCAGGAGGAGCTTCGACCCAGCATGCTTCCTTGGGGCCCGGATGGAACCATCAGGCTAGTCAGAGCTAATGAGAATATATTATGATTACAAGGAGCGATGAAGTGATTGAGAAACTGGAAACAACTCGGAACAAAGTAATTCAATGAGAACCGAGATTCTGGAAGTGCACATGATCACACTTCGATAAGGCGTTCCTGGATGGAAGACTTACTATAGAATGGAGAAAATAGATACAGAAACGATCACAAAGTCAGGAAATCTCGATAGCCCTGATGAGGCAACTTTCGTGAAGCCAAATACAGATTCTATCTCTATATTTTCTATACATGGGTATCATCGATGCTCCTCTCTCGAGGTACCGTAAATGCAAACGCCGCTAGATGCCTTTTGATGCAGAAATCAAGGGCTACTGCTCTTTCTCCAACAGAATCTGGTAGGAATTGGTCCAGAGGCCAGTTTTCACCTTAAGATGCCCTCCCGTTATCGTCTCTTGCCTCTGCCCTTGTTCTCTTTTGCGTCTGTGGGTGAATGGGCGCCATCGTTGGTTCCCTTCTCAGCCTCTGACCTCCACGCAGACTCAATCTCCCGCAGGGCGGCCAGGACAGGCGGCCCCGACTTTTCAAACAAGGAGTCCCTCTGGTAGCGGCTCAAGGGCTTCAGCACGTAGTCGGCAACGGTGGTATGGTCTCTACCCTCGGGTCGGCCGATGCCGACAGAGATCTTTGCCCACCTGGTGGCGCAGAGATTGGCTGGGTCGGAGGAGGCCATGAGCGACATGATACTCTTGAGGCCGTTGTGGCCTCGGTGACTCCTGTTCCACTTGCGGATCTTGACGACGCACGTGTCCTCCTCGAGGTCATCGTGCACCACAACCAGGCCTAGGGGCGCGCCAGGGTGGCGTTCCCTGTGCTGCTGCAGGGCCTCCCGCCATGTCCTTGCCAGCCAGGGGCCCGACACGTTCATGAGGGTGGGACACTGGAGCAGGGTGTATCGTGAACCCCGCGAGGCCTGTGTGGCCTTCTTTCCCAAACGCTCTGAAGAGAAACGAGGCTGGTCGGCGGCGGCGTCGCGCTGAAGAAGGCTCTGAAGTGACTGTAGGGCGATGTGGCCGGCAGAGTGAAGGCTATCGGCGTAGGGTGGAGGATTCCCCAGGCTGACGACGAGGAAATGGGGATCAAAGGAGTCCTCGGACACAGGAGGAGAAGGAGAAGGAGAAGGAGAAGGAGAAGGAGAAGGAGAAGGAGAAGGAGAAGGAGAAGGCGTGGTATCTGGGGTTGAATCCATGGTGTGGTTGGCAGAGGACTGAAACCTCGCTATTTGCACGAGGGCTGTTGTCCTTGTTGTCCTGAAATGAAGCGAGATGGGAGAAGACATGAGGAGCCTCAGGTGGCGCCCAGACGGGCTTAAGTATCTGACTGTAGCTGGTGGCATGATGAACCATAAATGATTACCCTCCCAAGGCCGGGTCGTGGTCGTAGTCGTGCTGATAAATGACTTAAAAAGCCTGGTGAGGTCTCGACCTAATTTTCGTGTCGCGCGCGGAACACTGGCCAAGATTACTACTTCCTAGTAGTAACCCTAGGGTCTGCGTAGTGGGAGTGGTAAGCGCAGACCAGGTTGGCTCTGAAGAATGAATCATACCGTATATTGGGCGAGCATGAGCTTCTCAGCCTCAGACCTGTGACAGTTCTTGGTCATCCGGCGAGCCACTTTCGATCGTGTTCGAAGAGTAAGAGGGTCAGAGTCATTAACCCTAACCCTGTGAGGATATCATCCTTTCTATTTTTCTTCTTTTGATTGGTGCTTGAGGGGAGGGGCCAAGCTGTAAAGATCAGGCCATGACGTAATCCTGCACTGCCACAAAATATGTACACTACTTCTGTATTGTAGTGGTAGGTTGTGGCAGTGCAGGCCTTCCTGCCTCTCTTCCTGAGCAGTTACAGCGCTCTACAGGAAAGTTAGTGGGTGCCTGACCACCTAGTGCCACCCAACCAACATGCAATGACATTGGTAATTCAAGGCCCGTGCTGGTCTACTTACTGACTTGACTGCCTGCCTGACTGCCAACAACCTTCGCGCGGCCCCCTCGACAATAGACATCATCAGTAGCATCAACAACATCGTCACCAACGACTGCCGCCGCTTACCACCACCACCACCACCATTCTAGCCAAACAGCTTCAATGCTAGGCAATTGACAAGGCAGCGCCCAGTCTACCTACGATCTCCTCCACTTGTTCACGACACATCACCCCACCTGCTGAAAGCACCTATTCAGGCCAAAGGCGACTGACTCCCCGCTCTTTGATCCGTTGTCGCCGTCGTAACCTCCTCCTTTGCGCGCCTCTCTCCTGCTTCCGACCCCACCCTCGAAAACATTAGGGAACAACAGTCGCCCAGCATGTCGTGGGCAGGTAGGCTTGACCAAAACCACCACATCACTCGCTCTGCGTCCTGCGAAGGCGAGCAGCGGATCACATAACCGACGCGCTGCTGACATGATGGTGATGCTTCAGGGTTCAAGAAGAATGTCAACCGCGCAACGACGCAGGTCATGATGAAGACGGGTACGTCGAGTATTTTGTGCAGCGTGGTATTCTTCAACGAGCAGTAATAGTATTAATTTACTAACCCGTTCCACGATGAATACAGGTCACGTCGAGAAGACCAATGACCGTGACTACGAAGTTGAAGAACGGTACGATCACCCTTGCTTCCCCGTCTCGTCTCCCACCAGACTATAGTCCCGTCTCTGACAATCTTTCACAGCCGCTTTCGTACCATGGAGACGGCGTCGTTAAGACTTCAGAAGGAGGCCAAGGGCTACCTGGACTCTCTCAGAGGTTCGTTGTTTCTCGCCCACCTCCTTATCCTGCTTACGGTCCCACGGTGCGCCGCTGACACTACTTCCGCCTGCATTCAGCGATGACCGCCTCACAGATGCGCATCGCCGAGACCATCGATGCGTTCTACGGGGACGCAGGAGCTAAGGACGGTGTGAGCAGAAGTTACAAGCAGGCTGTCGAGGATCTGGATGCAGAGACTATAAAAGCCCTCGACGGGCCCTACCGGTAAGGAAAAGTGGCCCATGGCGTTGCCGCATGGCAGCAAAACTGAAGGAGGATCGGAGGATGAAGATGATTGTGTCGTAGAATGCTGACGGCTCGCTGACTATTGCTCTCTTGACAGGACTACTGTGCTGGAGCCCATCTCAAGATTCTGTGCTTACTTTCCCGACGTCAACGAATGTTTGTCTCACCGTCCCGATGTGCCTTCTGACACACACACACACACACTCTGATGGACCCAAGCTGACAGCAATTTCCTCTACCCCTTGCAGGTATCAAGAAGCGCAGTCACAAGCTTCTCGATTACGATGCACTCCGTGCTAAGGTCAAGCGCCTGGTGGACAAGCCCGACAAGGATGTCACCAAGCTTCCGCGCGCCGAAAAGGAGCAGGACATGGCCAAGGCCGCCTACGAGCAGCTGAACGAGCAGCTGTGCACTGAGCTGCCCCAGCTCATCGATCTGCGTGTCCCCTACCTAGATCCCTCCTTCGAGGCCCTTGTCAAGATCCAACTACGCTTCTGCGCCGAGGCCTACAGCCGTATGGCCCAGGTCCAGCAGTATCTTGATGCCGAGACCAGAGACCAATACGCCCAAGGCCATCTTGACGCCCGTGTCGAGCAGGTGCTACAGGAGATCCGCGAGCTAAGCATCAGTGGCACTGTTTAATTCCTTTTTACGAGCACGGTATTGGCGTCTTTTTGGCAAGGGTAGAGGGAGGCAAAGATTGGTCTCTTCTGTTTGTTTGAAACCCATCATGGCTGGCGCTAGGGCTGAATTCACCTGATCTGCTCACCTCGAGCGCTTACAGACGAGTGATAATCGTATGAAAAATGCTCTGTCTGATCCTTTTGGCCTTTTCTCGACGATTATTGCGGACCAATTGCATCTGACATGCTTTCGATCCTACCAAGCTCAACGTACTTAGAATCCACTATGGGCCCGGCGTCGAGAAGCGTGGCAAAGCAAGTCGGCTTCACGAACATCCCAGCGTGATGTTTTTCCCCCCGCCGCCATTCGCCTATAAATTTAGACTATGGTTCCACAAGGGGCGCTTCATACTCATTTATTTATTAATTCATTAAAATAGCTCGACGCACGCCTAGATCATCTAGATCTACAAAGAATCCACCCTCTGTGTGACGACTGTGGTCGTCTGGATCCTGAACTCACCCCCGCTCAGCTGCTGGTGGCCCGAGGGGGTCGAGTTGTGCTTGTCACGGCCTCCAGACACGTAGACTTGGTACGCAGGCATCTCGATATCGCCCCTCATGGCCCCGGGACTGCTACCTGTCTCCAAATTTATGCCAGCCATATCCGCATATCCTTCCTCGTCGTATGCTGCACTGCGCGCTATACCCCTGGTCGAAGACGTCTCCCCGTGCCCGGACCCGAGCCTCTGTGTACTCTTGCCCGTGAAGCCGTAACCGCGAGAGGGCATGCCGCTGCGGCGGCCACCACCGCCGCTGGTGGTCGTCGATTTGAAGAGGCGTGGAAGGACCAGCGCGATGAGGGGTTTCAGCGTCGGTAGGCATGCTGCCAGCACGCCGATGCAGAGCTCGAGGAGGGACCAGATGGCCGCGTCCGTGTTGTCCCAGGTCGGGTCCGTGGAGCTTCCGGCGGCCTTGAGCGTTGTAATGCGATAGATGGAAATGATACATGTGCTGTTGATTGCGTGGTCAGTTTTGTCCTTTCTTCTTCTCATGTTCATTTTTAAATGTGCAGAAAATGATGTATACAATGCATATCAAAAGCTTCAAGGACGGGAGCAAAGTATTAGAGAAAGACAGATAAACTCACAAGAAGCCGAGACAGAAAACGCCGGTCAACATAATCTTCTGCCTCTGCGGCAGACGAAGACTCCTGATGACGGGCAGGGGCATCGTGAAGACGAGCAGATCGGTGAGAAGATTGATTGCCGCCATAAAGTACCAGAGGGTGAGCTCGTCAACACACCTGCCCGGGACGCCCGTGTCCCAGAAGGCATCGACGGGAACGCAGGAGAGAGGGAGGAGGATGGCCAGGGTCGTTGCCCAGAGCCCCTCGAAGATCAGACCGAGGAGGGTCAGCTTCTGCATGAGGGCGTAGGTGAAGATGCGACGGAATTGAAGCAGGATAGATATCTTGACGATGCAGATTGCAACGTTGTACAGGATGATCGAGGCGTAAAAAGACTTCCTGTTTATTACAGCGCTTAGTATCAGTACTCATTCTTTGTCTTTCTTTCTCTGTAGTCTCATATTCCCTTGCTATGAGCCTCTACTGGGGATCTAGTGTGTGTGTGTGTGTGTGTGTAAAAGAAAAGGAAAGACACAAGAATCTGAGCGTGAAGCGAAGACGGTGACGGTGGAGATTCACTGACATATAAGGCACGAAGTTCTCAGCAGGCATAACCCAGAAGTGATGTCCCATCCCGTAGGCGCTTTCTATACATATTGAATGACTCAAGTCAGCGTCTGTCGTCTCAAGGGTCGTCCTCTGGGACTTGGAGGTCTTTCCCCTCTTGCCCAGAGATGAAATAAGAGAAGCCAGAGAATAACACAACACTCACCAGCTAGAATGGCGGCGGCAGAACCGAGGGTGAGGACCTGCGCAAAGACCATGACGGCGTCGTCGGCACCAAACGTGTGAAGAATACGAGCTCGAGTAAAGACGCGCAGTGTGACTGCTAACGTAGAGAGGACGCAGGCGATGACGACAAGCGAGACAATGTAGCTGGTTTGGGAGTCGCCATCTTCGGCATGATTCACCTCCGCAGTCGCGGCCATCTTCACGGCAAGTGAATGGGAGGAGGGCGTGCTTGCTGGCTGGCTGTCTTTGGCGAGGGAAATCGACACGAGAATTTGCACTGCTCTTTGCCTCTCTAGTAGTATCTAGGCACTTGTCACGGATACAAGCTAACACTCGCGGTGACTATGTTGGCGTGCTTGTGGGAGAGTAATGGACCAAGGCTGCTAGATCAGGGACAGAAGATTCGCGATGCGTTTTCGTGGCGATGGTATTGAAGGAGAGAGTTGGGTAGAGAGAGAGAGGAAATCATAGGCCAGAGTTCTGGGATCGGATTCAAGTATGTAGTCGTAGTATTAATTAGTCCTTGTTGGCTGTATAGAACGCCATGGCAGAAGCCAGACCTTGGTACATCCATGAAACGGGGACGATGAAGGGCTCGGGGGAAAGATCCTTAATATGAAGACTCATCTGGGAAAGGAACGTGGAACGGGGCTTCATGTACAACATCATAATTATTCACTACCGACATCATATGTCTCCAGCGAACGGGCCTCCCCTGGGCTGCGAGAAAAGGGCAAGAGATGAACTGATCAACCAAACAGGGATAGTGTCTCAGCTGAAGTCTGTCTGCCCCAGAATTATATTGCACTAAAAAATCACAACAATGATGGAACCCAGTCAACGTGGTCCGAATTTCATGCTGGGTCTTCTTCTTGCATAGTACTATGTACGTAGTTGAATGAAGATGTTCCACGCTGAGGGTGTCCACTTTACGTTCTTTGGCCTTCCAAAGAGTCCATGATCGTCCCTTGAGATTGGAGAGAATGTTCCCTTTGCGACGATCTTGTTCATGCGAGAACCAAAGACAACCGACTGCAGGTAGAGCCTGGTGGGAAGAGGCGCATGCGCACCACAGTTACCACCAATTGGAGAAAACAAACATGCGTTGTAAACGTTGTAATCGGCCAAAAGACGATGGACATGTTGCATGTGTGCTGATATTCGGTCAAGAGGGACGCGTGGAAGTCTGTGTTTAGATCAAGCATACGTACGAATTGCCTTGGGACGACACATGTATGGACAGGACAATTCGGTGCGAATTCCGCTCATGTCCAGTGTTTTCCCAGTCCTTCTTGATAGGGGATCCCGCCATTATTGACAAGGGCTTTCCATCGAAAATCTAAGGAAAATAACGGAACCTGCAAGGGGAATAGTTCCGAGATCATCGCCACATGGGCAAATCGGTCAATAGCTTCGGTCTTAGCACGTAGCCGCGACGATCCTGCCACAACTCGATGCTGTAGAAAAAGGGGTCCCGATAAGAGGCAAACAGAGCGACTTGAGGGGAAGACAGCTCTTGGGCTCTTTTAGTTCCTGGCCGTGGAGACGAAGCTGAGACTTTTGGAGTTCCACCTGGCCACACCACGTGTGCTGCTAATTATAAGATGGACATCGCCCACGGGGCAGCCGAATGTTCCGCCGCCTCTTGTGCTGGTCCGTTCAGCTGTATCAACGAGTTCCCGCCTTCTGTTCGTCTCTGCGGGGTGTTGTAGACGCCCCTTGTGGTGTGTGGTCTCTCATGAACTATTTGCTACGTAACAAAGTAAAAATGTAGCACTCATTACTATGGTTCGTAATAAAAAAAACTCGCCGAAACCCCTTGTCGCGAACCTGGAATGGAGATGGGTTTGCGAACGCTCCCTGTTGGAGCACATGCAGCCGACTGCGTGTAATACAGCTCAGGAGTGCAGAAAGCTTGGACAATCAATTCTAGACCAAAGCAAGGTAAGCCTGACCTGCCGTCTTGAGGCTGGTCAAACAGTCCCGAAGATGCGGCCTGTTCGGAATCCGCGAATCACAAGTACGACTTTTGGAGTAACAATCATCACCATCCTTGAACCTCTGCTCGTTCCCCGTGCTAGGTATGTAAGAAGTACGGTTGCCAAGCAATTGTTCGGCGGCGGGGGTCGGGGAGCCGGGGAACCTGTGCCTGGTAAAGTGTTTGTAATAAAGTTTGTTCGTGTATCGTGGTTGGATCGATCCACTCATCGCACCATGCCATTGGTACCGCGTAGCGTCCGTAGGATCTCGGCCGAGTGATACTAATGGAGGAAGGAGAAAGAAGAAGGAAAGAAGAAATCTATAGAACGGAGAGAAAGGAGAGAAAGAGAAAGAAGATTAAAGGCCGGGGGTCAATGCCCTCTTACAAGTTTAAGTAAGTATGTAACGCTGACCCATACGAATTCTGAATGAATAAAACCCTCAATTATTTGGTGTAAAGGAGAGGAAGGAAAAGAAGACCAGAATTGGTGCTCAAGGTAGTGCAAGGGGGGTTGAAGTTGACGTATTTTTTAAGGGGGGACGGGAGAGGGAGGGAGGACTGGGAACATGAGTCGGCGTGTGTGACATCGGGCTTACAGTCTACTGCAGAGGCAAGGAAGAGCGAAAGCCAAACGGCTGCAGGAGAGTAACTTTAGGTTTGAGACCGCCCATCCCATCTTTTGGCCTTTTCATGCTTAGCACGAGGAAGTGTATACGTGCTTTGCTTACGCAGCAATTATACGAAAACGCGAGCATGCTAGCCATTATTGTATGGAACACCGAATAGAACACATTCAGTTCTTCGCTGCTCCAAAACTCCTGGGCTTCAGATCAGGGTCAACTGGTCTGTGTGTGCATGCATGCTTGCAACAACTATAGCGCAACCCGTGAGATTAAAGGGCAAAACAAGGGTCTTGATTCCAAAGGGGACCGGTGAAGGACCTGCGTCGCAATGATGGCACCATAATGGCACCAAGGTATGGTTGCGAAAAGTTACCCAAAGTTCATCGGCTGTCGACTGGACCGAGGGTTTATGCGACACACCAAGCCTCGCTGACGTTGTAGTGGCTGTTTGGTCCTGGCAAAGATTCTCGGCAATTCAAGTATATGGCGATGTGATTGATTCTGAGTATTTACCGAAGTTGCGAGCCTCATGCATGTGCATAGAGCTGCGCATAACGAAGGCAGAATTGACGACCTCGGGAGTGATGGTTCTATAAGTATTTACAATGAACAGGACAACATGACAGGATCAAAGGTAAAAATGAGATGACATGAGATTCTTTTGCACAGAGAGTGGAAATAAAATCGAAACTAAAGGTTATACTGTCGATGGTCTGAAGACTAATTCTAATTGCTTTGATATTCTCCCTCCTCCCTCCCCCCGGCGGTCTCCTTGAAGAACAGACGCTCGCTTCATATTTCTCCTGTTCTTGGGTACATACCAAAGGAGAACCAGACATAACCGAACTTTAAAAACGACCAGATACGGGAAAGGTAGGATTAAAGACCAGTTGTCTGTCTTTTTGAGCTCAGACCGTTTTCCTTCAAACGTGATTCCGACGCCTTCATAACAGGGCTCGAATGAACTCTAAACATCTGATACTTCTCTTGCCAACATGTCATCCATTGTGACGATCTTATTCTTGAGATAGTGGAGGGTGGGGGTCAGATGGAGATCTTGGCCGTCCACATGATAGCATTCCATATTGTGCTCATGAACCGCGGGTCTTCGTATGCATCGTCAAAGTGTCCCAGCGCAGTGTAGAAGGACCGCGAATCCTGACGATCCTGACACCAAGCGACAGGGTGATCTTCGCCCATCGTGCCACCCTTATAGGTTGCCTCTTTGACAGTCAACAAGACATGCGCCCCAGTGGCTCTTGGGCTGGCTTTGAAGTTATACCACTCATCAAACCATTCAAAGTGGGTGGCAACATTGTCCTTTGATGTGAGATTTCTTGGGGTCGACACTGCTACAGCCTTCTTCACTGTCGATCCAGCCACAGCAGTCCCTGAGAGAATGGGGTGACTGGACGCCTCAACAACCACCGTGCCCTTTTGTGGCTCAGGGTGGTCCGTGAAGACAGCTCCGATCAGACTGCCATAGAATGTGGAGGAGGGAAGGCCAGTCGACGCGCAGTGAATGCCAACGACCCCACCGCCGGCCTGGACAAACCCCTCCAGAGCACTCAGCTGCGCGTCGTTGTCGAGGAACTCTCCTGACGACTGGAGGAACACGATGACGCGGTATAATGCCAATGTCGACGGGTTAAACACGATGGCGTCTTCGGTAGCATGTACGTTGAACGGGATGAGCGAGCTCTCTGAGGCCCTGGCGAGTTCCTCCATTGCTCGGATTCCTGCCGAGATGGAGGAATGACGATAGCCCTGGGTTTTGCTGAAGACAAGCACAGTAAAGGTTGACCCTAATGAATGGAGAGGACCATTGGGACTTTCTCCTGGTGGCCTCCTCAGGCCCTGACCTTGCTGTGCCATTTCTCGTCGGTCGTGATTCCAAAGGTGAGGTGATGTTCCTTTCCCGTTTTTCTTTCTCTCTTTCTCTGTTCTTTTGGCCCCTTGCCCTAGCTGTCTGATTCACTTTTGAAAAATGAGGGTTTCGAAATCGCAGCCCAGGCGGTGGCTTGGTTGCCCTGAGGAGGTTGCAGTTCTAGCTCATCGCGACTATGAACAGTCTTTTGATTCGAAATTACCGATGAACATCGGCATTGCCACCACTGAAACAGTACTTAGCAATTGGGAAGACATCGTCACATGGCCTGCACAAACGTCATCGACACTGCAGCTAGCGCAGGTCAAAAGGTGGGTAATTCGGACCTGTCAATGTCATCTGCCGGGGCCATTTGTGGTCGATCCCATATTATGACTTTCGATCCTGAGATGAGAGACATGTAATCATTGGATGAGTAATTATACCTTAAGGACTTGGCAAGGGGTAAGATAATGTATCTCCTGTATCTGTTCAAGATGATAATCAAATCATATGTATAATTAAATATTGGTGCCCAGATTTCCCGTGTTCAAACACAATAAATACGTCAGATTGTGCAACTCAAACACCTCCACTACTCTTAAAGAAATGCAGGACAAAGAACCCCAACAATGTGCGTGTGTGTGAGAGAGATGCAGACGACAACGATGTATGTATATATGTCCCTTCATTACTTCATGCAGATGCAGCAGCCCGTTTGCCTGAGAAGTTGATGGTCGGGAGCAGTGGCGTCTTTGCTGTCCCGGTCATGGAATCCCCATCGACCTTTGCCTTATAGCTGACTCTGACCTTGACGGGCTTCTTGAGCGAGGCACGGAAGAAGACGGACGAGCCATCTATCGTACCTTCTGTGATCTCGTTTCTTCCCTCCCCGCCGTCCAACGCCCCTGACAACCTGTTCCCATCTGACTGCAGCGTCAGCGTGACGGACTGTTTGCCGATGGGAGTCTGCACCGACAAGTTCCAGACGCCGTCCACCTTGACGGTGGGCGGCGCCGCTTTTTCCAGGCTGGCTGGCTCGTACTTCTCCTCTCCGTCGCTCTCCTCCTTCTTGGGCAGCTGGTCCTTTGTCGGCTTGAGCGCCTCGCCCAGGCCCTTGGTGGCCAGCCAGTCCGTCATGGTCGTGACGTAGCAGACGGGGTCGGCCTCGTGCATCGAGTGAGGCATCTTGGGAAACGACTGGTAGGTGAACGAGTTACCTGCGCCCTCAACCAACTTCTGCACATGCTGGATCTGCGTGTCTGAGCTCGCGCCCACCAGGTTCCCAGAGTTGACGTCGACGTGGCGGAAGTGGTGGGTGAACAGGACCGGCACTTTGACGTGCTTGAGCATGTTCTCGTGGTCGCAAGTCAGAGCCACGCGGCCGTTCCAAAAGGCATCGCCCCATTCAGGATCATACTCCTTCAGCTCTGGTGCAGGGCCCATAAAGGGCGCCGTCTTGGTATCCGCCATGATGGTTGTCAGCGCCTTTGCGATCCACGAAGGCAGCTCGTGGGCCATGGCCTGCACCATGCCGTCTTCGTTGCCGATCGACCACTGCGGGCCGAGCCACTTGCTCCAGATCCTGAACAGCGGCCCTGCGATGGTTTGCCGCACCGACTGGCCGACTGCTGGCGTGAGCTCCGAGGCAAACAGGGGCGGGTCTTCGTACACGGCGGCGATGACCTGGCCTGGTTTGGCAAATGCAGACAGCCACGCGCTCAGAACACCGCCTGACGAGAGGCCGCTGACGATGACGGGCCGCTTGATCACCAGGTCGATGAAGCGAACCAGGTCGTTGCCAAAGTTGTCCAGGCTGTAGCGGCCAGGCGTCCACGTCGAACGGCCCTGTCCACGGAGATCGACGGCGTAGACCTGGTACGACCCAGAGAGCAGCCGCATGGCATTCTCGTAGCCCCACCACGACTCTGTCTGCCCTGGAATGAGGAGCAAGGCTGGTTTATCGTCAGGGCCAGCCACGGCGTAGTTCATACGAACCTCTCCCAGGTCGACAATATGCTCCTCGAAGCCGTGAGGCTTGAAGAGGCTTTCATGGTCAGACGCCTCGAGATATCTGCCGCGCGGGTCATCGTGTGAGAACTGTTCGAGCTGTTGCAGGCGTGCGCCCAGGCCCACGGGTGCAGGATTGTGTTCACCCATGTTTTGCTGTGTTGTGCGTGTGTGTGTGTGTGTGTGTGTGTGTGTGTTTATTGGAACCGAAGCTGTCTGAGTTTTTGCTAATCCATGAGGACCTCGATCGTCGCTGGGGAACAGGTTCAATGGTGCTGGGTAATGTTTGAACCTCTAGGAACGGGAGAAGCAAGGGATGTCTTCTTTAGAAATATGATGTGGTCTTGTGGATTTGCCTGATTGAAAAAGATGCACAGAGAGGGTCAATAAAAGTTATGGCATCTCAAACTTGGTGTCATCAGTGTTGTTTAAGTAGACCTCGTGGAGTTTGTGAACATGTAAGTAAGTAATAGTCAAGACTCGAAGCAGGCAACCTGGGCTCCATGTCTCGTCATCCTCTTCCCTATTGCGCATTCCACACTCTTTCGGTTGACTGAGATGCTGGCGTACTCATCATGCCGGCCTTAGTTGGTCCGTCACAAGGAGGCTATACCACAAGAAGACCCCGCCCACAAGACCTCCTTTGGGCCATCACCCAAAGCCTGACCGCATCGTTCCTCGGGCTGCATTTCCATCCCGGCATTGTGGCCTGGGGTGCCGGCTGAGGCGTCGGCCAAGGTCGAAAAGTCCCCGTGCTCCGTGTGCTTGCTCAGGTTTCGGCAGAATTGTGATTAGGTAAGGAGACAAGCTGATATGGCTCCAGTAATATTATACAGTAAAAATGAATTCATTGCACAGGCCGGGTTTAATGTTTCTGGAACGAAACAAAAACGCTGCTGGAAGCCCATGCGACGAGGAAATCATGTCTCTTTTTAAATGCATTGTTTCGCAGCAAAACTATGATCGAACCATTGTTCCCACTGGGCAGGTAGTAACAACAGCGCATCTGTAATCTGTTTGTACATAGGGCTGCATGTGCTGGAAGCGGAAGGTGACTTGTATCCTTCAGCAGTCACTGCGAAGAGGGGGGAACAACTCGTCTGCCAGTGGATTGAGACGAGCAAGGCAGGCGGTCAGCATCATGTCGCAGATCAACAACGGACAGTGGCAGTACCGACAACCCGTCCACCAGACGCGAGTAGAGTGGAATCGTCTTGCTGGGCTGCTCGGAGGGCGGATCGTGCTATGCCCGACATGCTGTCATGTTGCATGTGGCTTAGCAGAACCAAGGCCCAGTGGCAACCCTTAATTATTACTGCCGTTATGGTACCAACTCGTGCAAAGTATCTTACTTGCCTGTAGGTATTGATCAACGATCCTTGTAACTGTTTCATATAATTATAGTATATTTCGGCAGCTTCAACTGATACGTCTCAGTATTTTCGTCTATTCTTCCATTCCTTCAACTGATGGCTTTGGATAAATCGTCAATAATTAGCAGTCATCATCAGTTATCTGTAGGTGCGTTTCATCATGCGCAAGCAAAGAAAAGGAACTTCAAGGGGCGTATTCCTTTATCTCCAAGCCTATTGGAATTGAGTCCCTTAAATCCGCACGCAACCATGACCACACCAGCCAAACGTGCAGTCCACCGCATCACGAGACAGATCGTTTGCTATAAGCCAAGGTATGGCGCAAGAGCTCTCTCCTCTCGCCCTGAGAGAGGCCTTTCGGAGCTTTAGCATTTTCCGGACGTCCATTACTGTCTTTTTGTAATGTTTTGTAGGATGAGGGAGATTCATAACAATCTTTGCCTCGGGCCGGTGGACCATCCCGTCACATGCAATTGAGATGGAATGATGAATAAGTAATGGAAACGTTGTGGATGAATGAATAACCTACCCTTCTCTCAATCAGGAAGGGAAAATCAGCAGTGTCGAGATTTGGCTTCACTGAGACTGATTGTTTCGTTCAAGATTTTTGACATCACCCTTCTTGCTGAGAGACAATCTTTTGACAATGGAAAGACACCAGTAACTTGTTCTGTCTGTATTTATTCACAAGCAATCGATTGTCTCCAAGATTCCCAATACTCCTTTCCAACACTCTTCGCACAATTGACTCTCATTACTTGATTATTGCTAGCCGTACTGTCTTAAGTATAGGCGCGCTGTTGCTCTTGTCTCTGCACTTCATCGCGAAAAACGTTCTTGTGCTCTTGCTGGTCTCCCCAACTTCCTCGATCCGTCAACTGGATTCCATCGAGCTTGCGATCGGCTGGACCTCCATCAACCTCGTTTGGCAGGTCGCTTGGATGCTGACCAGTATGACTAACTGTCCTACCAAACACATGGCCGTTCCTCCTCCAACGCCAGAATACGAATCCACAAAGACATAGAAGGACAAAGCCGATCGTGACAGGTACGGCAATTGCGATGGTTCTATCATGGCCTGTCATGCCGTCTTCCTGCCCGCCCTGCGAACCTGTTGAAGTGGAGTTGACGAGAACGTAAACCTCACCCGTTGCGTCTGAGGAAAAATATAGCCGGCCTTGTTGGTCCACTGCGAGCCCGACCGGTCTCATACAGGACGATGGACAATCTGCATCGTCTGAGTTCCGGATAATATCAGAGAGTGCGGTTGTGCTGTCCCAGCTCTCAATTGGCTGGCCTGTGGCGGGGTCAAAGGTGACTTGGCCGACAAGATAGCCTACTGGATTCGTCTCGTCTGTGGAACCGTGGAAAGAGATGTATGCACTGGCTCCGTCTGCTGAGAAGAGGATATCCAATGGGGTTTGATGGGGTTCTGGAAGACAAGTAAGGAGATATCATCAGCACTGTTCAATCCCGTACTCATTTCGGTGTCAACTGAGGATATACAATACGTACTGAAGGTGAGTTTGGGCGCCACAAATTCAGTCTCGCATATAGTGTCGTTGACCGTGCTATTTCCTACGCTAAACTGCTGGCCAACCTGAAAACCAACCGGTGAATCTGGGATCGTGGTGTTCCAGGCCGTCGCGCATTCCGGATAGCCGTAATTGGCACCCTGTTGTTCCTCGGCCCCAGAGATCAAGGTTGTGCCATTGAGAAAGCCGTGGAAATTCAACTCGTCGCCAGGATTACTTTGGTGAATATCAGAGCCAGCTCTAGTGATATCGTCGGCGCCATTATCCATGGCGAATATGCCGCCCGTTAATGGGTGTTCTCCGATGCCAACCGCGTTGAACAACCCCCAGCCCAACAACCGGCCTGTTGAATCGAAGTCGAACGAGTCTGCCGATGTCGACAGTTCTGATAGATTGAAGGCTTTGAGCTGGCCTAGGCCACTAGATTGGAGGACAGCCTCGTAGCTCTCGTCACTCCCCCTGGAGACAATGAGCATGTCTGGCTCAAGTTTAGACACGAGCAATGTGCGGGTAACCTGGTTGTCACTCGTCATGCCCGAGACGACAGTCGTTGAAGGCCCTGTCACGGACCCTCTGCTTGAGTTATAAGGCCATGCAAGAACTGACGACGCATTTGAAGCATAGATGGTTGTTCCGTCGTTGGACAGCGCCAACCCATGGTTCAACTGCGACATAGTTTGTCAGTAAAGTAGTGCCCTCTCTGCACGGTGCTGGTGCCAACATCAGGTATGATTCCATACGCTGGTCTCGTTCACAATGACAACAGCAGCCTCGGCTGTTAGACACGAGTCACCATGATCGGCGAAAGTGATGCGCTTGATTCCCACACCACTTTCCAAAACCAGGAGCGCCCCCAAGTCATCAAAGACTATAGTCCTTGGTTTCGAGAGACCAGATGCAACGAGAGATGCTGTCCACCCGCTGCTGACTGTCGGAGGAGAGTAAGCTGGGGAGAGCACGGTCTGGCATGTGGTGGCTGCGCTTCGGACTGCCGTTCCTGTCGCCAAAGAAGATCCCAGGCACAATAAAGCTGTGCAAAGGATTGGCGGCGATGACCTCATTGTGTGTCTTGGGCGCACCATTATTGATATATTGTTGTGCGATTCTAAAACATCATCGCCAAAGCAGGAGCAAAAAGATGAAAGGAAAAGAAAACAAATCTATATAGATGATCACTGTATATAGACGCCGACCGGACTTGGCGGGAAAGAGGAGAAGATAGCACGGGATGGGAAGATACGAAGGTCTGCAGCACGACTACTGCGTGAGCAGGCAACCTGCATAAGCGAACACAACATTCAAGCTGAGTGTCAGCATTTGATTAGCCTCTATTGATGGCTCAAGGTGCACTATCCCGCCACCTGGTGTCCTAATGCAGCATGTATTTACCCCGTTGGGCCTGGTCTTCTGCCGTATTCGGGGCGATTTCTAGATAGGCGGTATTATTCGTTCTATTATCTCAACTCCTCTTCATCGCCCTGACTGGTAGAAAAGTAAGCACTCCCGACTCTTGGACAGGGCAAAATTTGGTGATTCTTACTTGCTCTACGGGCGAATTGATAGTAGCAAGGTTGATTTTGACACTCTACCTCTGCATCTGAGAGACAAGGCCGCAACATGAAGCAGATTTCATCACTACATGTTTCGACACTCCTGACTAACAGAGGCTTAAATATATGCCCGTTCCATTGATTTCTTTCGGGTAACGAAAGACCAATCGAGCACAGCTGCACAAGCTAGGGCTCAAGGAAACATAAATGAGGAATATTTCACACCAGAGTCTACCAATTCCAAGTCCTCATTCTGTTGTATTATCGTGGCTGGCGGTAATTCCATTAGAATGACCTGAAGGCGAGCGTTGCACCGCTACTCTGAATGATTCAACTACGACATTAACACGGCCTCAGACCATCCGACTTACTGCAGCACACAATTAATACAGGTACTCGGACCAAACACACTCCTCCATCCCCGATTCGCAGTACGTTCCGAGGAACTGAAGAGTGCTGTCACCAACGAACCGCTGCACCCCGCCAATCCACTTGATGTTCTTGGGGCTGATCCAGTGGAGACCCTGGGCCCAACACGCATCGTGCGGGAAACTCGGACAGTGGTGAGCGCTGGCTGGGTTGGTTGAGCGAAGGACCAGCACGGTGCCGTTATAGACGTGCTTCCACGCGAAACTGAAGTGAGCAAGAGATGTGTCGTTGGCGGGCTTGAGCCTGAGAATGGCAGCGGCGAAAAAGCGTCAGCATTGTGCTTTTTAATTCAAAGTTGTGTCTTTAGAAAAGGACAATAAGGGGGAAATATAGATTGGTGCACGGCTTCTCTTTTACCAAGATTGGTCCTGCCAACACTGAGACTTCACGATATCGCTGAGCTTGCCGTCAGAGACTGCGGCTGAGGCATTGCACCTCACAGCGTCAAAATCGGGCTCAATCCACCAAAGGAAGGAATAGCTGTATTCAGTAAGAGAGTTTCACCGTTACAAAGTAGGAGCTGATGATCACGAGACCAGGCTTACTGAGCATTCTTCGTCGTTTTGTTGACATAGGCAGTCAACCCAAAGAGGTACATGTGAGGAAGCATGACAGTGACATTGGGAAGAGACGTATAGATAGTTCGCAAGGTAGTCGAGGTTTTAGAAGTGGTGCTGATATTAGAGGTAATGGAACTGGCGGGGAGCGTCGGCTCAACACGAGTGTTCAATTCGAATCTACGAGCAACAGCACTGCTCGAGAGTATGGCGAAGCGAGCAAGATCTGCAAGGGTGATTTTCATCCTTGAGATGGCATACTGTCCTCTCTCTTTTTCTCCATAAGATCGAATACTGGACATTGATCGAGGGTTGAAATAGACAGGCTACACCTATCGAGTTCTTGCATTACGAGTTGTAATACTCACATGAGCAGAACATCCCAGTGTTTTTGCCAATGCCGAGGACGGACGGTAGCAATTAATTAGGCTCGCCAAATTTGTACAATGATGACCTTATTTTCTCTCATAAATGTTGTCTCGCCACTCCTACCTACGGGTTGTACAGGATCTGGCCAGTTGAACTCCCAGGACGATGAGTTCCGGACCATGACGGCAAGTGGCAGACCCGTCTCTGGAGTACAGCTCAAGATTAGGGTAAGTCTCCTGTGCTGCCCAGACTTGATGAATGGTTGAACTCGTCTACCTCGTAACATGGAGAGGATATAATGTAAAGAGCCACAGGTTCAGGATCTCCATATCCCATCCTGAAAGAGTGGCGAGATTGGACGTCACGATTGTTCGTACAGTGAAACGGCCCGAGAAGCTATAGGCCCCGCGACGGGGCAGTCTTGCTTGAAGTTGGCAATCTTGGAACACCACCACCCTTGCCACCCACATACATGAAAGAAATGGCAATCGGTCAACCTGGGAAGTGGTCACGATCCGTAAGACAACATGAGGTAGCCCACAAGCCACCGCGAAGCCTTTCGAACGCCATAGCAACGTATTACCCCGCCTGAGTGGCTGTCACCAAAGTAGTGGAGTGTACAGCAGGAAAGGATGATACCCACCTCTCACCTAAGTTGCAGCCTATTGTAATCGTGACACCTGCCGCCGTTTCAGTCTTTGACAGTCCAGACCTCTGAGCAGAAAGGGCAAAGCTGTCTGTAGCCACACGACGCCACGGGCCTTGATTACACAGATCTCGATCGTGGGCTCATAAGAGGGGAAGGGAAGAGATCTATGTAAGTGGGACATGACGTCTTGCAGTCTTGTTTCGTAGAGCCGCACAAGTCCTTGTGGCTCTGACTTTCTACCGAGAGAAGACGGTCACGCCGTGGCACGTATATCGATATTGTCAAACAAATGTCTCTGTAATAATTTGTTGATCTTGTCACCGACCCTGCAATTTACAAGTGTTCCATGGGTTCCCAGCGCTCTCTCCTATGACAACACGAACGTGTATATCGTGGTCGTTCCCGATCTCGTCAGAGTTCCGGGCCCGCTCGGTTGTCCAGTCTTCTTGGTTTAAGATATCGTGCAGATATGTAAGAAGGAAACGCCAAAACCATAATTCCGTGCCATACCGTACCAATTTTGTAATGCCATCGCCCAGCCAAAGGGGAACACAAAAAGAGATACGAAAGAAAGAAAGAAAAGGATCAGTTGGTCTCGCCATGAACGAATGAATGGCTTGTTTGCCAGCACATTCGGTGTTCGATCCTTGAAAGCCCTAAAAAGGAAATATTAAGACGAAAAAAAAAGGGGGGGGGGGTCCAGAACGATCTCGGCGGCCGATTGTCGAGGCATCTGAGACGTGTACGACGCCCTTATCGCCCCGGTGCTTCTCATCTGACCCTTTCAGTAGCGTCCAGCCGTCACACCGCAATTCTCCCCAAACGTGTGTACAGTTGCGTTCCATTTTTCCTGGCCGCTACCGGGCAATGCATCTCTGTCTGTTTCAGACACTATGCACAGCCGTGGTTTCTGACGTGGCCTCGGTCTTCTCCGTACCGCTCGTCTTCCCCGTGTTGATGGTGTCGGGCTGGCGATCCTCGAAGCCGAGCTCGGTCTTGGCCTTGAGCGCCTCACGCAGCTTGGATTCGCCCCTGTGCATCCACACGTTCCAGCCGCTCTGGCTGAGGGGCCACAGGACCTTGTTGTCGATCGTCTCGATCCAATCCACGTTGCGCGGCTTGCGTCTGGCTGCGATGACGTCCATCTCCGCGGCGATCTGCGCACAGTAGTTCTCGAGCGGCAGGTCATTGACATCCTCGCCAAAGGGGTTCTCGATCTCCCGTCCGATGAAGAGCAGGCCCAGGATGATGTACCCCGCGGCCACTGTTGCGGGGATCGTCACCCAATGCAGGTTTTGATAGAGCTGGAAGGGCAGCAGGAAGCAGTAGACCCAGGTGATTTGCGAGATGGCGATGGCGTAAGCAATCGGGAGCGGAGTGGTGAGAACTCGTTCGGTACCAACGAGGGCATCGTTCAGCGCCGCGATGTTGTTATCTGTCAAACAAGTGAAACCGTGTCAGAACATGTTCAAGTGGCCAACCGACGAAAGGTGACTACTTACAAGCCAGGGTCTGCTGCATGGGGACGGTGAGCTGGCCGTTCTCGATGATCTCGTCCAGAAAACTGGCGAGGTAGCTCAGGATCTCGAGAGGAAGGTTGCCAAGGGGTCGCGTGGCCTTCTTGATGGCCTTGCGTGGGTTGCTGGCGGCGAAGGAGATGCCCAGGTACTCGCCAGTAGCCTTGATCTTGTTGTTACGGCGGAGCGAAGCCAGGTCAGGGGTATCGTGGGTCGCATGAAGGGCAAAGGTGTCCAGGTGGCCGACGAGGCTCGTGATGTCATCGTAGTTGGTGTACGGCTCAAAGCGAAGCTTGTGCTTGACTGCGACGGCAAAGGCGGTGATGAGGTTGAGCGCGGTCCTACACACGACACCTTCGCGTTAGCAAGGATTCCTTCGTCTCCTCTTTTTCCCCTCCGGAAAGAAAGACATAGCCAAGAGAGAAACTGACAATTTGGCAAGTATGTCCTTGTCCTTGCTGTCTGGGCGTTCTTTGGCATGCAGCCAGAACACACGTGCGAGGTTCTGCGACGACAGGATGATCTGGGCCCAGTATTTCCGACCTTCCATATAACGCTCGTAGGCACTGGAGTTTCGGAAGCTCAGGCCAAGACTGACGACGAAACCGGTCACGGTGAGAAGAATCGAGCTCACGCCCACTAGAAGAAGAGGAAGAACAAGAACGTCAGCGTCATCCATGGTGAGTTACAGAAGCAAAAGTTGCTGTTCTCCTATCTTACACTGTACCCGGGTGAATTCCGAAATGCATGTTATGCACGTCGCCCAACCCCCCAGGATGAAGAGCGGTACAATCATCTTCGGTAGGATACTACCATGCATCCGTAGGAACATGGGCCATTTCGAATGCTTGAGAATATCTCGTGGACCGTGCTAGAATGTGTTTTGATCAGTTGGTTGATCTCCAGTACCCGTGCGGCGGCACGGACAGAGTGGCCATGCGAGGCTCGTCGCGTGCACGTGCGGATGGAGAGGCAATGGGCAGTGGCTCACAAAGTAGTCGTCAAGATCTAGACTCGTATGCTGTCGACTGAAAGGGTTCGGCGTGTTGGCTCTGGAACGCATCAGAGACTCAACCTGGTCGAGAGGAGGGATGTCTTCGAGCGACGCCCTGTGGCCCGGGTGGGCAACATCGTCGCCGCCTTGGGCATTGCTCGGCGAGGCATGATATTCACCGCCGTCCGCCATGATGTTGGCAAAGGAGAGGAAATAGAAGAGAAGAAGAAGGAAAAGAACAGAGACAGAAAAAGGAAAGACGAGAGCGGTCGTCACCAGTTATTCAGCGGGATCGGGTACACAAGATCTGAAGGAACCGCCTTTAATAAAAGAAGATAGAAGTGTGTCAGCCAAGTATGACCAAAGCAAGGGTGGCCGTTGCAGAAGATGTGGAAAATGAGAATAGCAACAAAAAAAGAAAAAAAGGGAAAGAAGCTTAAGTACTTCAAAGCTCGCTGGGGAAGAGACAGTGTCTGTGGAAGGGAAAGTGATGCCCGTTCGAGAGGTCTTCTGGCCTCCGAGGTGGGGGACGTAATGGGCACAAAGCAGGTCACATTCGAGAGGATTCGAAGGAGGAAGACAGCAATGGGGAATAACTTTTTCTTTTTGAACGGATGGATAGCATTTAGTGTAAGGGCCTGGGGGACCCTTGCGAAATCTCCACTGGCCGACAGCCCATGCAACTAATTCAGCCCTCCAACGAAAGAGACGCAGGCGATGGTGAGGCCAGACAAGAATGGAATATCGAGGGGGGGTCCAGGCTCACAAGGGGGGTGGAGAACGGCAGAGTCGTGCACTCCATGATGGGAGCGCCATGGACGCCGGGGCCCCAAGGAGCACCCGAGGAAGCTCCACTCAGAATTACCAAATGCCCGGGGGATCCACTCTTGTGACGAGGCACTTGGGGTGACAGGCGTGGAAGCCCATTATGAAACACTGAAGAACAATTGCTGGCGCGCTTCTACCACAGTACCATAGTACCAAGAAGGGAGGCCTCGTTGGAGGGGTGCACCCCAGATGGGACCCAGCCTACGATCAGAGACGGCAGAGACGGGCGGCTTGCTTTGGTTTCCCTGCATCGCTCAGGAGGATCAGCAATATCTGCACTCAAAGGAGCGGAAGAAGGGCGTATAGAGATTGAAGAAGGGCGGACCACTCGCATATGCGCGAGAAGAGTAGTGTCAGACGAGTACTACGAAACAACGGCAACTTTCCAGGCTGTGTTTGTGACTGCAGGAGGATCCCCCCCCCCCCCCTCAGCCGTAGGAATCGTTGGCAGAACCAACCAATGTTGCTGACAACCAACAAGACCGGGGTCCAGATTGGTCCCTGGCGGTACCTGGCAGGCTGATGCTGGTTGTCCGTTGGTCGGGCTCTTTGTCCTGTAATGCGCATGATTCAGGGGTTAGCGTTGCTTGCCCATGCAGTCAACTTTTTTTCTTGGGGGAGTGTGGGTGACATGAGTGACGGGACCTGCCGTGTTGTTTGACCGGAGGTGTTCGTCCTCAGGGGTAAACCGAGTTGAGAGCCCAGATTCGAGAGTCGAGAAGCGTTAAAGTTGAAATGATCCCAGGATGCAGATGGATAAGTCTTTGTCTGTCTTTTGCCCTGAGGATAGCGCCACTTAGAGAGCGATCTCTTCCGCACGCTCCAAGCACACGTACGAGTGGAGCCATCAAGAACAGTGGGGATTCGATTCGATGCGATGTGCGCCAGAGAGGGCCCCAGAAGGGTTCCAGAAGATCCGCCAGGCAGAACAGTCATGCTGCATGTCACTTCATTACCCATGTTCGTGACCGATAGTTACTGACAGTCTCAATTGAGAGTGAGCGGTGGTCGTCGAGGGAGTGCGCTCTCCTTCTCTGTGTATGCCAGGCTCTGCCAAAAATCTGATACGCTGGATCGAGTTTCAAGTTTGTCGCCCAGACAGACATCCTAGGGCGTTCTGAATGACACACTACACACCCTTTGCATCCCTTGAGATGGGGGGGGGGGGGTTGGCCGCTAACGGCTGCAGCTGCGGCACAGGCGTGTCTGCCTTTGCCACAGGGCGTGAGTGACACAGTAGGACTAGCTGCCATATGGATGGCGATCCTCCCGCTCATGTCGTTTAGCTGCCTTTGGGGGCCACACGACTTCAGCCGCAACACGAACAGTGTCGCCAGCCGCATCAATGCACATGCCAGCGTGTCGTCTGTTGTCGACTGATCGATCATGTTCCCAAATATAGCTGCAACAGTAACAAAATGCAACCTTGCCCTTGCTTTCTCTTCTTCTTCACCTTCTTCACTGTTTCTTCTTCTCTTTTTCAGGGTCTGATCGACACCAGCTTTGAGAGATCAACGAGGAAGAGCGTGCGTGTGTGAAGGTGGGACGCGTCGTCACCTTCAGAATATGCAGGAGGGGAGTGCGTAACAGCAAGTGGTATATCTGCGAGCCAGCTTCTGTGGTAAATTTAGTCGAACGAATGGTTCACCGTCTACCCAAGTCTTGAGATAAATACTTTTCTACCTTTCTCCAATATTTTTCTCCCATGGAGGTCGTGACGGGAGGAAAGGGGGGGACCGTTTGGGTGGTGAGAGAAAGTGGGGGCACTGGGAGAGCTGGAAAGCTTGGTATCCTAATCAGTAAATCGATAAAGACAAGTTGCTGAACAACTCATGGCAAGAGCGTGCTGCCCCTGAGTTTGGCTGACATAATCAGTTGCGGGGCCAGGAACCCCTTCGTAGCTTCCCATGTCTTCCTCTGGCGTCAGGGGGAAAGAGCGGCCACTAACTTTTTGGTGCTGTTGATGCGACTGTTACTACTGCTCGTTGCTGTTGATGCTATTACCATAGCAATCAGCATCATCATCGTCATCATCATTCTCCTCCCTACCCTCTTCACTCCCCTCCCCCTCCTCCTGATACATTATCCCCTTCCACCCTTCTCCCCCTCAACCATCATACCAACCCTGTCGGCTAATCATGCTCTCTGGGATCCTTGTTTTCAACCAAAAGGGCGAGAACCTCATCTTCCGCGCCTTTCGCAACGACTGCCGCCCCCGCCTCGCCGATGTCTTCCGCATCCAGGTCATCAGCAACGCCCAGGTCAGGTCGCCCATCCTGACGCTGGGCAGCACGACCTTTAGCCATGTCAAGCACGAGAACATCTACCTCGTCGCCATCACCAAGAGCAACGCCAATGCCGCCCTCGTCTTCGAGTTCCTCTACCGCCTGATCCAGCTGGGCCGTGGCTACTTTGGCAAGTTCGACGAGGAGGCCGTCAAGAACAACTTCGTCCTCGTCTATGAGCTGCTCGACGAGATCATCGACTTCGGCTACCCCCAGAACACCGAGACCGACACCCTCAAGATGTACATTACCACCGAGGGCGTCAAGTCCGAGAACAGGGCCGAGGACTCAGCCAAGATCACCATGCAGGCCACCGGCGCCCTCTCGTGGCGCAAGGCCGACGTCAAGTACCGCAAGAACGAGGCCTTTGTCGATGTCATCGAGGACGTCAACCTGCTCATGTCGGCCACGGGCGCCGTCCTGCGCGCCGACGTCACCGGCCAGATCATCATGCGCGCCTACCTCTCGGGCACCCCTGAGTGCAAGTTCGGCCTCAACGACCGCCTGCTTCTCGACAACGATGGCCTGCTCAGCCTGCCGAGCGGCAACCGCATGGGCACCAAGGCCACCAAGGCCGCTGCCGGCAGCGTCACCCTCGAGGACTGCCAGTTCCACCAGTGCGTCAAGCTTGGCAAGTTCGACTCGGACCGCATCATCTCCTTCGTGCCTCCCGACGGCGAGTTCGAGCTCATGCGCTACCGCGCCACCGAGAACATCAACCTGCCCTTCAAGGTCCACGCCATCGTCAACGAGGTCGGCAAGACCAAGGTCGAGTACAGCATCGGCGTCAAGGCCAACTTCGGCTCCAAGCTCTTCGCCACCAACGTCGTTGTCCGCATTCCCACCCCGCTCAACACCGCCAGGATCAACGAGAGATGCACCCAGGGCAAGGCAAAATACGAGCCCGCTGAAAACAACATCGTTTGGAAGATCGGCCGCTTCACTGGCCAGAGCGAGTTCGTCCTCAGCGCCGAGGCCGAGCTAACCTCCATGACCAACCAGAAGACCTGGAGCAGACCCCCCCTGAGTATCAACTTCAGCCTCCTGATGTTTACCAGCAGCGGCCTGCTGGTGAGGTACCTGAAGGTCTTCGAGAAGAGCAACTACAGCAGTGTCAAGTGGGTCAGGTATATGACGAGGGCAGGGAGCTACGAGATCAGGTGAGAGAAGACCGCCCAACATTTTGAATATGCAGGCATCCCGTGGAGTGTTTGCTAACATATGCTATCACACAACAGGTTTTGAGGCCGGCATTAGGGATTTTCTTCTTCTTCAGGGAGCTACAGCATGGCGAGGCGTTCAGGGCGATGTGCTGTGCGGCAAGGCTTCATTTCTCCTTGCTGCGCCTTGATATCACAACAGGTGCAGGGCCCCGGCGAGGGTCGATGAGAATATACTTAATGGCAACATGGCGACGACACGAATACGTGCTTAGTACCTGCAAGGTGATGCACACAAGACAGACCGTATCTGATTACCAGCAACCTAGCAGTTCAGATCACGCTGCGTGTTAGAGGACTGGCATCGCGACCATTCAGAAGGCAACAGCCAGAACGGCCACCCCCACAAACCGGAATGTTAAACTCACAACCGCTACATGCGCTGCCAGAGATGGTCTACATTTGAAGAGTGATGGAAGCAATGCCGAGACAGTGGAGACAAGCTTGCGCCCGCTTAGCATTACAAAAGTCGTGGAAGACGAAAGTGTCATCGGAGACTGCACATAGTGACTGTCCATCAACGAGCCGTGTAATTGGCGAGCTTGACGTAGTAGGTCGAGCTGGACCTGGACGAAGCCACCCAGCATACAGGGCGGAACGCAGGATTCCGAGTGCACCGGAAGGATGTGATGTCATAGTGCGTAGAGAATACGGTATGTACCGAGAAAAAACGGCGGAGCCGGTGACGAAGTCCACTGTCGAGTTGAGACCAAAGAGGCCAGGCTATTTAACATCATCACCATCATCACGACAGGTGTCAGCGATAGATCATTGGAAGGGGGCCTCGAGAGCAAGGAGGATGAAGCTATAGTAATCATGGACCAATCAGTTAGCCGCTATATCATAATACTCGATTAAGGAGCCATGGCTTGCCATGTTGACGATGTCTCTGGTTCTCTCCGCCATGTCTAGCCGGCCAGGTTGAATTAATTGAATTGTTCAATGCCAACAAAAGCGGAACTGAATGGTAATAGCTTACTGACCATGTGCACATAGCTTCTGTGTACAGGCCCTGCGATTGGCCTATGGTTGTTGGTGTTGAGCCTCGTCCATCTGATTCATCAAGTTGAGCTGTGACTTCTTACATGTACCTTGAACATGATTCCATAGAGGACTGCCAACTCTGAACCCGTCCACTGTCCGCGTGCATCTGACAACCACTCAACACCACCTCGTCTTTCCACTAATTATGTATTCCTCTGCCCATTACTTTCAGGGTTCTCCTTGGTAATTGTCACGAATGCGAGATGACACCTACAACGTAGGCGAACTCTGATTATAGCCACGGCAGTGTCAGGTATCTTGGACAAGTCTCCCTTGATTGAAGAGCTGTGTTCGATGCACAACGACCTTAATCATTCAACATTACGGGTCTTGACCAGAAGAGCTCGATAATGCTAGCCCATAGCTAATATTTCCACGGAACAGGCTCGTTTCGCCTTCTAAAAAGTTGGTCTTGATATTGATCTTATTTGAAGCTCTCGGGTAATTTCTTGTTCCTTTGCTCGTTCTTTGACCGAGAACTCGCTCCGATGTGAGCAGTTGTGATTGAAACCAATGCCGTGCATTTAAATGCTACACATAATGTAAAGTAAATAAAAAAGAAAGAAAAAAGCATATATCTCGGAATGGCCCTTTGTGGAGACGACCCTCCAATGCGCTATTGTACGACTCATGCGGACTCGCCTCTATTCCAGAGTCACCGGGATCGTTGCACCGGCGTCCTCGGTACGAGACAGGGAGAAGGGACATTTTGAGCCTCACGGCCGATAGCAACCGAGCCGCCCCATAGTATATACTTTCTCAGATGAGCCTCACGCGTCCGGTGGTTCGTGACGAAGTTTCGAAACCTGTGCCACAAATTCCTCCAATATTGCGCTGACATCTCCAGTAGTGACCCTTTGTTATTTCCGGGCATGAACACTTCTCGGGATGTGGGAATTGTGTGGCTGTGGAGTTGCAGGCGGAAGAACTGCAACTCAAGACTGCATGCAGTTTCTGAAAAGAGATCCTTCCTCGGTATGGCCGTGATGAACGGAAAGTTGGCTCACTCACTCGATTCACAATTCGTTAGCTCATAACTACTTCCTTGAATGGGGTTTTTCTTGGTAAAAAGAATTTGTGATCAGATCGTTCCAACCAAGTAATTACTAATTATAGACACCGATTCCCATTCCGTAACTACAAAGAATGGGATTTCACATCCGCCTTGTGATATCTGACGGCATCCCAGAATCAGATTGCCGATCAACAGACCCGACAAACAAATGAAAGTACTTTACTTCCATGAATAAGACTCCATAATTTACCCGTGAGAACATTTATTGAATTAGTATACAAGCCAAAGCTGCAGAACACCCCTTCGTGTGCATCGTCGAAATGTGAATCGACACGCTTTGCAAGCAGAAGATGAGAGGCTTTGGATTCATTAACGGAAAATAAAGTATATCCCTGTCTAGCTGTAAATAGTATGAAATTGATTTTACGTGGCTGAGAGATATCACATGCACCACTTCAAATGGAAAATAGTCCTACCTTTGAAGCTGGTCAGTCTTCACTAAGTATACAACTGAAATGGATGGCGTGTGAGCCAGCTTTGATGCTGTCAGGCCCACATGCTCGGCTACTTGCCCGAAACTATGAACCTTCCTGGACCCAGAGATCCCCCTCTGCTGTGGATTGGATGCTAGGAGTGTATGCATCCGCACCAGGAGGCTATGCCCGGAGCATGCCCAAAAAGAGATCAGCTCCTTATGCGCACAGCCCGCATGCCTCCAGCAGTCTCATACACTACCGTTTACGACAGTACCTTTTCGTGCACAGACACACGCACACGAGACTTGTCGATGCCAAACAAGGTATGATTCTTTTCTAAAGTCATGATTACCCTGGCTTGACGGCAGAGAAGGCTGCAGAGAGTCTTCGGCCCCCTGCCCAAACCTTATCTCAGCCAGGTAAGACTGTGGCGTTCGTCTGGTCTGTGTTATCAGATTGTAGGATCTGCCCTAGCATGCCTAGACAGGTGGGCTCAGGTACCATACATGCCATATGGACAAGGTGATAGGCCAGGAATCTGATCATGCTGACCGAGTAGCGATGACCATCCACCGAGGAGGAATCGTAGGAGAGTCGCCTCGGTACGAAATTGAAATGAGATTGGCCCGGGATCGAGTTACAGTCGTCCAATCCTCGTATGTGCACGACTCAGTGTTCCCTTTCCCATGCGTCCCATGGCATAAGATCGACCATGCAGAAACCAGGGGTCCACGGCCCCCCTCCAGGCCCCCCATTTCCTGATCTGCCAACCCGCGCGTGCGTGCAGGGGAATCACCACCACTTTCATCGGCTGCTGCCGCACGAACCTTGTCAATTCGAATAGTGTCGTCCTTATATAATTCCAGCTCTGGCTGCATGTTGACGTCGACTATGTTTCCAGGATCTGTTTGTTTGTAAACGGTTCCTCAAGTCTGGCGATGCTCTAGTCGTGGTGACTTTGTCATTCTTTTACATTTGTGTTGTTTTTTGTTTTTACTTCATTCGCTTCAGTCACTCTTTGCAATAATTCAATACACAACTTAGGCTATCCGCCTCCCTCACCCAAGTCTGTCTTTTACGACCACAAGTCCATCGTTATTTTTCACCATGGTATCTAGCAAGTCCAACATCGTCGGGGGTCTTCTCCTCTCGCTACTCTCATCTCCCGTCTTTTCTGCCCCTACGGTAGTTTCCAATAGCACCTCGACGAATTCGTCATCCTCTCAGCCCCTCGCCTCCGGGACAAGTCTTCCGCTCAGGCCTGTCTCGAACAACAACGGAGTCCAGACCGCAGGCCGGAACGTGGTGCCCAAGAAGAACCTGAGCCTGGCATGGCAGACCCCGAGCAACGACAGCGCTGTCTCGGTGGGACTGACTATGCAAAACTCTGCTGTTGTTCTGGAGGATATCGATGATGTGTCCGCGGTCGACTGCACTGGCCAGAGTTCTGTGGCTGTCACCTTCAACAACACCGAAGCCTACGCCGAAGCCCTCTCGGAATGGAGCGCCATGAATAGTAGCTTTGTGATGATCACCAACCACTTGGGTGATTGTGACTCCGAGCTCGAGCGGTCATTCTTTGTGACCGACGCTGACGCTCTTACTGCCTTCGAATCCAACATGACAATTATTGCTCTGGCGGAGAAGAGTGACCTTGTTGGAACTGCGAGTAAGCTCTCCCAAACTTTTCAAGGGCCTTGAGCAGACGCTGATAACTCTCTCCCAGGCGCGACCGAGATTGACTTCACCAGTGGGTCCAAGTCTCTGGACAAACGTGGAATCACCTGGAACGACGATGGCCTTAGCTTCGCGTACACATATTCCATTCCTTCGGAACAGACGATTGTGGACACAAACTATGTGACAGTAGTCGTGAACGAGGCCGCAATCAACAACTCGGTCCAGTATTCCGGTCATGCTAAATGGGAGCTGTTCAAGGGCGTGACCGAATTCTATATCGATATCGACAAATCGGTTTATCATT
The DNA here is from genome assembly GCA_006503525.1 of Cryphonectria nitschkei. NCBI lineage: Eukaryota > Fungi > Ascomycota > Sordariomycetes > Diaporthales > Cryphonectriaceae > Cryphonectria > Cryphonectria nitschkei. Next base: position 108,170 of record LAZJ01000367.1, on the reverse strand, counting down.
ATGCCGATATGGAGGTTACGATCAAGGATTCGTGGTCTGATAGCTGGACGTGGTCGCCAGATGCACTCAGCTACTCTGTCCTCGATGTGCCCGGTATTATTTCTCTCGGTCCTTCTGCGGGTATCAGCTTTGGTGCCAGCGTCACCGCAGCCGCTGCGGGCACTGTTACAGGCGACTTCACCTCGCAGATGCCCAATGGTACAATCCACATAGATTTCAAGGACTGGGACTCCTCCTGTAAGTGTGCTCTTAGGGAAACTCCCTCTTTGGAAATTGTTGAGAATGCCACAATGCTAACTTGTCGTGACAAAATGTAGACTCCAGCGGTTGGGATACAGATTACGAAGCCACCTTCAACGTCACCGAGGACGTTTCCATCACTCTAAAGCCCTACATCGACTTCACCGTGGAGTTCGCCTGCAAGCTCTTTGACGGCCTGATCGATCTCAGCACCGGCGTCAAGGCCGAGCCCTCCTTTCCATTCGTCACGACCGCCACCGCCACACAGGCCATCAACGCCACGTCTGGCAGCGTGACGTACCCCAACTCTACCAGCAGCACTGCCTGTGCCAACGGTCTGAGCGAGGCCATTTCTTTCGAGTTTGACGTCACTGCTTTCGCCACGGAATGGATTGACATCTCGCTGTATGAATATGAAGTCAGCATCTGGGATGGATGCCTTGACTGGTAATTGAGTCGCGGGCAAACCATGGACTGAATGCGCGTGAAAAGAAGATCCGTCTCTGGCACCCGGGCCTCAGAGTCAAGCACTCACTCGGTGTGGAACAATGCTGAGGCGAAAGAACAAGGTTTTATCACCTCTAGCTAACCACTTATGGTGCTATCTAAATACTCAATAGATAAACCGACTTCAAGAAATGTATAAAAACTACTACTCTGTGGCTTTCATTTGGAGTTCCTTGTGAAAATATGCCTAGGCAGGGGGTCTGTCTGGAAGAGGGGGGAACGAAACTGAAGGGGAAGAGGAAAAAAGTCATCGCCAGCCTCCCACATCTATAGAAGATTCAAACCAGCAGGTACATTTCTTGTACATTGTCTACTTTACTGATTTAGATGCTATACATCTTGACGCAAAGACTGACCAGGGTCATCACAACGTCTTGGGCTTATAAGCCTTACGGTGACAAAAGTATTTACACCTTTGGAGTCGCGAGAACATTCACAAGATCCAGAAGACCCAGAAGTTCCAAAAGATATTTTGCCCACTATGAGCGGTTCTTAATGGTCTCGATGCATATCATGGTCTTGAACAACAAGCTGGGGTCGAGCACGGCGCAAATACCACTGCCCGCTGCAAAAGTCTCGCTTTATCACAGAAAGAATAAAACGATACTGCTCGACATCGCAGCACAGAACACGAAGCTAATCCTGGTTAACGAAAGACTTCTCGAGGAAGATAAAAAGAAGAAAAAAGTCGAAAAGACGGGGCATGAGGGGGAAGGGAAGGAAGGCGGCCGGATAAAAGGAAAGAGTTCAAGTTGAAAGAAGAAAAAAGACATGTGTAAAGGTCCCTTGCTTAGATTTATCCAGGTCACACTCTCAATTCAGAAACAGCAGTTCCGACTTCATAGCACTAGAACATCAAAAGTGCAGTGGAAACCCTTTCTCAAGGATCTTCTGTTGATATGATTCGGACGTAATATTTAGTGGCACCTAGACGGAACTGGGCCTTATCGCACACACATGCATGAAATTATGTATAGTATTATGCATTGTCGACCTGCTGTATAAACCATGACAGCTTTATAAATGGGTATTATTTTGGTTGTGAGGGCCGCGAGCTGCTCTCATAATTCTGTACGGCCCTGCTTCCTCGATTCATATCCCTCAGCCCACATTTCCTAAGCTCGCACACCCCCTCACCCCCTCCTTCAATACAAGCTCCAGCATATCCATCTATCTATAACCGATCCCTTTTGGCTTAGTTGGGGTGGGTGAGAGTGGCGTTGCAGGTGTATCCATAGTCGCTGCGAATCTATTAGTATGATTGCACGCTCGGTAACCGTCACAATGCGTGCAAAGGTTTACTGACCTGTTGGCGACATATGACAGCTGGCAGGTGGACGAGCACGATGCGGTGCACCCGTCAACGTCCTCAGCAGGTGGCCTGTACAAACAGCAGTCAGCAAATGTGAAAAGGAAGGGTTGAACCTGTCTCATGGATGATGGGTATAGGGGAGTTCGTCCTCTTCGAAGGAAAAAGGGGGGGGGGGGGGGTTGTGGAAGTGATGTGGTATAGAATAGAAACCTCGCGAAGAAGGCTGGGTCGCTTGTGCAGAGACATAGACTCTGTCAAAGCAAGCACGTACATGAAAACGCTGGCCTGGCATGATGAGCCGGCGCTGATGCACTTGTTGTTCATGGCCACGGTATCGCAGACAGGGCACCACCTCTGGTACTGGATGAGGGTCTCTGGCATGGGCGCGATAGGGAAGCGGGCCACGAGGGCGCTGGCAGCACCGACAAGGGTGAGAATCACTGCGTTGGTCTGAATATACATGATGAGGTTTGCTTTTATCAGCTTTTCTGTGAGATACAAAGTGGCAGCAGGGAATGCACATATTTCGAGCATTTGTGACGCACCTTCATTTTGAGAATGAACTGTAAGATACTGAAACCCAGAGGAAATAGAGCCCGAGAGGGAAAAAAAGTAGAGACTGTGATGAACAAAATGAACGAGAGGAACAGTTGAGGAGAGCCGAAAGGGAAAAGAGGGGGAATGAAAGAATGTACCAGAGACCGCCTTTTGGGCGATATAAATCTATAAATGATCTTCTCCGATGCCAGGAAGCACAAGCAAAAGGATGTGCAGTACACAGATTGAGATTGACTCCCTGGCATAGCCGCTCAGGCCCGCCAATGCGACTCAGGGGCGGATCGTGTATCCACAGCGAAGACCGCTTTGATGTCATCCGTCCTGCGCAGACAGTGGCAGACTCCCCTGACAGCTGGTGATCATTGATTAGGGGCAATCCAACATGTGCGAATCATAATTTACCAAGCGCTGCAGGAGGGCCGCCACAGGGATGATCCAAAGGAACTCCCGATCTGCTTTGTTGTTCGCCCCGCGGCCCCTGAGGGACTTGACTGGCTGAAGTGACACTGGCCGGTGCCTTGAGATGGATGCATGCATGAAGTGGGGAACGAGCTGGCTGGCAGATGTCGCACATTGAAACCAGAAACATCCTTTTGAGGCCTCTGTACTGTACATAAAAATAAGAGCTTCTCCTAGGTAGATGTGTGCCCACCCACCGCATCTTGCTGCATGGTAAATAAAATTACTTGAACTATACTGAACCCATGGGAGGAAAAAACAAAACAGTGAGACACGGCCTAAGGCGTGGCAACGTGCAGACGGTGTATCACAACAGCGTCAGATACGAGCGAGACCTGGGAGCAAATCTGCCATTGGGCCGAAATTCGCTTGCCTGCATTGTGGTGAAAACAGAAGAAAGAGGGAGAAACTTACAATCCTTCAAACCAGCTTGTAATCAATTCACGGTGATGACCGTCAGCGGCACAAGTCTTGGACGATTCCAGGCGGCGGCCTCCTCCCGATGTTCAGATATTGCTTTTGGGGTCCAGGCACGCCACAGGCACGACAGGGTCTCTCGTCCAAGAAGGCGACGCATGGGAACAGGAGGCAACGCTTGGCGAAAAGCAACAACCCGTCGTTTCTTGAAACATTAGTGGATCAACACCAACCAATGGATCCTCTTTCAGGCTTGCATGATAAAGTGGATCGATCAGACTGCAACGCTGGTTAAGATATTTGTGCCATGAATGGCTTAAGTGAAGATCGTCCCCCTCTGTCTTGGACTGAGAAATGGTCTTGCTTCACCTGTGATTCTGCTGTTCCTCTCACGTGCCTCTGCCTGTTGAAGTCACCTACCCAGGACTTTCTTGGTAAGTGTCATGCATAGAACATTTATTTCCACAAGTCGCTACCTGCACTCAGAGTGAAAGTAGTCGTCGGAGTCGAGCCCGGTGTCACTGAGTCTCGTTCAGCTAAAGCAATAGTTGAGTTGAGTCCATAGACAGATCCACCCCGTCTAATCAAACCCTCCCCAGAGGCCGGCAGTTGTTTCTTGGCTTGAGATTCCACGCTACCTGTTGCTCTACCCGCAAGATCAACTAATTCTTGATAGGTACGCTACGCCTTCACGCTCTCGGTTGCCCTCGTTCGAATTCGCTCCATTTCCTGCTAATAATCTCATATATAATTTCAGCCCAAAGCAAGAAATGCTGCATGACAAGGTGGATATGCAATACGATATACGCACTGGCATTTGAGACCAGAACAGTATTTGAAAGAAGGAAAAAAACGTTGCAAATAAATAAAAAAAGAACTCCCCAAAAACACCAAGATTGACTTTGAAATCAGCCCCTTTGCCAATTATTTCAAGCGAAAAAAATCTAACAATCATAATTAGTTTCTATTCATTTCCTCAGCTGTGATTGTAGTAGACACAGTGCTGCTTCAGCCACTGGCTCACACTTGTTGAGAGAATAACTGGAAGATTGATCTTCCTATCTGAATCTATCTCGAGGGTCCTCATCGTGGCCCTTCGATCATAAAAGCTTGAAAGCGACAAATTTATCTTCAGGAAGGCTAGTATTCCTGCATCAGGCAATACCTCATATCTGTTTCTAGCCCTGATCATCCTGAGGATCGTGGACTTCCGAGGGTCTAATTATGTGCCTGGGCCTGATGTAGCCTTGTGAACGACAACACAGCCTCCCGCGGTGACGAGAACAGGCCATGGCTATCTCAGCGTGGCGAAGCGGATTCCCCGTCCGGCGAGCATCAAGCGAGCATGTCGACGTCGGCGGCCTGTTACCTCATCACCAAGATCTATCGAGCCCAAAGGCGCCACCCTGTTGACCTCTGGCTACCAAAAGCCAGCCAATGGCCTCCTCCGAGGTCCTCAATCGCGGCAATAGCCTCAGCCTCCATTAGCATCGGCGCCCCTCGATTTGCGAAGTTGTTCTCTTCCTCTCGGCTAGCTGTCGCCGTTCTTCTATTCATCGGGCCCCTCTGTAGCCTGATGCATGACTTGTTGCGACAGAGAGCTCTGGGAGGCACGCTGGGTCCAATGAGATGAAGCTTGATCCGTGGCGCGAAGGTGGCAGAGTCACATTCGTCAGCCATGTCACACCCTTCTGTGATTCATGGCCAGCAGTCTCAAACGCGCCAGTGGGATTACAACCCAGGAGGATGTTAAGATTTCAAGGTGTGCGCAACAGGACTGTGGCGTACCTTTGACCACATGTATAAGTCTTGCTCGATGACCTTTGAGCTGTGCATAGTTGCACAAAGGCAGTCACGAGTTCACAAAAGAACCGACATCTACGTGAACACCTGCAGAGTGCTGTGAGAGGTCTATTGGCCACGACGTATTGTCGCCGTCGCTGTACTGGGTGGTTCTCGTCGGCTTTCAACGCTGTGCTTCCGAACACCACGGTCGGTCTGGTATTTTCGAAGGAGGGAGGAGACATGTTCCCTTACGGGTTCTCGATATAAATCTGCCGAAGAAATTCTATCAGCGAAGCAACAGGCATCTCTGTTGGAGCCCAGCTTTCCGCGCATCGGACCTGCCGCTCAGGCCTACACTTTCTGCTCCCGAACGCCGCATACCCAGCAGCTCGCTGGAGATAGCCTGGTTGACTTGTTTTCTTGTGAAGGCCGGAGAATTAAGTGTATGCTGTACGCGGCCTTGCACCTGGGGAGGGCCTGTCGTCCAAGTTGAAGCATAATGGGGCAGCGAGAACAAAACGGTGAACGAACTCGCCCCAAGGGGCCGAAGAAGGGGGAGGGGCAATATATTCATGCAGCTTCGCAAGTTGAAGTCGGCAGTGCCGGGACGAGGCGCACCAGCATCATCATCCACTTGATATCCGCTGTGGCAGTGCCAAGGAACCCGCTGTGGAAGCATGGCAAGGCACTCTCGTCAGCCTGCTGCCCAACGATTCCAGGAAGGCTGGGAGCCGGCTGTGTATGTCCTCCTCGCTCTCGCCAGCGCGTTGTTAGTTCGTGGTGTCGCGCACTGCCCGCCCGTCGAGCCCGTTTCGGATTGTTATTATCATCATTAGCCCAATGTATCTGGAGTGAAGGTTTGTTTTTAAGCTCAAATAAGCGGTATGGCTATCCTGGCCAGTCTCAATCGCACATTCTCGACTAACGTGGAAGACAAGAACGAAGAGGTGGCGCCCACGGGTCATGTCTCATCCTGCGGATGTTGCTGCTGTCGCAGTGGACGAAGGATGTGGGAGTTCACATTGCATCCATGAGGTGCTCAAAGACTCAAATAAATACATATGGACTTAAGTCCGACGACCCAATTATCGGAAAATGCACGTCGTATCAATAGACCTTCGTATCAACAGACCTCTTTATCGCAAAAGACAAAAAAAACTCGGGATTCATGGGAACAGGGGGTTCATCTCATCCTCATGTACGCGTACAAACAAAGCTTGTTCTTGTTTGTCAAACACCGGACATGGGGACTTGTTCTAGGGATCACGACCTGCAAAGGGCCTAATGTCCGAAAGGCACGTGTCCGAGTACGGAGGACATAGCCGGATCGATCTCTGTCCTCGTTGCCGCATAACGCAGTGTTCCTGAGCCAGGTAGGTGAATAGGGGTCTCTGGAGAAGGTAACCCACTTGTTAAAATTGCAACGGTCGGTAAGCTCCAACCCTATACTTGTTTGTCCAGTGACGGCCGTTGATCAGCGTTCGCTCTCGGTCTCGGTCCCACCTCTCGCCAAAGCCTGCAATTGCGCTAAGCCCTAGACGGATGTTCAATATATTCCATGTAGACTAACACGCCGTTGCTGCTATAGTGGTTTCCCAAATCCTCCGCAACGACGCCGCTCAGCCACCGGCACTTGCACGTTCAAGCACATGTCTGGTTCTAACAAGCTAACAAGCTATATCGCTGTGGTGCCGCTTAGGGACATTCACGGGGCTTTGTCAATGAGGGGATCCCAGACCCGTACCCGCAACGGTAAATCCGTTGGGCCTTGCTGCATCGACGAGAGCGAGAAAGAAGCGTTGTATCGAGAGCGAGAGCGACGGGTTTTTTTTTGTTTTTGTTTTTTAAAGTACGGTTCCAGTTGAGTAGCTGGTTGTTAATGACGCATGAATGCTGGTGGTAATGAAATTTTATTTCCATTCGAGGGATACTTGCTCGACTCGTCCGCCGCATAGCTCCGAGATTTGTATAAAAGAAGGATCGTCCGCTGGTGTTGTAGTCCTCGACGATCCCAAACTTGTTTCAAAGCAAGCTCACAGACAGCTCAAGCCTCCAGCCTTGGAAACAGTCTCGATAACGGTCTTGTTCTCGCTCCCTCCCACATCATGTCGTCAATCCCGACGATGAAGAAGCTGCTGCTCAGCAGCCTCAGCCTGGGCGCTGCTGCCCTGACCAACAGCTCGGTCCCATCAGAAATTCCCGTCGTCACCCTGGCGGAGGGAGCAAGCTGTGCATGCACCCAGCTGGCAGCAAAGTACGGCGCTTCGGTCATTGGGCAGAATTCGTCTGACTACACCACTGAGACCGTCTCTTACTGGGATATCCGTTCCGACCTGGAGCCTGAGTGCTTCTTTCAGCCTGCAGATGCCTCCGAGGTGGCGGGTGCTGTGGCGACCATTGCGTCCTGTGGCGCCCAGTTTGCTATCCGAGGTGGAGGCCATATGAATGTAAGAAAGAAAGAGAAAACAAGCACAGGCTGCCGGCCCTCTAACCCTTCCTTGAGCGACACCGACCACCCGTCGTGTACGGTCAAACTGACACGGCTTCCTATAGTTCCCAGGCTCCAACAGCATCAACGGCGGCGTGGTGCTCGCCCTCGACAACCTGACGGAGCTGGAGGTCGCGGCCGACAACTCGTCCATCGCTGTGGGCCCTGGCAACAGATGGGTTGACGTGTATGCGGCACTGGACCCATACGGCCTGTACTGCATTGGTGGCCGTCTCAAGACCATTGGTGTTCCCGGCCTGTCTCTCATCGGAGGATTCCATTATCTCATCAACAAGTACGGCATGGCCATGGACGGCATCCTCAGCTACGACGTGGTCCTCGGCAACGGCACTCAGGTTGTTGCCAATGCGACGTCCAACCCGGATCTGTTCTGGGCCCTCAAGGGCGGTGCCAACAACTTTGGCATCGTGACCAAGTTCATCATCAAGACGCTGCCGATCCCGTACATCAGCACCACCATCCAGTCCTACAACGAGTCCGCTGTTGTGGACTTCATCGGTGCCACCGCCGAGCTTGCTGAGAACGACCCCGCGGATGTGGCTGCTGGAAGCGTCATCAGCATCAGCTACAACGCCACCACCAAGGTCGTCTCTCCTTCGCTTCTTGGTGTCCAGGAGGGAACCGAGTCGCCTCCCTCGCGCTTCGCCAACTTCTCTGCCATTCCTGCAGTCTCTGTCTCCAACAACGTCTTGACCCCGCTTGAGTGGCACGAGAACCTGGATTCGCCTTTCCAGATGTTCCGGTAAGATGCCCTCTTCCCTCTCTCGTTGCATTTCGTCTCTGGTCGGGGCTGTGCCTTGCTAATATGTAAAACTTCAATCTACTTCAGTATCCAATTCGTCTCTCACACGATGAAGGCCAACGCAACTCAATTAAACCGCATTTACGACGCATGGAAGGCTGCTGTCGACCAGATCAGCGACGTGGAGGGTCTTTACCCTACCTTTGTCATGAACATTCTCCCCAAGAGCGCCGCAACTGTCGCAAAGACCAACGGTATCGGAAATGTGTGGGGTCTTGACGATGATGAGTCCTGGATCAGTGAGTCTTTGCCCCCGCCCCCCAAATCTGTTGCGCACTTCTCTTTCTACTGGTTTGTCGACACGGTTTTGCTAACCACGCTTTTCGCTACAGTTTGGCAATTCTCTACTGCTTGGGCCAACGAGGTCGACGACCTCCGCATGACCAACTGGGTGCGCTCGCTCGCTGACTACTGGCACCTGGAGAACCAGGCCCTTGGTCTGTCATCTGAGTTCCTTTACATGGGTGACAGCGGCGAGTTCCAGGACCCCTTTCTGGGCTTCCCCGTCGAGAATGTGCAGCGCATGAAGACGATCCGTGAGGCTTACGATCCCCTGGGCGTCTTCAGCCGCCTGAACTGGGGTGGATTCAAGCTGGGTGCCTAAGAGGGCGGTTCATGTAAATAGTTAGAACGTGCGTTTTTGTGGTAGTACCCTGTTCATATTCAACCCTCGAGCTCGTTATCTTCAGCATCAAATTTGTTTACAGCAAGTCCATGGGCCAATTCACTAAACTTGATGATTGGTGTAACAAGTTGTGATCATTCGTAATATTACATACAGACATCTGGAGTGAGTGGTGCATGCATAAGAGGGGGTGGTAGAAAAGATTGGACAGGTATTTCCACGTTGTTATGAGCCAAGCTGGGGAGAGACCGAGAGCCTCGCGGCCAACCATAGTCAGTGGTATATTGGATTATACATGATACTGGGGATTGAATTCCGATGTAACACTCGACTACATACTTTCTATCTAAAGTACTTAAGTACTTATCTATTATGCAAAGCTTGTTGAGATCCTGGTATCCGGTTGCGACAGATCTTCACCTCACCATATGCATAGATAGTAACCAGTCCAACAATCATCTCTTACTGTAGTCATTTTCTCATAGTTTATCAAAAAGGATATCAGTAGTATACAAATGGAAAAAGGAACTAGGTATATAAAATCCCAAACGGGCTCGGGCCTCCGATTGATTACGCCTTGTCCTCATCTGATCACAGAACCCTTCCGTGGCTACAACGTGCTAATTGTTAGGGACAAGGCCCCAGACCTCGACGACGTTACCAAAACCAGGACCACAAGTGAGCCTTGAGCTACACATCAGGGATTGTCAGCAGATATTCCCGTCATCAGATTGACCCGCGGATCACATGACAATAACGGCTGCCTCCATGTAATTAAAAAAGCATATGGGATAAGCACTAGCCTACGAACACTACGCCTCTCCTACACTAAGAAGACCTTATATTTCCAAGGTTCTGCGCTGCCTTCAAGCAAAAAAGGAGCAATCAAGTTACAACTCGCAACGTCCCAAATACTGCCGTGTTGAGCATTCCTCATAATCTGTGCACCAAGTCAAAACAGTCAAGATGCCAAGATGTGGTGTTTGTTTATTTCTTCTGACTCCGGACACGCCAGCCTTGCCAATAGACATGGATGAGTCGCAAGACTGGGAAGAAATGTTCAAATTGCGTGATAGGCATGGTTTTCCTCTTTGGTCTCACGCATACCAGTTCACTTACATCGACCTTGGCAAGTTCGAAGCCCGTGGATGCGAAAAGTGCGCGCAGCTTTGGGTGTCCTTGAGTATGCGGAGACGAGCTGCTGGACTGACGTGGGAACATGCAACATGGTGGTGGGACAGGCCCTCTTCCGCACTGCAAATCTTGGAGATCAGCTCACTCAACTCGCCTGCGGAATACTACAGCCTGTTCTCCGGTCCAGTTTCTGGCAATACCAACTTAAATGTGCGATACCAACATCCATGCATCATCACGCCTTTCCAAATGAAGAATCTTCCACCGTCTATGAGGCCGCGTGAGATTACAAGCAGAACCGATAGTGCGAAAACAATTGGCCGTGTCCAACAATGGCTGAAAGAGTGTGACGACAGCCATGGTGGAAAGTGCAAAGTGCCTGACTTCACACCTACCCGGCTACTGGATATAGCAGAGAATAAGAATGGGATGCTTCCTCTGATTGAGACTTGTCAAAACCCGTCCAACGACTTCAAGCCTTGGGCCGCTCTCAGCCATCGGTGGACCAATAAAACGCAAGAATTCGCAAGCCGGAATTCGAACATAGATGGTCGCCTTAGCGATGGTGTTCCATTTGGATCTCTGTCTCTTATGATTCAGGATGTCATTATCTTCTTGCGTCGACTGAGCATACGATACCTGTGGATCGATTGCATTTGTATCATCTAGGATAGCATTGGCAACGAGGACTGGAAGAGGGAGGCTCCAAGCATGGCATCCATCTATAGCACTGCTGATGTTACCATCTCGGCAACTTTCTGCGAGAAAGATGGCCAAAGTCTCTTCAGTGTAGGCGGCGGCAACTTGTACACAAAAGTTACAGAGCTCTCCGGTCGCCCCATCTACTTTGGCAGGCATACTCCTCATTTTGCCTCGAATCCGTTGCCTTACGTGGTTGTTAATCCGATGAAAATCGTGAATGAACAATGGCCACTCTTAAAGAGGGGCCGGGTCTATCAGGAACGCATTCTTGCAAGGCGTACGCTCTACTTCACGCGAGACGAAGTAATTTGGGAATGTCATCAATCGAATGCATGCCTTTGTGGCTATTATTTGGACACGGATGGACCGCCAGTCTTACATGTCCTAACCAAGATCCCCGACCGTCCGCGCACAGGCAAGGCTCTTCTCGCGCGTGGAAGGTGGACAAACATTGTGCAGCACTATTCGTTGCTTCAGCCAACCAAGGCTCGGGATCGACTGCCAGCCCTTGCCGGTATTGCCCAGGCATTCAATGAATTCAAGAATCCAACATGGGCCTCTGTTGAGGGTGGAGTCAGATTCGCGAGCAGTCAAGGCCTTCGGCCAGTCATCGAAATTGAGCAGTGCACGGTGGTGTCTCCCGACGATTCATACCTCGGCAGTATTGACGTGCAAAAGTCCAATTTACTTGTGTCGGGATTCACTTTCTCAGCAACGCTGCTCTCAGGCACTGGATGGACCGCTGCCCTTGAGAGCAAACCATATGCGACCTACGCTGGTCTTCGATTCGACTCATCTTTTCACCTAATCAAACACGATTATGACTTCTTCGGAAGCATCCTTTCGGGGTCAGAGGTCACATGTCGGGTCTGCTCTTGTAAAGACTCGGCAGCAGACTCAGCAGCCGGGCAGAGTTTCCTTGTGCTGCGGCCATGCAACCACACGCCGCGAGTTGACGGCATTGCATGCTACGAACGAGTTGCATACGGCATCTTTGGCAGGTATTTCTCTTTATCTGAAGCTATGTTTTTGAGGCAGCGGATCATACTCAAGTAAGAACCACAATCAATTACATTGGTTTCCTCAACTCTGTGCGGAAATGGACGAAGCCAGTCGTCACCTCTTGATAAATTTCAACGGCTGCCATGCGTTGTAGCTTTGGAAGCAAACATGTAGTCTGATGTAGCCATCGCAGTTTCGAAAATCTTTGCTAGCATCTCTCATAATTCATGTTCAAGAAAAGCAAGAAAAGGTTTCCTACTTTACGCGTGCAAAGTACTTTTTCCCAGACTTGTTTTTCATTGACTGTTCTAAGCGGAAGTGCTTCTTATCGCCCAAAGAGGAGGGGTATGAAGCATTATGAAAAGAGGTTGATAGAATATTATCCGAGATGAGAAGTGAGCGTAGATAAATTATATGATAATATAAAAGAGAATCTACGCATGGTGCCCAGAGCCCAGCATGGTGGACACGACTGCAGAAAGAAACAACCTAAAAATTCATGGAATCCCATGGGACAAATATGGCTGACAGCCACGGGTCGTCTCCGAAATTTGTCAGAAATGCGTCCTGTATCTCTTGCGACGATCCCTGAAGATCTGCGCCACCTGCAGCCATAGCAGAGACTTGTTCAATGCCCGTGCTACCTAAAGGATCAAGGTTCTGGGAGAAGAAGATCGCATATTAGTACCCGTCTCTGAGTGGAATCTGAACGTCCAAAGACTGGAAGGCATGAATCATATAGCGAAGGATATGGGAGCAACACAACACTAATCGGCTAGCTGCTGATGGTGACTGAATAGCATTCCTTGATAGAAGCAGGATAAAGAAGGACTGGTGGGAATGGGCGCTGCACATACTGGAAAATCTCTCTTGATCCCTTGCTTGATCAATCTCATCACCTTCGCCGCTTTGGACCAGGCTGTGACGATAATGGTCAGTCAATTGATGCCACACAGGATGTCTTCCGACAGATCAACTTACTGCTAGCTTCTTCATCATCTTCCAAGATGGGTATCGTCGCGACGGTCGTTTCCATTTGTTTTGCAACATGATCCAGTAACGCAAAAAGATGGAGTCTGCCCCTCGCCTCGGCAGGGTCCCAACCAGGGATACTATCGAGAGTGCTGAGCCGGAAGAGCGCAACGATGACATGTAAAAGCTGGATGAAGGTGGTGAGGGTGAGACCCATGAACTGAGGGGTTGGTATTCTGTCCCAGGTCTGGAAGAAGTTCTCCACGGCTTTGAGACATTTCTGCAGTGCATCCAAGCGCTTGATAATGTCGACATTGTCTGACGATGGATCAAAGTTGTAAGCGAGGTCATGGACAGCAACTTCTGCGCCGTATAGAGACAACAGGACTGCCTCTGTTTTCACACACACCCACCCACGCAGAATTCACAATTAGCACTCAAGTTCTACTGATAGATATGTGCACGACAAGCAGAAGCCCAGAGAAGAGAAGCAGGATGGGGGACTTACCATGATGTACAAGGCTTGGCGGGAGCGTTCGCCAGATGTCCTCTAACTGAGCACTCAATGAGTTGTGAAAGTACATGGGTATTCGGGACTCTCCAGCGCGGAGGGCCTGTTGAATGGCCAGGTCTGTCATCTGCTGGCCCACGAGCGCGCATCGGACCTGTGTAGCAAGCACGCTATCGCCCTCCCACTCTGGGCTTTCGATGATGGCCCGTAGATTTTGTTCCATGAAGGGTGTCCAGCGGATAGCATTCTCTCTTCTGACCATTTGAGAGCACCTGAAGAGATTATGAGAATCAGCCCGGCAAGTTTCTTGTAACACATACAAACACACACCAAACACAAAAAGAGCAGAAGGCGCTTACATGCTCGTCCACACGTAAAAGGCCAGTACCGTCCTACGTTCTTCCATGGTGCGGGCTGTGTTACTCTGCCCAGGACAATGCCTGCCTGAATGCTTTGGAAGCCAAAACTTCTTGACGTACGTGTACGCTGTCTCCCCATGCACGCTCATAAATCCCAGGTCTTGTGCCATGGCAAGGCCCATGTTGGTCCAGAGCGATAGCCAGGGTTTGTCAGTCCTGTGACAGTGAGGCCATTGCATGAACACCAGCAGACCCTGCAGCAGGTCGAGATTCCTGTCCAGCTCAATCACCATCTTGGTGGCGATGGTCTGTCTCAGTTTGTCTCCCAAGGTATAAGCCTCCTTCATGGACCGGGAGGCACATGCCATGATGCTGAGCCATAAAAAAGGGTGCGTCTGTCGAAGTTCCTTGGCGGTCAAGGACGGAGGCAGATAGACTACGGGGCAGAACCGCACCATGTCCTTCCGGAACAGGGCCAGATTTGCTTCTGCAACATCGTCGGCAATAGAGTCTGCAGATCTTGATATGAGCATACTGTGTCTAGCAAGGAGAAAAGGGAACAAGATGCAGGAATCACCAAGCATACAATCATATTCAAAGCCTACACCCGGACTCGATGGACTTGTTGCATCCGTTGCATATGTCTCGCCAGAAGCAGGCCCTGCCGGACTCTCATTAGGGGTCGACACAGATGACAATGATGGAACAGTCGGCGGGCCGGCTAGGCCATGGTTGTCTGATTTTGAAGGTGGGTTGGCCTTGCCGGGAGTTCTGATATTGGTCTGTAACCTGATCAGAGAGACCAGGTCATCCAGCTTCTCCTCGAGATGTGCAGTCCTCGAGGAAGGGGTTTTTCTTGGATTTCGCTTCCGGTTTGGAACGGATGGGTTACAATCCTTTTTAAGCCGGAAGCACCTAGGAGCGCAGCGGTTGGAATATTCCAAGTCAGATCAAGGAAATACGAAGAGGGCAGACTACTTTCGAACAGCAGTCATAACAAGGAGAAGAGCTTCTGAACAACACATAGGGGAAGAAGAGGCAGCTGACTAGACACAAGGCAGCCAGCGTCGACCGTTTCTTCTGGACAGCACCAATGACCATCTTCTAAGAGCTACAATGTCAAGTGGGGAAATGCCAAGAAATAGAAACTCATGGCTGATCCCACCTTGTCCTCACAACAGCTGGAGTGTATATGCACACATACATGTATATGTTTGCGTGTGCATGGGTACATGAAACTCAAAGTGAGAAAAGAAAGACTTACCGCTCGCAGGCTCCTCCTCCGTCACGGTGGATGCATTTACATTTCGCCTTGGCGCAATTCGTACAAGCATGACCATAAGGAGCAGGCGTGCCCAAGGGCATGTGTGCGTCGGACTCTGCGGGAGACTTCCCAATACGTCGAGTAGATGACTGCATGCCGAGAGCTATTTCCTTGTGGCGCTCGCCTCACTTGTGGCCCGACTGCGGTGTGGGTTTCGGGCTCTCGCTCTCTCTTTGGTGCTGTAGCGATAGACTTTCGGCGGAGGCCGGTGGGACCGGGCCTGGCACGCAAACCCTGACGCGAATACCCAAAGGCTGCGGCTTAATGTAACGACAGGGTGGAATTCGTGATTTTCAGGTGAAAAACAAGTCGGGATATGTCGTTGACGCAACACAAACGAGAAACACTGAATGTCGGATTGTTCGGGGGAAGAGAAAAAGGGCCAGTTCACGCTCGAAATCCGGTCAAGAGGCAAGAGAGCCAGTCACTCTGCTGGAAGGAAGAGGGAGAGAGACGGGGAAAGTATGCTCCAGGTGAAACGGGAGCGGAATCCAGTTAATCCCGCGTCTGACCAAAGTCATTGGGTGTACAGTATTTGGCGGTAGAGACGGCATTTTGGAAGATTCCGAACTCCGAAGCCCGCATCCTTCGGTGTTGAAATCCGACGTCAGCCTACATAGTCGCTATACCATATTAAGGTCTCTCTTCCTGGGTCAAATCTGTCGATCTCATTGTTGAATGACCTGTGGTAAGCCTGAATTATTCATGCCAACGAATCTGTGGGACAGAGCCACTGATGCATGCCCAGATGCCCGTGTTATCATTCGGAATTAAGAAGATGGACTATCCAGTATCCTCCGGAGCATGGGCAAAATACTACGGCACATGAAGATGAGATGGATTGAATCCGAATGATAAATGTTTTCGACGACCTCATGTGCTACGAAAACCGCTCGACCTCTTTCCTGAAGACATAACAAGTCTGCATAGTCCTGAGGCTTGCGAGTCAATATTTTTACGAGATAGCAAGAGCTTTCGGGTGCAGATAATGTCTCGCGAGGTGCAGACAGGCCCTCAACCACCAGTGGAACAGTAAAGATCAAGAGGCGAAATAGGTGACCAGTGTCAAAATCTGTGACTGTTGATGTTGTTGTGGATCTCAAAAGAACGATAACAATTCTGGATAGCCTCATGCTGTCCATGATGGGAAGATACGATTCTGAATATGCATTTATTTAAGCCGTTCCTACAGGCCACAGTCTATTATGATAAATAGGGCATGTTGATGACTTCACTGGATTGCTAGATATCATAACTACTTAACTATATAGATTTTCATCAGTTTATGTAAGCCCGGCCTGTTGCACCAAGTCTGCTTACGAGTCGGTGCGAGCCTTCTTGTAAACCCTGACACCATTCTGGAGTACCTAGGTAAAGAAAGTGAACAGTAGAACGTCTCCGGGTTGATTATTTAATCAGCATACGATCGAGTTGATTACTACAGCTAGAAGCACTACGATTGGTTACAACGATCACTCGCAGCTGTACTGCTCGACTGAAATGTCTTGTGTGTAACAACGCATGCGGAGCTTAGGGCGTCAATCTATGAAACTTGCCATTCCATGCAAAGTCAAACCTCATGTATTTCACATTAATCGTGGACGTAAGAGGTGCTGTGTATTGCTCCTTTGTCATTTGCAGAAATTGTATATTCATGTGCCTCCATCTAAAACAGGCTGGAACTGTTCATAAACATATGCAAGACAAGAGTCCTTATTTCCACATAAAGCATATATGTAAATATATACACACAAAGGATATATACAACTGGCGTCCCATGTACATGTTCGTTACTTCACTTTCAAACGATTCATTACAGCGTAATCTCGATGATCTGGCCACTCGACTCGGTCGTCGAGTCTCCACGGGTAGTCATGTAGATGGTAGACCCGTCACCCTTGAGGACCACCGAAGTCGGGCCGCCGGCAATGTCGGTGTCGTTGACGAGCACCGTCAGCTCACCCGTGGTCAGGTCCACCGAAGACAGGTAGTAAGGGTCCTGGGCGCCGTAGGCGGTGGTGCCGTTGATGTAAAAGTCATCCCAGTCATCGTCGCCGAGGAAGTTGGTCACGATCTCGACATCTCCAGTGGCGACCAGGGCGGAGCCGTTGTCTGCGATGGGGATACGCGCCAGGAACTCGGAATAGACGTTGGTGAAGTAGGCGTAGGAACCATCGGCGGTGAGCTTCAGGCCGTCGATGCCAATCGGGGTGGTGGCATTTTCTGCAGCCAGCATGTACTCGCTCGTGATGGCCTCGGCGACGGCGCCAGTGTCGATGTCGACTCGCCAGAGGCAACCCACACGAGAGTCGGCAATGACCAGGACGTGAGAGTTGGAAGGCAGTGCAGCCATGCCGTTGAGCATGATCGCGTCAGGCCTGTGTGCGTGTGTGAGCGAGGTTTCTCATGTGATAGACAGAAATGAATTAGTTGGATGATCAATACTGACAGGGTCGCAACTGTCTCAAGCACAGTGGTGTTTGGGCTCGCCTCGGTGGCCTCGGTGAAATCAACGGTGAAGATGGTCTCGTTGGTGTAGCTGTAGCTGCCTCTGACGCCTCCAATGACGGCAAACTTGTCATCGTCGACCCTGGCGATACCAGTCAGAGCCGTAACCCCAGGCAGGTAACGGACAACCTCGGCCGTTGGCTCGTCCGCGTTGGTATCGATCGTGTACAGCTCAGGGCCGGTGAGAGTGGTGAACAAGAGCTGGCCATTGGAACGGAGGATGCTGTTCTCAATGTCGACGTAGGTTGTGAAGTTGAAAAGTTGTCTGGCGGTCTGGGCCAGCGCAGAACCTGTCAAGGACGAGAGGGTCATGGCCGCAAGGGCCAGGCTGTTCTGAGAATGCATAATGGGGAAAAGAAGGCAAACCTCAAAAAAAAAAAGGGATGAACTGGACGGTGTCGCGTCAAAACTATCACACACACACACAACAACGGCAGCGAAAATCCAAGTCGGCAAAGGGCGAACGGTGGCAATATATACCGTTACAACGGTAGTACTATGTCGCAGGGCCCCTCAAGAGGAGTAGGAGGCCACCTCGGTGAACGAGGCCGTCTCCATCTTCAGTCCGTTCCTAACAAGGAGAACGTCCCTGGTCCCAATCCTACGATAACGTCAGGGCCGCGGTGGTGGTGTGGGGGAACAAACGGTAATCCTTTCCCCTTTGCTATCACAGTTTACAGGGCCATTGCCAGTGGCACGCAACCTGAATGCCCCCCAGTGAGACACTATGGGACCTGCACTGCGACCCACTGGTCTCCAGATGCGTCACTAAATTCTCTCTGTTAAGCTTGTTGTTTACAGGCACTAGCTCGGTACGTGTGCAGAGCCGAAATTACCGATGGCCAAAGTTGTTCAGGGGCCGACGTACAAGCCGCGCATGCTTAACAGGGGCAAAAACAACTTTTTTTACTTCAACCCGGTTTGCTCGTAGATACGAGGAGTTCCATGCCAATGGTGGAATGCATTGTCCCATCGTCAACCAAATCAAGGGCATTTCGGTACTCTCTTCTGAGGTAGGGTCGCGTAGATGAAAATGTTGCATAAAGGGTCATTGTGCCCTCGGCGGATTCTCGGTTGCAGTACAATAGTCCATGTGTAAGTAATGGTTTATCTGCCACTCCGAGGTATTTTGCCCCACAATGGATTTTGGTACTCGTCCGCCGAGACAAGAATCATTACGTCGTGGGGATAATATACGTCGTAGTATTCGGTGAGGAGAACTGATCACGACAGCACTGGATTTGTGGGACAAAAGATCGAACAGTGATCCCTTACTCTGCTTGGAGGCAGGTCTCTTTCAGATGAAAAGAAAACTTTCGAGCAACGAGAGACTACAAGTAAAGTGCCGGCGGTTGGCATGATAGATGGCTGATGTTTCGTTCCTTCATGCCTTGGGGTTAGTTTGCCATTCGAATCGGAGAATAGATGATGTAGTGGCCTTGGAATTCGCCCTAACACACACCAGACCACGGTAGTTCAGAGATCATCGAAACAAAAATGGAAGCAGACAAGATGCCCCCACGTTCCGGGGGGGACTGGGTACGATATGCACCTGGGCGGGTCTGTGTATACGCAAGACGGGCGGGCACTGTGAATCTCGTAACAGGCTTTGATTCTATCTTAGAAATTGCTCAAAAATGATCAAGACTGCGCCTTGCATTGTGGCGAACTTGCAGCTCTGTAGGCATAGGTCTCGGGAGGTGAAGAGGAAACGACTGCACGATTCGAAGTAATCATATCGAATGTAGGTCGTCAGTTTCAATGTGGTGCAAGAAGGTCTATTCATCACATATATACTATATCTAGATAGCTTCATAGAGCATGTGCATATCTGCGAGGGACCTGATTGCATAGCATTGTAATATAGTGCAAAGTCATATAATTCGGCCGTGGTTCCACACGTTTTTAGGTGTGTGTGGCGTATCATTGAACGATTGCAGGACTCGACTCGGATTCCGGAGATGCAGGTCGGGCGTATCGCACGAGAGGGGCGCCTACAAAGTCCCTGCTGCAAATTACAAGTGTGAAGTATACTGCGTACGTCAATGCTAATCTTGCTTGCATGCTTTATCGAGAGAAGGAAAGAAGAATAAATGAAAGTTAGGATGAAGATTAGACAGCAAGACACGACTTGGTGCATCGAAAGGAGGCAAACAGAATGCTTGCTTATTGGTCAATGATTTTCCAGCTGCACTTGACTGCTAACCAATACTTGGGTGATAATCCTTCCTTCTCATGCCTTGGCCGTCTCGTCTCTCAAGACGGATTCCCAAGAAAAATGGATTCTACACACGAAAACTAGGAAATCATAGTACTTGTGTAATGATAATTATTTCACAAGCTACATGCGCATGCAGTAACAGACAAATACCCAGACATGCACAAAAATACATAAACATCAAACTCGGCTGACGGGCGTAACGCATTTCACCGCTCCGGTGCATTGCTTGCTCAGCCGGTCTTACGCCCGCCGATGACGGACCAAGAAGAAGCCTTGTCTCCTTTCTCGAGGTCCTTAGCGGAAAACCGTGCTCCGCAAAATCAGACAGTCTAGGCCTTTTCACGTTTCTGCTGACAGGGCTCGGTCGACGCACGGCACGGGAATCTCCACACCGCGGACCCGCGCGCTTGACATCAAAATTCTGCGCCGTGCTGTGGTCGAGAAAGAATATCGAGCGAGCAGCAGTGAGTGAGTCGAGTTGCATGACAGCGGGGGTCTGATCAGCAGAAAGAGCTTCCAAGTCGAAACAGGATTCATCATCACGACTTTCAAAAGACCTTCAGAAAGAGAGAAAATAAACATACTTCCTAGGTAAGTAATTCACAAACAAGCCCTGGCTGGTATTCAATCTATTCCCTCTCTTTCCTTCTGAGAACACCCATTCAACAACAACCTCTCTGACCAGTGACACCAGTAATCATCATCGTCATCATCACCACCATGGCATCCGCCAAAAGCCAAGGAGGGGAGGATTACGTCCTCACATTGTCCTGTCCGGACAAGTCTGGCATCGTGCACTCGGTGACGGGTATCTTTGCCAGCCAGGGTATCAACATCCTGGACCTGCAGCAGTTCTCGGACCCAGTCTCCAACAAGTTCTTCATGCGCGTGCACTTTGGGCCCGTCTCGTCGCCCGACACCCTCAAGGCCTCCTTTGTGGATCTGTCGGCCTCGTTGGACATGGACTACGACATCCGGCCCGTCGCCAAGAAGATGCGCGTGCTCATCATGGTCTCCAAGATCGGCCACTGCCTCAATGACCTGCTCTTCCGGGCCAAGACAGGCCAGCTGCGCATCGAGGTGCCCGTCATCGTCTCCAACCACCCAGACTACGAGCACCTGGCCAAGAGCTACGGCATCGAGTTCCACCACCTGCCCGTGACCAAGGACACCAAGGCGCAGCAGGAAAGCCAGATCCTCGAGCTGGTCAAGCAACACGACATCGAGCTGGTCGTCCTGGCCCGCTACATGCAGGTCCTGTCGCCCACCCTGTGCGCGGCCATGAGCGGCAAGATTATCAACATCCACCACAGCTTTCTGCCCTCCTTCAAGGGCGCCAAGCCCTACCATCAGGCCTACGACCGCGGCGTCAAGATCATCGGCGCCACTGCGCATTTCGTCACCGCTGATCTTGATGAGGGCCCCATCATCGAGCAGCGGGTCGCGAGGGTCGACCACAGCATGAGCCCCAAGGATCTCGTTGAGGAGGGTTCCAATGTCGAGAGCCAGGTATTGGCCGCGGCCGTGAAGTGGGTTGCCGAGAGGCGTGTCTTTCTCAATGTTACGAAGACGGTGGTCTTTAATTGAGCTTTGACGGCGAAAAAAGAAAGCTGAAAGAGAGGGCAGGGAAAAAAGAAGAAAAGGAGAGGTAGAGGCATACTAAAATAAAGTGAAACCATTCATTTTTTCCCCCTCAATATTGTGACAGCTGAAAAAGCAAACTCTTGTGAGGAAGATACTGTCAGACCAAGGCGATACTGACTGACCAAAGCACTGCTCTGGCAAGGAAATGCCGTGACTGTAATAGAATGAGACCCATCACTCATGAGATTACTAGTACACTTCCAATAGGTGGAGCAGGCGGTATGAATTGCAGGAACCATTCTCGCACTCGAAGCTTTGATTATCTGTACGCTGATTTGGTAGCAACAGGCAGGCACCTGGGCAACCACCTGGGCAGCAACAGGCAACCGTCTTGGCACCAAAACAGCCTCAACTAGCTGTCTGCTTTTTCCTTCATTTTCTCTTTCTATCCTTACTTTCTATATCGTAACAACCACGCCAATTCCGGATGATCTCACTAAGTCCTTTGAAGTCGATTTACAGAAACCGATTGAACCATCTTCCATTGGGACTTTTGCATGGGAAGCATTAAATCTACACTCAATATGCCTTCCATGAGACACGCCCTAATTACTATCACTGCTGCATTCTCGTCAATAGTAACATGTTGTCCTATTCAATTGCCCTAACCTACTTCATGAATGCACTTATTTAGGTAGATGCAGGTGGCTTACATGCCCCCCATCTGTGACCCATCTTTTTGAGGCGCAGTCACTCCTCTGCTTCATAATCAGATAACTAAATGGTTCACGACTTGATATCTAGCGTGGAGTCTCTGGATATCAGTACACAATGAGCAGAGCTGATGCCTGCCTGGCCCGTACACGTATCTCATCTCTTGATGTCGTGAATAAAACAAACTACTTAAGGACGGCCGTTCCCCAGCTCCATGTTATTGTTCCCATAGCGACAAGCAGCTGAGTCTCCTTCCTTGCCACCCTCGACTCAATCCCAACTCGACGCACGATCCCAACTCTGCAATGTCGATTCCGGACTTTGACCAACTTCCGGCTGTGGAGGGAATGCCTCAAGGCTGTGCCTGGGGCGTCTTCGACAAGGACGGGAAGAAAGACCTCCTGGGCACGCTCAATCTTCTCACCCCCGCTGTGGTCGCTGCTGCGGCGGCCGAGGTCAAGGACGGGGTCTCGATTTCGTTAAAGTAAGCCCCGTCTTTTTTTTCCTTTCTTTTCTTGTTACAAGAAGAACCATTGATCACTCATCTGACATTCCGACGCAAAGCTGGCCGCTCAATGGCATCAAGATACCTATCCCAGGGCGCAAAGCGCCCGTCCATAAATTCATATCCTTCTTGACAGCCAACGAGCTGGCTCCCTCGGGATGTCACGGCTGGGACGACGAGTTGGAGTTCAACACACAATCCAGCAGCCAATGGGACAGCCTGTGCCACATGCAACATCAGCCCTCTGGCCTGGCCTACAACGGCATCAAAATCACTCTTGAAGGCTTGTCCTCGCCCCAGACAAGTGCTGAGAACCCGCTGCCCTCTCTCGACCACTGGCACGCCCGCGGCGGACTCGTGGGCAGAGGCGTCTTGATCGACTTCAAGGGCTACATGGACCATCAAGGTCAGCCTTACCACTGCCTCGATGGGTACCGAATCACAGTCGAGGACATTGAGAACGTGGCGAGGCATCAGAAGGTTGAGTTCAGGCACGGGGACATCTTGATCATCCGGACCGGCATTACGGAGATCTTTGAGAATCTTACACCCGAAGACCTTGGCAAGCTGCAGCAATTCAAGCTGTCTGGGCTGCACGGCTCCGAGGAGACGGCGAGGTGGGTCTGGAACAAGCATTTCTCTGCGGTGGCGGGAGATAGCTCGTCATTTGAAGCTTTTCCTCCGCTCAAGCCAGATGGCACAGAAGGTTCTGCTGGAGATCTCGGTAAGTACATGACGGACAGCCTATTTTTATTTTGTAGCTTGGCCAAGGGAATATTATGTACTGACAGAAGCAGTGTTACATCAATACTTTCTCGCAATGTTTGGCATGCCTATAGGAGAGCTCTGGGATCTCAAGGCCCTTTCTGCGCACTGCAGGAAGACTGGAAAATACAGCTTCATGTTGACCTCGGCGCCGTTGAACCACCCGGGTCTCGTGGCCTCTCCGCCGAATGCGCTGGCTATTTTCTGATATCTCACGAAGGATAGACAGAGCCTGAAGCTGTAATTATCGAGGGCGAGATATTCTGGATTATCATTATTTTTTAGATTTTTTAAAGATGGAAGTGGGACGGTTTACAGGACGAGATGTGTAGCTAGTCTCTCTAATTAAAAACAGAATCCCTTCTTCCAAGGTTCTGCCTCTCACGACCTGGGCATGTACGCATTTCCTCGTGCTACCCGTTGATTTCAGGAAGCAACCTTGGCAGTAATTATCATGATAATAATTCAATTTCCATTAATTCCTTTTAACAAGCTTTAGAAGTTTTTACTATACCCTTTTTGGCTACTGGGATTGTCTTTGCACACATGACAGAGCCCCGAAGCGTATATAAGTGATGCACGGCTGAATTCTGAAGAAACGTTGAGGAAAAGTCACAACCTTAGACCTGTCACAGATAAAGGGACTCGACAAGGTATTAAACAGGATTCAGGCTGCCGATATAGAAACTCCGGCTGTTGTCAGCTGTGCAGCGGCCTACACAAGACTACTCGGTGAATCAACGGCTCTTGTTTTCATGGATCTCTCCACAATGTATGAGGGTAAGTAAGCCAGATCGTCCCAAGTCCAAAGTCACCTTTCAAAGAAATTAGATACCATCATCAGCACACAATCACCGCCCCTCCCGCAAGATCTGCTGGGACCGATCTCTACTTCCTAGGTGAATAGTTGAAGAGCCTTCTTACTAAGTATGTGTACACTTTTCTCTGAGGTCACCATGCTGCAATGTGCGTTGGCAAGCGCTGGGTTCTGCGGCACGACCATGGGCAGTGCCCGCGGACAGGAGAAAGAAAATCCCATTACATACAAAGTAGGCAGGTACTTACTATAGTATGTGCGAGTTCTGCATGTACTAAATCGAGCACTTATTGCTGTGCGTAAAGCGAATACAGTAATCAGGACGGGCAACACCTCTGGACACCTGCAACGTTGCTGGAAGATCATAGGCCCCATCAGACAACTAAAAGCATGGTTCCTACAACTGATCAGTATCTGTCCGGCAGCGCTGTGATAGGCTGGATCGAGAGCGTTTCCAAAATCCGGGTCATGAGAGGGGGTTGGCTGCAGTAGTAATATGCACTTATGGACACCGCATGCATAAAGTACGCTGGCGCTCGGGGGTGAGATGTGTGTGGGTCAACTTGTAGTCGACGCTTGGAGATAAAAAGGGCAAACAACCCCCCGAACAAAAGGGAAACCCCTCTTCTTCTTCTCTCTTTGTATCTTTTCCTCCTTTATCTTCAAGTCATTACACACTTCGTGACAACAATAAGTTGCACTACCCTCCTGAGAAATATTCTACACAAGACTCAGAGCCCATTCATCCTTCCCATCACAGCTCAAGATGTGCCCCGCCGGACAGTGCAAGTGTGACCCCAAGACCTGCCAGTGTGCGGGCTGCAAGCACTAAATCCCATCTGCACCGTTGAGTATGCCTTCTCTCTCTCTCTCTCTCTTTCCCCTGTCTCAACGAAGATACCTCATTTGTTGTGGCGGGCAGGATGTCTAACAGTTGTATGTGTGTAATCAGGCAGTAGACATGACCTCGGGAGCAGGATGCGGGGAGGCCCTGGAGAACATGGACGGACTAGAGTAAGATCAGAGATCTGGTCGGTGCTCAACGGCGGGAGAAGGCATGCGAGGCTGGCAGAGGAGGTCACATAGAGGAGCAATCGAGAAAGAAATGCGTCCAGTATAGTTATCCATGCTATATGATGTTGCCTGAGCCCATATTTTGCGTATGTGTATGTACGACGACTTGCGTGTGATCAAGGATGGAGCGAACTCGGACTTGCTAGACGTTTTCCGGTGCTACTGGAGTGGAACTCGTTCCACGTCCCTCCAACTGCAAATATTGATCCCACGTCTGCACTCGCAAGGTCGTCTTGTTCGAGGCGAAGATCATATGACCCGACGAGGGAGCATTTAGCGCGGGGACATACGATAGGCAAAAAGGCGGGGAAGACTGTTTGCGGGTACAATTACAGAGGCGGTCTCTATCGGGGGCACGCCACCGTGTTTACTTGACTGGTCCTCATTGGGCAGTTATATTCATCAGGCGTAGTGAGTGACTGATTGTCAACCCTCGCAAGAGATCTGCATTAACACATTGAGAGGTGTGACGACGGGGCTCACCCTCGTCCTTCAATCCTGTACAGCACCAGCGGACACTTTGGGTGGCTTTCCAGACGAGGGCCCACGCCGCGACTCAGAGTTTCTCCTTCGAACCGGTACTCAGCTCGATTAATCACAGTAACCACAGTCACACACGTCGCATCATCCAATAGACCCCTGTATTTTTTGGTTGGAGAAGGTTTTTTGTTCTTCTTTCTTGGTTTTTTCTCGTCCATGTAGGCTCATCTCAGTAGTTCAGGGTTGTATGGGTCCCTATATCTGGGGACCGGACCTGACGAATAAGCCAGCACTGTTTCCCATCCCGAAAAGCCGTCCGTCGCCAAATGCAAGACCAGACCATCCCACGCCGATCTAAGCGCAAACGTAAAAAGAAGCACACAAAGGGTTTGTCGTTGGTACGAGCACGACCACCATCTAGTAGCCGTAGGCCTCGAGGGCCTTGGTGGTCTTGTCGTCGACCTTGGAGTTCTTCTTGGCCTCGGTAATCTGTCGTCGGGCGGCCTTCTTGCGCTCGTAGTAGGCGGCGCCCTTGGCCTTTCTGCGCTCCTCGAGTCTATGCACAACATCTGTCAGCAAAGCTGGTTGCCAACCAAAACATCCCGAGAGATTCGGCTTTCTGTGGAGCCTGATAAACGCACCTCTCAACCACATCCTGGTACTTCCAGCCAACCTCGTGGCTCAGACGGCCGACGGTGCAGTACTTGCGGCCGGGCTGCAGACGCAGGACACGCAGAGCCTGGGGAACGACCATCTTCTTCTGCTTGTCGTAAGGGGGAGGGACACCCTCGAAGACCTTGAGGCGCTCGAGGGCAGCGGCACCGCGAGCGGTCTTGTGGGGAATCATGCCGCGGACAGCCTTGTAGAAGATGCGAGAGGGAGCACGGAAGTGGAAGGGGCCTGGCAGTAGTAGAGTCAGATAAGTTGTTTCGATCAATGAATGTTGCTTCCTGAGGAGCGGGAGGGGGAATCGTTGACTGACCTCCACGGGTGGGGTTGTAGCGGGTCATCTTGCGCAGGTAGGCGTGGTACTTGACTATATATCCATATCGTCAGCTCCTGTCAGGTCTCAATTCATTGGCGCTTCCCGCTATCCATCCTCGACAAGTTCGATAGGTCACACGAGGTGCACCCGAGTATCGTAGCGTCGAAAAATAGATCGCGGGAAAGAAGAGTGGTTGTAGGTGTAAGACGTACGCTTAGCACGGAAGAACTCTCCAGAGATGTTGAGGGCCTCGCAGCGGACGATGACGATCTTCTGGCCGCTCAGCAGTTGCTTGGCAACAATGCTGGCGAGACGGCCCAGAAGGTGGCCCTTGCCATCAATGACGACCTGAGTGACGCGCACAAAAACAGTCAGCTTCTTTCGCTCTTCCCACGGTATATTTGTGCTGTGTTGTGACGATTTTAAGCCCTGCCCTCGCCGCCCATCATCTATTCGCATCGTAAAGAATGTTTCGTTCGCATCGTCGTGCATCATGGGGGCTCGTCTCTTCCACTCCATTCTCCGAAGCACCCCAAGATGTATTGGACGCTGGGGAATCCATCGTCCGATTCTCGATGACACCAGCGTTGCCAACAATCGCCAGCCGGCTCAGGGCGGGCCAGTCCAATTCCTCCTCTTTCTTCTTGTGCGGCGAGGGGTCACAGTCGATGATAGCATTGTTATGTGTGTGCGCGCGCGCGTTTCGTGATGGTAGTTGGGGGTGGGGGGGGGATTGTACTCACGACCTGCTCGAAGGTGGACATCTTTGTGGAGTTGTCGTACCAGACAGGAGGGAAAGGGAATAAAGAAGATGCTCAGAAGGACAAACTTCGAAGTTAAACGAAGTCTGCAAAATATTCTGAGTCGTCCCTGGTTGTGGTAGGGTTAGTATTTGGGTGGGAGTTGGGGAGGCGATGGGAAGAAGATGGAACTTGGGCCACACTCACGGTAAAAATTGAGATGCCCACGCAGTCTTGCGCCTGCTGTAAGTGGCCCGTTCTCCCGCTAGCCCTCTGCTTTCCTGCGGGCAGAGGGAACAGGGCCAGCGAGAATTTTTAGGGCAGCCAGTCCCACGTGATGTGCGCCCAATCAAAACCCCACCCCAGGACCCACTTCTCTCTAGCCCTACCCGGCCTGTCTTGCCAGTGCCTGCCAGTCCACACTGCCTAGCAGCACTTTGACGATGCAAGGTAGTCACTCCTATGGACCTACTATAGCAGTCTTATCGAGTCAGGGCTACTATCATTGCCGTGGTACATGCATGCCTTTTCCTCACGTATTCGACGTTCGCTCTCGGCGTCGCTCTGAGTACCTGGATCCTTTAATCATTGGTATCGTTGCAAAGTAAGTCCTGCATTGGGGGAATGCTCAGCTGCCGCAGTGTCATCTAGTAGCCACTCAAAAGAAACATTCGCCATCTCAGTCTACGGGAGGACAATCCTAGAGAGCCTTGCCGAAAAGGCTGAGGATAGTGTCATGGATGTCGCTTTGAAGGAATAGCATGTTGCTTCCACCACAAAAGATGCAATTTGATGCCCGTAGACCAAATAAAAAGGCTCTACTTCAAGAGCCGTGCTCCTTCTGCGCCGGCGACCTGTCATGCTCAACCGACTTGCCTTTCTCAGTGAACTTTGCTGCGCCTCAGAAAAGGCACCCAGATCTTTCTAACCAGTCGTCCGTCCAGCCACTCCCCCCAAGCCTCCATCCATGCTTGCATGCTATGAAAAATTCGCCCCATGTCCTCATGATATGCGCCACGCTGCAGATTTGGCGATCACCACATGAAACAAGATGCAATATATATACTTTGAGTAGAGGGTTTGACCGACGGGTGTGACGCTAGAATGTGTTGATTGCGCGCCTCTCCACTTCTAGCTTCATGAAGCTATCAGGCTCAAGCTAGCAGGCTCAAGCCATCTCAGCTGCGGTCTTCCTCAG
Organism: Cryphonectria nitschkei; assembly: GCA_006503525.1. Lineage (NCBI taxonomy): Eukaryota > Fungi > Ascomycota > Sordariomycetes > Diaporthales > Cryphonectriaceae > Cryphonectria > Cryphonectria nitschkei. Next base: position 79,361 of record LAZJ01000367.1, on the reverse strand, counting down.
AAGTGGTTCGGCCCCAACAAATGTTAAGCGTTCACCTTGCTGTCGAGCCCCTTGAGGACCTCCTGGACCGTCCTGACCAGCTCCTTTCTCCTGGCCCGCGCCTCCTCCTCCCCGTTGGTCTCGACCTCATCAAGCTTCAACAGTACCTGCTGCATGACTGTCTCAGAGAGCTTGCGGTGCTCATCCGCCCGCTTTTTGGGGTCTGACGGCGGGCTGGCGGTGAACTGGACGCACAAGGGCAGCAGTTTGGTTGTAAAGTGGGTGCTGATGGCGTTGAGCTTGTCGATTGGCCCCCCTGGTGCGGCAGCTGCCGCGCTGGCTCCAGATACCGCGGATGCAGGCGACTGCGGTCTGCTCGCGCCGGTGCCGCCGCTCGGGACTTCCAGGTTGCTCTCCCGAGGGCTGTCGCTTCTCCTGCTCTTCTTGCTCTTGCTCTTGTTCTTCTTCTTGGACTTCTTAGGGCGGCCCTCCTCCTCTCCCCTCCCCACCACCACCACCTCCTCGCTGCTCTGGCTGCTGGAGTCGGAGTCGTCGCCTGATTCGGGCAGGACTACCAGTATCTCGCTGTTGTTCTTGACGTTGAACTCGCAGACCGGGGCCAGGTTGTCCTTCAGCTGCCGGCCCTTATACAGCAGTCTTATCTTTTTCGTCCTCCGGTCGGACAGCTTCATGATCATCTGCACGCGCTCCCGAACATCGCCCACCAGGAGCTTGCCATCGCCGATACTGTAGGCCGGAAAGTGCTCCGGGTAGGTGACGCCTTTGTGCTTGATGAGGAGGATGTCATCGTCGTCGATGACCAGCGAGGGGCCGCCGCCTGCCGCCCGCGTATAATGGCTGCCGCTGCCAGCCGGGTCATTGCCGTATCGCCCGTCTATGACGTGGGTGCGCTCAAGATCTTCCGACGTGATGTAGCTATAGTCCTCATCCGTGACCTCGGGGACGCCACCTCGACCATCGCCCAGGCTAGAGCCGAATGGTGATAGGCCGCCGCGCTCGTGGCTCGACCAGCCCCTCCGTGACATCTTCTCTCCGCCGGCTTTCCTGTTTGCCCTGTTGGAAATTGACTTCGCGTAGGCAGTGGGTATGGCGCCGAGGAGGACGGCAGCGGCAGCAGCGCTGCTGTAGAAGATGGCCGGGTCGATACCTGTGGTGGCCTGGATGTATTCTGAAGCGCTGTCGATACCTGTCTGAACAGAGGGAGGCAGTTGCTTCACTAGGCTGGAAGTCAAGTTGGCAATATGCCCGGCGATGACGGCACCGGAGGATGCCAGGGTGGAAGGAGGTCCGGAAGCCACCGTGGGCGATGTTGGAGGGTCCTTGGAAGGACACGGACCGGGAATCGGGAGGAGTTGAGAAGAGATTGTTGTCTGGGGAAAGACGAAAGACAGAGGGGTGCGGCTGTCTTTTTGTAAACGTCAACAGCGGTCCTTTTTGGGGGGGGGAGGGGGGTGAGACTGGTCTGTGATCGGGCAGGCAGGCTTGCGATCTGAAGAGGGACGATAGGAGGATGTAACTAACTGACTTGAGTGACTGCAGTCTGGTTCGTCAAGCCAGGAAAACCGTTCCCTGAATCAGTGAAGCGGGTTCGGGGGTCTCGAGGCCTGAGTTCTGACGTGATAAGGTGGGGCCGATGCTGTAATGCTGAACGCCGGAGATGCTGTGATGCAGAAAGTGTGCGCGGCAGGCTGCATGCGCTGAGCAAACAAGTGCGTCCGAAACTTGTCTCTTGAGCTCGCGAGAGACCAGATAGGTGACAGACTGTGTGAGTTGACAATGGGGTGACGAGTCGAGGTCGTACACAGACTGATAGATACGGATGGTATCGCTGAAGATTTCACACCCTCCAGTCGGTTACGAGAATCCAGTTACAGGGATTGATGAGACGGCAAGGAAGAAAAGGTATCAGCTTGAAAAGTGCTGCTGAAGGAGTTGATCGACTTTTTGATGGTGGCGTTGAGCGCCGGGAATGAATACGCAAAGCTTGGGTTGCAGCTTGGAAATGAGGCTGCAAAGGTTTCTTGGCCAGGCTAGGCCCACTGGAGGTACTGCCGACTGGCCCTGCCATGATCTACACAGGGTTAGGGTTATATCGCCTTCCTCTTCAGAAACCTCAAATGCACGACTAGACGGGATACGAGATAGGATACGAGATTGGAAATGAGGGCGGTAATAGAACAATTACCTCGGACGATATCTATAGGATTGGCTTGTATGAATCTGTAGAATCGGGATAGTTACGAGGCGATAGACGAGGCGACGAGACGGGCAGTACAACACAGGCAATTTGTTGTGTAAGTCACCCTGACTACGTAATGACAGACTTGGACTTAAGACCTCGTGTCTTCGAAAGTTGTACAAGCCCAAGGATCACGAGAGTTGGCAGAAAAGGCATGTCTTGTGTGCTTGCTTCGTTTTGAGATGAGACAAGACTGTAGCACTTGGATCATTTTGTCTGCGAATGATACCGTAGCAAATACTACAGAATAGATCTGGCTTCTTTCTTTCCTTCGCCTGGTTCCGGCTCTCTCTTCGACCAGAACGAAGCGTTCAACAGTAGCGCTAGCTTAGACCCTCGTCCTGTTTGCTTTTTTCATATCGTTGCTTTTCCAGAATGCATGCAGCCTTACAAGGCCTACATTGGTACTGTATGCTACGGTATGGGTCTTTTGGTGGCGTTGATGATGCTGGCTGACAAGCATGTCACCACCCCTCGTCGAGATTTGGAATTGATCGATTACTACCCATAACTTACTCATGTACCGGAGTACATGCAAAGCATGTGGTCTGTTACAGTGGATCTCAGCGAGCATTGCGTCATTTCCAGACCTGCAAACAAATTGAGAAACACTAGGCGCACAATTAAATGCTTCGACGAGATTCGATGATTGTATATACAGTAAAGAAATTGTTATATAATACATAAGGTGTCATACCTGGGTTGTTTGGCTTAGAGAAGATGAGCCGGAACATTCATTGTTTCATGCGATTACTATGTATTATGGTACAACCCGTTTCAGCCAGGAGGGCAGTGTACAAAGCTGTAATCATGGAGGGGTGGAGGGGTAAGGAACCCCCATTGGGGGCGAGGGGGCCCTGGGGGGCGGGGGGCGAGGGGGCCCTGGGGGGCGGGGGGCGAGGGGCGGGGCCAGGGGTGGTAGCATGCTAAATATTTGGGTACTGAAGTCTCGTATGCACAGTCGGCGCCAACCGAGGTACCGCGTTATATGGGAGTAGTTAGCAAGATACAACTGGGCCACCAATTCTCGACCACTGACAAATCCAACCTTGGCTCGCAAGCTGTAAATATTCTTCTTCCTAAGTCATTTGTATCGGACTACGTAGTACATGGAACACTGTTATATAAGTAATTATCGAACACCCTCTGCACCTCCAACCCGCTCCAACTTCTCTCAACACAACTCTCAATCGGACCCGCCCCCCAGTCAATGTCCCTCCTGCGCAGATTCTTCTCCGGAGTCTCAACATCACCAATCAATATGTCCAACGCAAAGGCAAAGGCCGAACTCCTTATCAAGGAGAACCCCGTGATGGTCTTCAGCAAGAGCTACTGCCCTTACTGCCGGGCCACCAAGAAGACCCTGCAGGGCCTGGGTGCCGATTTCAAGGTCTACGAGATGGACGAAGAGAGTGCGTAGCCTCCCCCCCTCCCCCAATTCTTGCGCTTGATTTTGCCCTTCTCTGTTCTTCCCATGACCATCTACGTGTTACTCCCGCTGACAGTCTGCTTCCTTTCCTGTTATCACAGGCGACGGCTCTGATATTCAGGACGCGCTCCAGAAAGAGGTCGCGGCCGCCGAGGGCCAGCGCAGCGTGCCCAATATCTTCATCGGTGGCGAGCACATCGGTGGTAACGACAACCTGCACGCCCTCTCGCAGAATGACCTCAAGGCCAAGCTCAAGGGGGTCGGCGCCATTGCGTAAAGCCCGTTCCGCCCGAGCAACAACTACTCTCGTTTCATTTCATCTACTATGACGGAGTGGCATTGACGACTATAGCATGGACGACAAGGCAAACCTGTGATGGTGTGGCTAGTAGAATGGGAGAGGATGCGAATATTCATTCATAGAAGCGATGACTGATAGCGTCGTGCGAAAAGAATAATAAACAAATCCCCATCAGAATCTCTAAGCAAAACACAGATCTCGAGGCGGAACCGAAACAGGTTCCCCTGGGTATTCTCGCAAGGCATGATGAGAGCTGCTTGTGTTTTTTTTCTGTTTCCTTTGCTGCCAACGGTAGTAGAGATGGTAATTGGGGGAAGGAGAGGAGTGATCGCTCGCCACTATATAACCTGCGCTGCCACTGTTCCCACAGGCCTCTCCACAAAGCCCATGACGCCCTTCACAATGTTCTGCCTAGCCTCCTCGCTCGCAATCTTCTTGCCCGCGAGGTAATTCATCCACAGCGCCCTTGAGATTCTCTCGTCCGCCACGGTGCCCAGGAGCTGCCTGCCCGATGACTTGCCCTCATCGTAGACCATTGTCAACCTGCCGTCCCGGTCCCGGAGCAGTAGCAGCTCCTTCTGTTTCGGTACCTTTCCCCTGCTAAAGATCTTCTTGAACTCCTGCATGGCCTGCCCAAAGGCCTCGTCCTTCTCCTGGCCCGTGCGCGCCTGGATGGCCCGGACAAAGCCGTCGCGCAGGTGGCCAAAATCTGTGTCGCGAACTGGCACCACGCGCACCATGCTCCGCGCGGGCACACCGGACCGGAGCAGCTCTTCCCAGACCTGCTCGCCCTCAACCACGTCCAGCAGCTTCTTGCGCAGGTCGTCCTTCTCCGTCGAGACCAGCGCTGACGCGATGGGGTTGATCCTCTTGACGAGGCGCGCCTGCAGCTCGTCTATGTCCGCCGTCGCAATGTAGTACCCCAGTACATAGACGTTGATGCCCAGGAAGGACACAGAGCGGGTGCCCAGGCCTACGAGGGTATACTCGGTGTCGCTGGTCTCACTCGGTCGGACGACGAGGGTGGGGGCGATGACGCTTGGGACGCTGCCGGCAGGTGTCGAGGGGCTGTTCTCCTGCGCGCTCGGTCTCGTCTCCGCAAACTCAGGCAGCTCGATTGTCCTCGGGAAAGCGGGCACCGTGCTGTTCCCCGTCGGCACCAGCTCGCGCCCCTCCTCGTCGTGCTTGACCACCTGCCTCCCAGCATCGTTCAGTGGGTGGCCCGCAGGCAGCCCCGAATCAAGCTGTGTCCCTCTTCCAGCCCTGGTCTTATTGTCCCCCTCTCCATCCCTCAGCAGCACATAGATCCTGTAGGATATGTAGATGATCGAGATGAGGCCGGCGGCGGCACCACCTGCTAGCATCTGCTGCCGCGTTCTGTAGTACTCGGCATGCTGGCGGGCAAGGCGCTGAACATTTAGATTATCAAGGGCTTCGCGGCGCGAGGGCTGCTGGCGCGAGGGCTGGAAGATGGTCCGACGGAGGGTGTGGGAGCAACGTGGACAGGCGGTTGGGGCCTGAGGGAGAAGAGGTCGGCCGAGGGTGCGTGCTAGAGGCTGTCGCAGCATGTTGGGCGAGCTTTAATGCTGGAAGGTTTGTCGAGCGGAATGTGCTCAAGGGAACATGTCAATACCAACCCTTGTAATTGCGCATATCCCAAGAGAAATAAGGTACCACACAACGTGAGCTGGATAATTGTTCCTGGACAGTGTGCCGGGTTTTGGAGCTTGCGCGTAAGAATCAGTTATGCCATTTGGGAAATTCGACCGGTAAGATTCGCATCCCAGCTTCAACAATTATTGCATAGGTCCTTCGATAGTAGTCAAGTCTACGTCATTGATATGCATGTAGCAGACAGCATAATCTTTCTTCCCGTCTTATGTACAGTACAACGGTGCAGGGTCCAAAGTCCAGGCTTACCTCTGCTGCATCTCTTTACCGATTAGCCTCGTGTATATTTATGGAAACCCAGCAGAGACAACTGTGCCCCAGATTCCGTCCCAAACTGGGCAGGCCTTGGGTTCACCGCCGTCAGTCTTATCATTCCCCGGCTGCTTGCTCTATACTAATTGTGCAAAATTCATAATCTGTGTTATTTGCTGCCTTTCAAGGAGGGGCGGTCCAGTGCTGTATATGGGAATCACCAGTCAGAAGCGGAAATCCATGCGAGCCCGACTGACAACGAGACCGCGATCATCTTAACCAAAAAAACACAAGTCACGGGACTCGGAAGTTGAGAAAGGAAAAAGAAAGTTAATAAAAGATATGTTTGAGAAGAACATGAGACCAGGAGGAACGTGATGCCATGCTATAGTAGTTACTGTTGCTTGAGCAACAGGGCAGCCAGGCAACTGGATAGCCCGTCGCTCACCGTTGACACCGCCCCCAACAAGCGCTGAAATGCCCGGGGCTGGTTCTGTTGGAGGCCAAACACGCTAGCACCTAGCACCTAGCAACCAGAGACCAGCAACCAGGGACCCAGTACCAGCCCCAGGATCAGGTATCCTGAGCCAAGGTCATTCGGTTCACGGATCGACCCGTCCGCTCCAGGGCTTTCTACTGTATTAGTCCCTGTTCTGGACCCAACTCGGCCAAATGTTGGTTCATTCAGGTGCTGACTGCTGACTCTCTACCCGCTGACTCGATTCCAACGCGGTAACGCCAGCCAGCCAGCCAGCCTCACCGTGAGCACCTCATCTCGAAGATCTGACCTACCACTGAAAAAGAACTACTTCCTCAAGACACGGTGCGCTTCAAACCCAGCCAAGTGCCACAAACCAGTATCGCACAACCGGTGCATCGTCCAAACAGCCCCTCCCCACTGTGGAGCAACTTCGTCTGTTCCAACCCCACCCAGTACAGTGCATTGCATTGCATTATTACAAGTAGCAAAACAGCCAGTGCAGTGGTAGCAAAACCCGCCCTAGCCTTCCCGTCAACTTAGCGGGGTCGGATATTTGAGTTTTGGTGGCAGCACAGGCCTAACTCTGGCGAGTGAGTGGCTGTGAGTGGTTCTGGGGCTGTCTTGAAAGCCGGGCTCCCTGGTAGGACTCACTTTCTCATCTTTCGTCTTTTGCGCCTGACCTCAGTTAGCCTTCCTCGACACAGTCGAACCACGCTCCCTCCCTCTACGCCCTTACTCGGCCATCTTCATTTCGTCCTCAGGCCTTCCTCTCCAACAGACATCGACTCTGGTCTGGCCTCGCCCGTCTCAAAAGGTGGAACGGGTTCTCTTTTTCGCACAAGACAGACACAAACCAACAAAGACGCAGTAGGGACGACGCATCGGATTCAGATCCAAATCCAGGTCCATAATTCAGGAGGACCAGACCAGGGACAGGGCCAGCCTGCGAATTATTGCATTACCTGCGACTGCCAGCGAACGACAATATCAGTACAGACATAGTGACAACTGCAGACCACCCCTACGATCGGCCATCGCATCTCACCCTCCCAACTTGCGACCCGCCCCTGCCTTCGACCCGCACGATCGATCTCTATCCCTCCCTGGCCTCTCCTCGTCCTGTACGCCAGGCTCAACCCACACCAATCTGAGACCCTGTCTCCCTTCCCTCTTTCCTTCCTCTCTTTTTGTGTCCTCGCCCAGTCGGCTGTGCAACACCACCACGCACGAGGCTTCGGCTCACAAATCTTCCTCTCTCTCGCCCCCGCCTCGTGTCTGCTGCAGGCCTGGATCGGTGGCTGGGCTTGTGTCTGCCAGGCCATTACAGCCCAAAAGGGGCCCCCTCCTCATTGTCGACGCCGTCCCGTTCCCGACATCTCGACTCGATCGACTACCCGCCTTGGCCCCCCCACTCGATCACTCGTCGCCAGACCCACCGTGTGCTTCCCTTCAACAGCCTGGGAGGTCACCACGGCAGGCTGCGTCACTGTCCTGTGTCTGCTGCATCTACGTGCGTCACATCTGCCGCAACGGGCCGCCGAGTGTTGCACAGGCTGCCGGGCCACAAGGAGCACGCACGCCTGACCGGCCTCTGCCAGACCGCTGGTGAGACTCCCCCTCCTCCTCCTGCTGTCCTGATACGCAGACTCCCAACTTGACGCCTCGGATACTGATATCTGTCTATGCAGACCAGGCTCTCCGTTCCATCACACACACAAACCCCCATATCAAAGACACATCGACATTACCCCGCCTCCCCTCGAAACCATGGCGAGCCAGGGCGCGCCCTCTCTCGACGCGATAGCCAACGGCCGCCAGCCTCGCAGTCCTCCTACACCATCCGCCGCAGCCGCTGGTGATGATCCACAAGACTCGAGGTCTACATCCTCGGCGAGCACACCCCTCCCCGCCGAGGAGTCCGATTTCTACCTCAACGGCAATGATTCCGAATCATCCCTGGGTGTGCCCAACCTGCAGGACATGCAGGTTACCGACGAATACGAGTGCTTACCACCAGTCCAGCGCCTGCCCAACGAGATACTCATATGCATCTTCTCCAAGCTGTCCGCCTCGAGCGATCTCCTGAACATCATGCTCACCTGCAAGCGATGGTCCAGGAACGCTGTCGACCTGCTCTGGCACCGCCCCGCCTGCACCACGTGGAAAAAGTACGAGATGGTCTGCAATACCCTGGGCCGTGAGCAGCCCTACTATGGCTATGCCGACTTCGTCAAGCGCCTCAACCTGGCCCAGCTGTCGGATCAGGTTAACGACGGAAGTGTTACACCTTTGGCCGTCTGCAACCGCGTCGAGCGGCTCACCCTGACGGGCTGCAAGGGTCTCGCCGACACGGGCTTGATTGCCCTCGCCACCAACAGCTCCCACCTCATGGCCCTCGACATCTCTGGGGACCATCAGATCACCGAGGAGTCCATCAAGGTCATTGCCGAGCACTGCAGACGCCTGCAAGGCCTGAATATCTCCAGCTGTGTCAGGATCGCCAGCGAGTCTCTCGTCCTGCTTGCCGCGAGCTGCAAGTTGCTCAAGCGGGTATGCCCTCTTTCCCCATCAATCTGCCCTTGTCGGGCCACCCTCACCCTCCCCCTTCCCCCTCGCTCTCTCACCTTGCTGGAATTCTTGACGGTGTGCTGACGATCGACCCAATAGCTCAAATTGAACGACTGTACACAAATCACCGACGATGCCGTCCTGGCCTTTGCCGAGCACTGTCCCAATATCCTCGAGATCGACCTGCAGCAGTGCAAGCTGGTCGGGAACACGCCGGTCACATCTCTCCTGGTCAAGGGCAACTCCCTCAGAGAGCTTCGGCTGGCCAACTGCGAGCTCGTGGACGACACTGCCTTCCTGTCGCTACCTGCCGGCAAGTCCTACGAACACCTGCGCATTCTTGACTTGACGTCGTGCGTCAGGATCACCGATCGTGCTGTCGAGAAGATCATCGAGGCCGCCCCTCGCCTGCGGAACGTTGTCTTTGCCAAATGCCGCAACATTACGGACCAGGCTGTGTTTGCCATATCGCGGCTAGGCAAGAACCTGCACTATGTGCACCTCGGCCACTGCATCAACCTGACAGATGAGGCCGTGAAGCGCCTGGTCCACTGCTGCAACCGGATCCGGTATATTGATCTGGGCTGCTGCACACATCTGACCGACGAGTCCGTCACCCGGCTTGCTGTTCTGCCAAAGCTCAAGAGAATAGGTCTGGTCAAGTGCAACAACATCACCGACACTTCTGTCTATGCCCTCGCCAAGGCGAATCAGAGGTACCGGAGGCCCAGAGAAGGCGACTCTAGAAACACAGCAGAGTACTTCCCCAGCGGGAGCAGCTTGGAGCGGGTTCACCTGAGCTACTGCACACAGCTGACCTTAAAGGTAAAGTTTCCCAGCCTGGTGTATGTGTTGCGTTTTGAACATGCGAGACTGACTGATGATGGAATGTGTCGTGCAGAGCATTATGAGACTTCTCAATTCCTGTCCACGCTTGACCCACCTCAGTCTTACCGGGGTCCAGGCTTTCCTTAGGCAGGACTTGGAACAGTTTTGTCGCGATGCTCCCACTGGTAAGGCACTCACCCGCTGCTCAGGCGACTTTGACTTATCAGACGCCGTCTCGATTGCTGACCATCTTATTTTGTGTTCGCCCTCGACAGAATTCACTGACCACCAACGGAACGTGTTCTGCGTGTTCTCGGGTGCCGGAGTTTCCAGTCTCCGTCGTCATCTAAACAGTGACGTAGCGTTCGCCCACCTGCGGGATCCGACTCCGAACGGACAGCCACGACATGCCCAGAATCCCCTCGACTTCGCCTACGACAACATGCAGCCGTTGGGCGAGCCAGGGCCTGACCTCGGCTTCGACGAGCGGGAGAGGGACGGAATTGATGACGACGACGTTCTTGATGACGGCAGCGAGATGGTTGTTGATGCTGCTCCTCCTCCCCCTCCGCCACCACTTCACAACAACCCCGTGCAGCCTCCAGCAGCGGGGGCCAGCCTGATCCCGCCGCCGCCGCCCCCAGCACAGCCGCAAGCGTCGAGCAACAACTTCCAGTGGAATCCTCAGAGTCAGCATTGGTACCCAGGGCAACAACAGCACCCGCTCCCGCACAGCGCGCCGCTCCCCAACGGACCTACATTTACAGCCCAGATGAGCTTTGCGTCTCAGCCTGGCGGTCAACCTTACTCCGAGATCAGAGCGCCGCCGGCGTATTGGACGAGTGGGCAACAGACGGCCAGCACGGCACCTGTGGGTTTAGGCAGCGGCCCAGGTCCCAGTACGGCGAGCATGAATGCAAGTCGCAGCAATAATGAGCCCTCTGGCCAACCAGCTCACCCAAGTGAGCCGGACGAGGACGAGGACGAGGATGGACCGAGCAGCAGCAGTCCTCCTGGGGATTTGTCATGATGCAGAATACACACGCGAGTCCGTCAAATGCCACGTGCGGCGATGGCTGTCGTTGTGTGCCTATGCTTGCTGTCGTACCACACGTCTTTGATGGCTGGTCTAAGTGGATCGAACAAGGAGCAGCAGCATGGACGAAGAGGGGTTCAGTGGCCAAAGAAAAAGGAGTTGACGGCAGTAAGACGTAAGTGTTTAGCATGCTCTTCTTTTGGCTTTTGTGACAAACATGCAATTAGCGATACCCAGAGGCAACAAGAACGGTGGCGCGAGGAAATAAGGGTGACTGCTGGCATTGCGATGGCACTGGGTAAAACCGTTCAATACTTTGACCGAGTTTGCATGATTTCCAGAATAGGGAGCGTCACGAAGGGTTAGGTATCATTCAACAGTTTCCATTGTCTACTCTCTCAAGATTGTGTAAAGTAGTTGTTTTATAACGACCCCTGCTTACCTTTCCTTATCCTGTTTTCTTTCTCTTTCCAACGCATATAGCCTTGCATGCATGATCGGCTCTTCAGGGCATGGATAAGAGAGGTGTACAGCCACTGGGAATCACGACTTCTCATCCGATGAGAACACAAGAAATTGATACCAAATGGGAGAAGAGGAGAGGGCGGGGGAACGACGGGGCCCGCGACGAGTTGAAAGGGAGATTATTGACGACTCCTCCGTCTGCGCCCGTCCACAGGACCACGCAGGTTGAGGCGGGCTGATACAAGGGACAATGGGAACAGCAACATAAATCAAGATACTGCAATTGCCTACTTGTCATTGTCATTGTCATTGTCAAGAGACTTCAGGCTCACTCATGTCTAATCACTCCTTACCGTCTCGTGCGCCCTCGTCTTCCAGCCCGAGGTCTCCCGGTGTAGGTCCGGCACCAACCTCCTTCAACAAGCCCTCATTCACGTCCCGCCTCCCCTCGGCGCTCTTCAGCACCTCCATCAGACGACGAGCTCCCCCAGGCCACATGCCCTCTGGACCCTGGGGGGGCACATTGCCCTTGAGGATCTGATCCACCTTGATACCCTTGACACCATAAAAAGCGGCATTCGCATCCGGCCTCGAGATGATAACCGTCCCGTCGGCCTGGACCCCAGCGTAGAAACCCCTGCTCTTGACATAGCCCCACACAGGCTTGGTGCTCTTCAGCAGCGCCGCGTCGACGGCTGCACCAGCACCCACAGGCCCGGCCACCAGACCGACCTCGCCGCCCAGGGACAGGCGCGGGCGCGTAAAAGCAGCCACGGCCTCGGGCGTGCGCAGCACACACACGCAGTCGTATATGTCGAGACCGACCATGAACCCGGCGCCCAGCGTGTGCACCAGGAACCCCGAGGGCGGGGACCACGAGGTGCCGTCGGCGGAGCGGGCGATGAGGACGCCGGAGCCGCCTGCGCCGGAGATGTGGAGACCTGTGCGGAAGGTGGTGAAGATGGCGAGGCCGGCGGCGGATTCGATGACTTTCTGGGGGATCTTGACTAGGACCTTGGGCTTTTGCTTGGGGCCGGTGGTGGGTTGGCTGGGTGTGGTGGGGGTTGGTGGGTCGGTGGTGTAGAAGCCGTCTTCTGAAAAGAGAAAAGGGTGTGTTAAGAAAAGAAATGTCATTGGGGAAGGAAGAGGAGAGGGGGGGGGGGGGATTTGCACGTACTGGCAAAGGACTGAAGGATCCTGGCGGCCTTGTCGCACTCAATGTCCAAAGTCGAAGGCCACCAGGCCTCGGAGCCAAGCTTGTTGGTTAGTTTGTTGACGGGGACGCCGACCCTGGTGCTCCACTGGAAGAGGCGCTCCCTCATCGACACCTTGCTGTTTCCGCCGGCCTGCTGCTGTTCGGTTATGGTGGCTGCCAGCCCTGGCGAGACCTGTCCTGGCCGAGGTGGTTTTGGCGGAGGGTTTTCGTTGGATGTGGTAGAGGACTCGCCAGCAGGACCCGAGGGCCGGGGAGGGGTAGGAGGTGGAGGGTACTGGTGGGAATACTCTTGGTACTGGGGTGGTCTGGCGCCCAGACTGGCCGTCTCGGCGTAGTAGTCTGGGTTCTGATGCTCGTGATCTTGAGGTGTGGACATGTTGAAAAGTTGTCAGACGGAGAAGACGAGGAGGAAGAAAAGGACGAGTGGAAGTTGAGTAGAGAGGGTAATTTTCTAGAGTAAAAAGATAAAGTACTGTATGACAGGACAGGTTCAAGCCGACTTGAGTGTAGTGTAGGTAGGGAGAGGAGAGGACCTATATAGATACAGGTTTCGTAGGTTTAGCCATTCAAGATCTTGCATTCGGATCAAACCTTCAAGGCTGTGTGCATGTATAGAGATGACATGGTCTCCACTGCGCCCCTCTATACCTTAGCTGCTACGGAAATAATCAGGAAGCCGATTATTACAAAAAGACAGCTTGGAAATAGGGACATGTATGGGAGAGAGGGAGAAATAGACACGTGGGAAACACTGTGGCTGTGAGACGCTTCGTCAGTAAAACCCGACGCTATACTGCCAAACTAGAGCAATTCACACGCTGAAAAAGAGAGACAAGACGGCCCTGTGATTGTGATGTCATGCTGCCAGGCCGATAATAGTATAAACCGGGCTGGAGAGGGGGACAGGGACTATCAATTCTCCACTCATACCTGCCATAGCGCAGAGTAGCTGCATAGCCTCAGACCCTTGGGGTTTCCCACCCAAAAGGTATCGCGTCGTTCGGATTCTGGCGAGGTCGCCTATCAGGATGGGGCCAGTCCGAGGCAGAAGGAAAGACACGAGAGCCAGAACGGCGATAATAAGACACCCTCATGCCGGACTGCGCCGTGGCTGTGCGGTGGGCCTGGAACCATGTAAAATGATTGGCCAGATCGCCAAAGGTTGGCACAATTCTGGTTTATATGCGTAAGTGCTCACAGTGCTGTATTGACATCCTACCAAGGTACAAGGTAGCCAAATGAGCATATAACTAAAGAGGTTTGTCCTATGCATGTGTACCATGTATGACTATTATACAGTTCAGCACTCATTTGCTATACAATAATAAATGGTACATCTATTTTGAACGTACCTACAAGAACCGTTCAGGCTCGCTGACCCGCTTGCAGAATCATTAGCAGAGACAAGGAACGAAAACGAAACCAAAACCCGATAAGAATTGATACGGTATGATCAAGGCTAATGATGATTTCCCTTGCCAGAGAGAGGCACAGTATCCTCGATCAACTGCCCATCCTCCTTCTGCCTGAAAATGACTGACAAAGTAACTTGCTTCTCCATCGCCGCCCTCGCTCCGTTGAAACATGCCAACTGCAGACACAGGCTGCCTACATCCCATCACATGTATCACGCCCCCCTTTCCAAGGAGAAGGAGGCAAAACCATTACTCGTCTTTTGATGGAAAACGCAAAAATAGAAGTGTCCAAGGTGAGACTCGAACTCACGACCTTTGGATTGGTGCTCCCGATGGTTGTTCCACCGAGTCATGCTATGAGACCAACGCTCTAACCAACTGAGCCACTCAGACATCTTTCAAATGATTGGATGATTTTGGCCCGAGATGAGATTACTTATTGCTAAGATTGTCTGGCCATCCGATCAGGTCGTTAATGTGCAACTCTAACAAAGAAGATGACTTCCGCAAAGGCAGGCTGCTCTTTTAATTGGAACATGGCTATTCATGAATAGAGGGTGGGACACTCGTGTTGGACATTTGAAGATTATTTTGGTTCTTCCTTGGGAGTTGAAGAGAAAAGAAAACCACAAACATAATTACTTGATATGCTAGAACCGAAAACAGGACAACTGCCTCCGTACAGATAAATCAACTTCTACTTCTTTACAGGTCGATATTTAGACAGCCCCTCTCAGATGATGTGACGTTCTGACCCTCTACCAGGCCCACTGAGCCATCACGCCACGAGGCCACCTCCTCACCCAGAATTTACGCCCCTCATCCAATAGCAAAATCCCCACTCCATACGCCATCGGCAAGAACCAATACTCCACAGGCACCGCCGCGGTTCCCAGGACCTGCTGCAGCCTAGGAATGTAACACCAAAAGAAGACCATGACCAGCGCGAACAGCACCGCAGGGAACAGCCACAGGTTCTGCGTGGCCCTGTTGCACAGCGGCGGGTGCTGGAACAAAGACAGACGCCTCGTTCGTACCGACAGCAGGTTGAACCACTGCATGACGACCAGGTTGACAAAGTAGATAGAGCTGGCCACGCTCAGCTTGTCCGTGTAGTACACCTCGTCGACACCAGCGGGCAGGGTCCCGAACCCGAACCACAGTGCGCCAAAGGGGATTCCGCTGCGCTGGAGATACCAGTAGGACATGGCGAAGGAGGCGAGCGTCTCCATGAAGCCAATGAAGCCGTACGACTGCACAATAAGTTTCCAGTCGACCAGCCTATCGACACCGATGACGCGTGGCGGGCGCAGGAGCACGTCCGCCTCGGGTTTTTCGTAGGCTAAGGCTGTGGCGGCAAGACAGTCTGTGAAGCAGCTGAATATGCAGACAAAACAGACGAATTAGCATAGGAAGCCAATGCTGACCTTTATCTATGTTTCTCCCTCTCTCTTGCGCTCTCTTTTCTCAGTGGACAAACGTCTTGACTTACCAGATTACAATCATCAAGAAACTGCTCAAGACTTGTGGCAGACCAAAAGCCACATTGGTAAAGACTGGCCAGAACTCGGAGAAACTCCCAGCAGGCAGAAGATACGCAATCGTCTTCTTGAGGTTATCAAACATCATGCGCCCGGACCTCACAGCCTCGACGACACTCCCAAAGCTCTCGAGGAGAACCATATCCGCAGCCTCGACCGCGATATCACTGCCCGACCCCACGGCGATGCCCACGTCCGCAGCCCGGAGCGCGGGCGCATCATTGACGCCGTCGCCTGTCATGCCGACGACTAAACCTCGAACTTGCAGCTCGCGGACGATGCGCAGTTTCTGCTCTGGTGTCGTCCGGGCAAAGACGACTTCTGTGTATGAGTGGGCCAGCCGGTCCCACTGGGACTCATTCATGGCCATGAGGTCAGAACCTGTGAGAACAATCGAGGTTGACGAGGACGCATTGTTATTCTTATTGTCGTGCCGGTGGTGGACGGTAGAGTCGGTGGTTGTTCTTGCTGCTGCTGCTGCTGCTGCTGCTGCTACTTCTGCCTCTGGTGCTGCGCTATTAATAACAGTATCATTATCATTATGAATATTAGTATCGTTCAATTCCGAAGGATCGGCCAGGGGATGCCGGCTGAGAGCAGAAGCATCCCTAACCGACGCAGCAGGAGTCGTGATAATCCCACACTCAGCCGCGATGGCCTGCGCCGTTAACGCAAAGTCGCCCGTGACCATGAAGATTCGAATACCAGCACCCCTTAACGTCTTGATAACCTGTGGGATCTCAGGACGTGGCGGGTCCGCTATGGCCACAAGCCCAACCAGCGTGAGGCCAGATTTTGCCTGTTGGGTCACTTGGCCTTCGAATGCGGAGGACAAGGGCGACGAAGACTTGATGGAGCTGCATGAGATGGCCTTGTGGGCTAGGAGAAGCACGCGGCGGCCCTGGGCAGAATACTCTTGTTGTATGACCTCGATGCGCTCTCTCGTTGTATCGCTGAGGATGTGCGATGCTCCAGTCCTGCCGATGTAGCGACTACAACGATCGAGAAGTTTATCAGGGGCGCCCTTGATAGTAAGAAGACTGTTGAGAAGGTCATGTGTGTGTCAGTATTACAAATGAATGTGAAGACGATCAAAGAGAAGGATCTTTCTTGTTCCTACATATCGCCAGGCTCAAACATTGAAGCTGTATCCATAGGAACTGCATCTTCAAGGCCGTCAGGGTGCACCAGCCCCAGCAACCTGATCATGAACTTGTTCTTGCTGTTAAATGCAAGCTCAAACTTTGTCTGCCAGCACCTCTTCAGCTCCGAGACGGGGCCGAGAGACTCGGCAAAGCGGAGGATGGCAGAGTCTGTCGCATCCCCGTGGATCTTGCGCTTGGCCAAGGGAAGCCTTTGAGTCTGAGAATCAAACTCGGCCGAGTTGCAGAGCCCTGCTATGGTGCGCAGCTGGTCGATGGCGTTGCCAGCAAATCGGCCAGCCGTGTTGTGCTCTGCGACGAGCATGTCTCGTGCTGCATCAGCTGTCATCTTTTCGAGGCCCAGAAAGCAGTCCTCGACCTGCATCTTGTTCTGATCACCAGAGGAGAATAAGCATATGAACATATACTAACTCATTATAGACTCGGAAAACAGGTTTGAAAACACACCGCAGTCAAAGTTCCGGTCTTATCTGAGCAAATGACAGATACTGATCCCAGAGTCTCGACAGTCTTCAGAGACTTGCACAGGATCTTGTTCTTGCGCATCATGTTGGCACTGATTGTCAGACTCGCCGTCAGGGCTACAGGGAGGCCCTCGGGAATGAAGGCCACCGCCACCGAGACGCAGTCGACGATGAGCGTGGGGACATTGATACAGTCCGGATGCTCTTTTCTCAGCCACGCAGCCCTGAGGAAATATTAAGTGTTAATAATAAGAGACCAAATTAATAGTCATGCTGATTGCAAGGTAATAAAAACCAAGAGAATTGTCCTCTGAGACGTACCAAAGTACCAAAACAATGATGATCATGATAGCCATGATTGAGCATATGATCAAGACAAAATTCAGCACCTCACGCTCAAGTGTAGTCATGCCAGCCTTGGGCTCATTAGTCAGTTTGGCAATTCTTCCGAACACGGTACGGTTCCTTGTGGCGACGACGACGCCGGTGCATGTTCCCGACACACAGTGTGTTCCTTGAAGTCCAATGTTCTTCGTTTCCAAGTAGTTCTTGTCTGTTGAGTCTACTACGGCTGAGAGGGGTACCGATTCTCCTGAAGAGATGTTTGGAAGTCATTAACGTAATCCAAGCCGCAGTATACGTATGAAAGTGCTTAGGTAGTTATGTAGGAAAAGAGTTTCGTTTGGAGAAGGCGATAATATGAAGAAGTCTTGCGAGGTACTGCATCCGGGAACGTACCAGTAAGAATGGACCGGTCAAATTTCGCATCCGACGAAACCTGTATAAACCTCACATCTGCTGGTAATTTGTTGCCAGCTTTGACCAGCAAGACGTCACCAGGAACCAAGTCGCAAGCAAACAGTATCCTCTGCGTGCCGTTCCGGACAACGTGGCACTCGTCAGGCAGCATGTTCTTAATACTCGCCATGACGCGGCCCGAAGACCAGTCCTGCCACATGTTAAACCCAGCCTGGATGAGGAACACTGCCACCAGGACGATGGCAAGAGCGAGGTTGGCCTGCGCAGGGGGGTCACCTAATGGTCGCCAGGCGATGAACACGAGGATGGCCGCGGTGAGGAGGACGGATCCGAAACCCTTGAAGAAGTATCCCGTGATGGTCTTGAAACGATGGGTCGGTGGTGGTGAGGGTTCATTTCTTCCATAGCGCTGTTGACGGGTTTTTACTTGCTCTTCCGAGAGGCCGTCTTTGAGGGCTAAATTGAGACGTTGGAGGAGTTCGTCGGTCGTGATGGTATGCCATTCCAGGCCGGCGAGATCTGATAGTTTATAAGGAGTTCGTGTTGTGTTAGATATTGATGGACAGCTTTCATTTGAAACAAGAAGATTGGCTGTCAAGAGTTGGCAAACCAGCTCGAAATTAATTACCTGTGACTGCAGCATTCTTTTTGTCTTTGCCCTTGGCGTCGTCGATATCAATCGATCTGCCCGGTAGTCAGAATATAATCACCTGATCAAGATAAAAGGTAATAATAACAAAGAGAAAGAGAAGTAGAACAAAATAAAAGATGATCAGTGATCTGCTAAATCATCGTCTTGAGTGGCTTACAAAGTCCGGTATTGAATCGGTAAAGCAGCGGCAGGTTCTATCGTCATGCTCCCACGGCCACTGACAGGAAGAAACGATACAGAGTCTTCTGAGATCGCGGTCGACGAACGAGCCAGCGGGAGAGTAGCATGATTATTGTGGTTACCACGGCTTTTCGAGGCTCTGGCCGCCTCCTCGTCCGAAATCTTGAAGCGGATGCGGTCTGGGGTAGACCTCGGGTTGTCATCCTCGTCCATGGCGAGATAGACTTGGTAGCTCTGCGAGACACTGAAGACCATACGGTAGGATTTGAGCGGAGGCCAGATAGATTTCAGCTTTGAGAGCTGTGAGAAAGGGGGAAAACAAATAAACTTGCAAGAAGCGTCGAGGAAAAGAAGAATTTGACCACGTCGGAGGAGGGATTTATACTCGAGAACCCCGACACAAAATGGGCTTTTAGTCCACTACACAGCTGGAGAGAGGATTAAGATTAGATGGGGTGGTGTATTACCTCACTCAACATGAAGACGGAGGTAGAAGGAGGTGGAGCAAGAGGATCTTAGATACTAGCAAGCTGAGCTTTTCCCTCTTCAGTATTACATATCTGAGATCACAAGCATCAACAACTCTCGAAGCGGAGAGGATAATCACAGCATTATCCTTACTGGATACTTTGAAGCTTGGAAGGTATACAAGGAATGTTGGCTATCAGCTCTCCAAAATCCCCACGCGGTCCAGAGGCAGTGCAACTGACTACAGGACAAGTACAGACTTGGCGGTTGCAGCGCCTTAGCAGTGCATGATGGGGAGGGGGAAATGTGATAATTACACAACGAGGAAAACATCATGGAGGCTCCCATATGTTTCGATTAGACTCGATACTTGGCCACGCTGGAATAGCGGATAGAAGTGACCACCTGAATTGAGGTAGCAGCATCGTGATGAAAATGATCCATCTGCACGTTCCGACGTTACAAGCGGAGTCACATGCAGCCGAGCCAAATCCCTCGTCGAAGATTGTTCATTCCATTGTGCGTGAAATAAAAACCTGCTACTACGGCGGTGAGCCTGTGAGGGAAGAGGAGGGGGGCAATATGGATCTGGTCTCGTGGCTAGGAGGACTGACGAAAAGGGAGGGACAAATGATTGAATAGATCAGCAACTTGCATTGTGCAGTACAAGGAGATGTCTTGCTTCTGGCATCCCGAGGGAATTATTTCAAACACCGTGGCATCGGCTGTGAGAAATACCTCATACCAGACTCATTCCGGGATAGACGCCATCAGCATTTTACGTATACGTTGTAACATGATTGACGAGTGGGAAACAGGTAGAGTATAGCCATAACAGGCGGTCAGAAATCGCGCATAGTCGCAGAACGCGGTCCAAGGCCGCTGTTTGATATTTGGATTCATGAACTGCAGCCTGTACAATATAAGCTCTTATGCACAGCCGCATGCACGCATGGACACGTCCCTTCGTTGCATGTGATGGCGATCATCTTGAATCGTATAGGGCGGCAAGGGTGGAGCATCAGTCAAGTCAGTTTTGACTTCTCGTCCCCCTTGGCACAGCAAACCCACCCGTCATCATCACGGGTTTCCTAGACCGGCAATCCTACCGAGGCCTCCAGATCAACCCAAGTCATTTCGTCATCTTCGACGGACAAAAAAGAAGAAAGCAGAAAGCACAACAAAGAATAAAATGGGTGATCATTTGAACCGTCAGCAAAGAGATCGTCTCGTCAGTCTAAGCCAGAGAAAGTCGGCCCAATAAACATCTATTCGTCTTCTATCACCTGGCCATGCTATTGCTCGTCTGTAGTGATAAGTTTTCCTCATTAACAGCCCTGCCTTTTCCCATGTAAAAAGCAAAGGTACACACTTGTCGAGACTACAAATACAACCCCTCGGGTTCGCCTTCCTGCTTCGTACGGAGCACTCTCTCCCGAGCAGACCGGAAGTCGGACATCTGCACCCGCATACGTCTCTCTCGCAATGCCAATAGACCGGCCTCAGAGCAGATGGCTTTGATATCGGCGCCAGAGAGATCATCCTTCTGCGCAATGAATTCCTCCAATTCCACGTCCTCGTTGAGATTCATCTTGGACGTGTGCAGGTTGAAGATCTTGCGCTTCGTGTTCTGGTCTGGAGGCTCGAAGAGGATCTTTCGGTCGATCCGGCCGGGCCTGATCAGGGCAGGGTCCAAGGTCTCGATCTTGTTGGTTGCCATGATGACCTTGACGTCGCCGCGATCATCGAAGCCGTCCAGCTGGTTCAGAAGCTCAAGCATGGTCCGCTGCACCTCTCGCTCACCACCTGATGTAGACTCGTAACGCTTCGTACCGATAGCATCAATCTCGTCAATGAATACAATCGACGGGGCGTTCTCGCCAGCAACCTGTGTGTTATACATGTCAACAAAGAGTTCCCTATTTGGTTTTATACTTGATCTGACAGGACACTGGACTGACCTGGAAGAGCTGGCGGACCAGGCGGGGGCCATCGCCGAGATACTTTTGGATCAGCTCGGAGCCAACAATGCGCAGGAAAGTTGCAGACGTCTGGTTGGCCACGGCCTTGGCCAAGAGTGTCTTTCCAGTACCTGGAGCGCCGTAGAGAATGACACCCTTGGGCGGTTTGATACCCATCTCCTCGTACAGCTCTGGGTGCAGCAGGGGCAGCTCGACCGACTCCCTGACCTCCTGGATCTGCTGTTCTAGGCCGCCAATATCCGCGTATGACTCGGTTGGGGCCTTGTCCAGCTTCATGACGCTGACGGCGGGGTCCGTGTCGTCCGTCAGGACACCCACGATGCTGACACTCTTGTGGTGCAGCAGGACACTGGCGCCGGGCTCAAGAAGGTCCTTGTCGACAAAGCTCATGATGCTGACGTAGTACTCGGGGCCGGTGGTGCTGGATACGATGGCGTGGTCGTCGTCGATCATCTCCTCGAGGGTGCCGACACCCATGGGACTTCCCCTCATGTCGTCGACACGACCGCGCTCGTCGGCATTCCGGTCATCGGCGTGGTCGTCAGCAGCGGCAGGAGCAGAGCTGTCCTTGGCTGCCTTCGCTTTGCGGAGACGCTCCTGATTCTCGACGTACTCCTCCTCGAGGAGCAGATGGTCGTGTATGCGCTGCATCCGCAACAGGCGGAGCTTGCAGCGCTGGCTGGGGTAGACGGCGGGAAGCTTGGCGGCAGCGCTGGTTCCACCCTGCTTTCTCTTCTTGCGGCCAACGCGCATGGTAGGCTTTGGTGGGGGCTCATACTTGGGCTTGTCTTTCTGTGCGGTTGAGAACGAGGGACTGTCAGCAAAAAAAGCTTCGCTGCCATCACAAAGAAGGCCGGGAATGAAGTTCGGGTGTTTGTGGATGATGCAAAGCGTACCTTCTTGTCTTTTTCGTCGCGGCCATCCTGGCCTGGGCCCATACCGGACTGGTTCTGACCCTGTTATGAAGAGAATACCGTCAGCAGATGATACTAAATGGATGTTGCGAGAGGCGTGCACGGCCAAAAAGGCAGGACGTGGACGAAGGCCACGGAGCTCGGCGTACCATGTTGACGAGTTCAGCTGCGATGGACGTTCAATTTGGTATTGGCGAGAGTGGCAAGGCGGAACAGGAGCGTCCAAATAGACACACGAATTGGAATGTCTCTCTTGAGGCCTTTGAAAAGCCTGGAGATGAGGAGGTTTCGGACGGTTGACTGGTGCTGCTTGTTTGATTTGATGCTACCCAGGATAAATGGGAACGAGCCAGAAAGCCAGACAAGCTGCAGAGGTAGGTTGATTGGGTCAGAGTTAGGTAATCAGGCTGCCACATTGACACGCAGCCTGGGTGCTTTCCCAAGCTCGACACAATTGCCTGCCGAGCAAGGCGCTAGCTGCGACTCGAGAGGTACCATAGTACTATTTTGAACAGCATGCACTGTCATACCACACTACATGCATGGTACCTTGTACTGGGCGATACCCCCACTGTAGGCCCAGTCCAATGAGGTCACTGCTATAAACTACCCATTGAAGCTGCCAGTGCCTACCACTGATCGCTCATACTTTATCCTGCGCCATGTGAGGTACTGAGTCGATTACTCTGAGTACCGCGGTACTGTACTGCATATGGTATGGTACGAAGCACCTCGAAACAGCAGGCCGGCAAGATCACACTAATAATACCGAGTCCTCCTCCTCCTTCACTTCTGCAGCTCTTTGGAGCCTGACTCTTTCTTCTCTGCCTCGCATTTACAGCCGTTCATCAGTGCCCAATTCCTGGTTCTCTGATTACCCTCACTCTCTTGTAGCCTTGAGAAGGCTTTAGGGTGTCGCAACTGACCTGGATCAGGCTGGGCTGGGTCATTTTGCCTGTGACAGGTGACGACGAGTCGTGGCACTTTGTTCGTGACCCCTCAACATCGAACTCAGTCTTCCATCCTTGACCTCATCTGTGAAGAACCGCTTTCGCCCCCACTTTCCTCTCCCCCCTTCACCCCTCATTCTCTCTCTCTCTCTCCCTTCCAGAAGAACGAAAGAAGAAAAAAGAGAGGGGGACAAGGCCAAATTCCAGCACACACGACAACCGTTCACTACACTTACTAGACTTGATCTGCAGCCTCAACTCCAGACTGAAAGTGCTCTTACCGATCCCTTTCTCAGCTACAGGTTAGACAGAAGCGATCAACACTACTTTCATTTCCCCCCAACATTGCAACATGGCCACCACCCGTGAGCGCAGGATTGCAAAAGAGCTGGCAGACATGCACCAGGACAGAGACAAGTCAGGTGTTTCTGCATCTCCCATCGACCAGAGCAACCTGACACACCTCAAGGGCACCTTTCCCGGCCCTCCAGATACCCCTTATGCAGGTGGGACATATGTGGTGGACATTCTGATACCGGACATGTATCCCTTCAAGTCACCCGTCATGAAGTTTGACACCAAGATGTGGCATCCCAACGTCAGCAGCCAAACTGTGAGTCCCCTCTGACAACCGATTTGCCCAGACTCGACCCATCTCCATCATTATCACCACCGCGAGGTTTACCATGACTAAACACCGTGTCTGCTCCGACGACAAAAAACAGGGCGCAATCTGTCTCGACGTCCTTGGCAACGGCTGGTCCCCAGTCGGCACCATCAAAACCGCCCTGCTCTCCCTACGCATGCTCCTCGAGGCCCCAAACCCCAAAGATCCCCAAGACGCAGAGGTCGCCAAGATGATGATGGAAGATCCCGAGTACTTCGAGAGCGTCGCACATGACTGGGCCGTCAGATACGCCGGAGCCCCGAGGATACATCCTGCTCCAGACCAGATACAGCGGAAGAGCAAGGCCAAGAAGGAAGACGACATCAATCGGTAAGAAGACCTGGCCCCTGCTATCCCGCCCTCATATGGACAGGATTGTGACCGAAAAACCCCGCCCCATATGCTGACGGACCTTGCTGGGGTTACAGATATCAGGGCTGGAACAAGAACATGGTCGACCGTTTCGTCAACATGGGCTTTGAGCTCGATAGCGTTGTCGATGCCTTCGCCTACGTCGGTATCGAACGGAACGGCGGTGAGGATTACGAGATGGAAGAGGCCTACATGGGAGATGTCACGGCCCGTCTCTTGGGCGAGAACTGAATACGGGCACACAGTCCGAGGGCCGGGATATAACATGGAGAAAGGAGCGTGGGAACAACCAAAGGCTCATTATCTCGTCCCAAGGGGCATGGGAGCAGGGCAGAGCAGAACATGGGCTTGTGTTCAGCGTGTCGTGCCCAGACTCGGGGACTGGTAGCCCACCCACACAAGAGCCTTGTTTGAGAGGCAGTCGTTGCAGAAAGGGTACCAAGCTGTGATGTGGAGACAGCCTTGCTTTCCTTGTATTGTGTTGTTGTTGTTGCACAATTGGGTGTATTGAAAGATGACATTGACAGATCATGTCGTCTAGTCTGCAAAGTCTTGAGGGGTTCCTCAGGAGCATGACGGCCGACAAACTACCAAAGTCGGTTCCGCAATCAAGGCGTTTAGGTCAGGCAAAGGGACAAGAAGCATTATGATCATTTGGCACAGCTTAGCCTCGCCATCAATATAGGGGGAATTATCCTTCTTTCTTTTCATGGGCTTCATAGAAATCTCAAATCCAAGTTCACTATTTGTGGACAAATATCGTGTTGCACCATACCATACCACACCAGCCCAGCCAGGCCTGTCCTCGTACAAGAGACGCCTGGATAGGCTTACACACATACAGCTTGGTCCACCAACAGGTCTGTGAAGAATTTGGGTATGAGAAAAATGCATTTGGACACCACGCCGCTTCCACCCAGTCTATAAAAATTTGCGAATGAGAAAAGAGACATCCCCGTTCATGGGGCTACAATGTGATGGCCGCCGAGCCCTCCTGCCATCCAATGGTTGTTGCTTGTACACAGATCCATGTTGCCTCTGCTGAGAGGGTCACACAAACTGAAGCCGACTATCTACCCTGAAGAGGTGCATGAAGAGCCGTCGGGTCTTCCTCTCCAGATCGCCATGGCGGTGGCCGCAGCTTTACAGCAGATCCCGTCGGACGAACTCATCGCGAAGGGCCTTACCCAGACCGGCAGGCGAGCGCTCGACAATGACACCGGCGCTCTCCAGGGCCTTGATCTTGGAGTCAGCACCACCCTTGCCACCAGACACAATGGCACCAGCGTGGCCCATGCGACGTCCAGGAGGCGCAGAGATACCAGCAATAAAGCTGACAACAGGCTTGCCACCGTTGACGGTGTTGTTCTCGCGCAGGAAGTCGGCAGCATCCTCCTCAGCGGAACCACCAATCTCGCCAATCATGATGATGCCATCCGTCTCGGAGTCCTGGAGGAAGACCTTGAGGCAGTCGATGAAGTTCGTGCCGGAGAAGGGATCGCCACCGATACCAACAACAAGAGACTGGCCCAGACCAGCCTGGGTAGTCTGGTTGACGGCCTCGTAGGTCAGGGTACCGGAACGGGAGACGATACCAATGCGGCCGCGCTTATGGATAAAGCCGGGCATGATTCCAATCTTGCACTGACCGGGGGCAATGATACCGGGGCAGTTGGGGCCGACGAGACGAGTCTTGGACTGGGTCTTAAGCATGGACGTAATGCGCACCATGTCTAGAAAAAGTGTTTCGTCAGTTAACTGCCGATGGCAAGAGGTACAGTGGGAGGGAGCCCGGTGGACAACTAACCATGCTGAGGAATACCCTCAGTAATGCAAACAACGAGGGGGATCTCAGCCTCGATGGCCTCCTGAATACCTCCTGCTGCCAGGGGAGGACTGTTGCAGTCAGCAAACCGGTCTTAAGTTCTGGCCATCACATGCCACGCCCAGACCCGTGTGTGCAGGCCAACCTCTTTTCTGGGTGGATGATCCTTACGGGACAAAGATCCCTGTAGCGGTCGCGCCTGTCTCCTTGACAGCATCGGCGACGGACGCAAAGACAGGACGGTCGAGGTGGGTGGTGCCGGCCTTCTTTGGGTTTGTTCCTCCAACAACTTTGGTGCCTGTAGACGAAGTACGAGATATGTGATCAGACGCTTGTCATTTGTCGCACAATGGTCTTCGAGGGGATCATGTAATTACCGTAGGCAATGGCCTGCTCAGCATGGAATCTATGGAAGGAAAAGGTTCATGTTAGCATATGAGTCTCGGCGCAGGTGGACATTTTTGCTTTGCGATCTTTATTGATCTGGTTTCTTGTATTTTTTTTTTCTTCCTTTCGCGATAAGCGTCGCGACAGCAGAAGAGAAGCACAAGAGATACCCCCCTGGCAACTTACGTTCCCTGCTTTCCAGTGAAGCCCTGGAAGATGACCTTGGTATCGGCGTTGATCCTGAGATTCTCGATGGTGTTGGTGTAGGGGCCAGTCTGGGCGCTGTATGTCCTCTTGCAGAGGTGTCGCAGCGTCGAAGCCGAGGCTGACGAGAGCCGCGCTTGTCTC
Organism: Cryphonectria nitschkei; assembly: GCA_006503525.1. Lineage (NCBI taxonomy): Eukaryota > Fungi > Ascomycota > Sordariomycetes > Diaporthales > Cryphonectriaceae > Cryphonectria > Cryphonectria nitschkei. The sequence goes on along the minus strand of LAZJ01000367.1, from coordinate 52,788 downwards.
GCAAAGGCCTGCATTTTGGGTAGCTCTGGCAGGTGAGGAAAAGGATGGGTGAGGAGAGGAGAGTGGAGAGAAGGGCAGGGAAAAGGAAAAAGGAAAGGGTTGTGTCGTGGAGACGAAGGCTCGATTCAGGTTGAGGTGGTGTTTGATTAAGCTTGGCTAGAAGGCAGTTAGTTGCTGAGGTTCGTTTCGTTGCAGCAGCTTCAGTTCCGGCTACAGTTCTAGTTTGGTTGCCCACATGCCTCACCTGCTACCCACCATGGGCGGGCTCAGGGCGCTGGGTACCTTCCCAGTACTGCTAAAGAATACTATTGTAGTAGGTACCGTCATATGTACCGCAAAAGACCCACACTGCTCCCAAATTGGAGTAGCTTTTTTCTCTTCTTCCCACTGTGCCTGCCGAATCACCAGCTACTCTTGCTGCTTATCAGTCTCTTATCCACCACCTAGACACTGCACTAACAGAATCTCAGAACCCCCACTACAGAGAAGCACACTGGCACAGTAGGACCCCCTCCTCCATCACTACTACATGACTACCATGAACAACAGGTCCCGACGAATGGTCGATACTTTATTTTGAACGTTCTCCACAACTCCTTCTTAAGACTTCTGCCTGTCAATTCAATCTACCTGCCTACCTACCTCCATGACACTCTCGTCTCTATTCTCTCCATGGCGACCACAACGGTGACAGTGACCAAGTCAGGTCGCAAGAAGGATGCCGACCTGCCTCCAGAGAACGAGCGCTTCCTGCGATGTTGCGCAGACATTGCCAATGCCCTCATCGAGGATCATGAGGCTGCCCAGGACCATGCACGCCCGAAGAAGGACCTCAACCTGAACGCTGTGCGTTCGAGGCTGGCCAAGAAGCATAAGATCAACAACATGCCGCCGCTGACTGCCATCATCGCCGCTGTTCCCGAGCATTACAAGAAGTACATCCTCCCCAAGCTCGTTGCGAAGCCCATCCGGACCTCCTCGGGCATAGCTGTCGTCGCCGTCATGTGCAAACCTCATCGCTGCCCACACATTGCCTATACTGGCAACATCTGTGTCTACTGTCCCGGTGGGCCAGACTCCGACTTCGAGTACAGCACCCAGTCCTATACCGGCTACGAGCCCACCTCCATGCGCGCCATCCGGGCGAGGTACGATCCCTTCGAGCAGGCGCGCGGCCGTGTCGATCAGCTCAAGTCCCTCGGCCATTCCGTCGACAAGGTCGAGTACATCATCATGGGCGGCACCTTCATGTCCCTACCCGAGTCGTACAGGGACGACTTCATCTCGCAGCTGCACAACGCCCTCAGCGGATACCAGACCTCCAATGTCGACGAAGCTGTCGAGGCTGGCGAAATGAGCAACACAAAATGTGTCGGCATCACTATAGAAACGAGACCAGACTACTGTCTGCAGCCGCACCTGTCTAGCATGCTGCGATATGGGTGCACAAGGCTGGAGATTGGCGTGCAGTCTCTGTACGAGGACGTCGCTCGCGACACAAATCGTGGGCACACTGTGGCTGCCGTGGCCGAGACATTTTGTCTCTCCAAAGATGCCGGCTTCAAGGTGGTCAGCCACATGATGCCAGATCTTCCCAATGTTGACATGGAGCGGGATCTCGACCAGTTCCGCGAGTACTTTGAAAATCCAGCTTTCCGAACCGACGGTCTCAAGATCTACCCCACGCTTGTGATCAGAGGCACGGGACTCTACGAGCTGTGGAGGACGGGCCGGTATCAGAATTATACCCCCAACGGTCTGATCGACCTGGTCGCCCGTATTCTGGCCCTGATTCCGCCGTGGACGCGCATCTACCGTGTCCAGCGTGATATCCCGATGCCTCTCGTCACATCCGGTGTGGAGAATGGAAACCTTCGCGAGCTTGCCCTGGCCCGCATGAAGGACTTTGGCACCACCTGCCGCGACGTGCGGACCCGAGAGGTAGGCGTGAACGAGGTCAAGAACAAGATACGGCCCAACCAGATCGAGCTCATTAGAAGGGACTACACGGCCAATGGTGGCTGGGAGACGTTTCTCGCCTACGAGGACCCTAAGCAGGATATCCTGGTCGGTCTGCTCAGGCTGCGCAAGTGCACTGAGAAGTACACGTTTCGTGAAGAGCTGGTGGGCCAGCAGACGAGTCTGGTGCGGGAACTGCATGTCTACGGCACGGCAGTACCGGTTCATGCACGGGACCCGAAGAAGTTCCAACACCAAGGCTTTGGGACATTGCTGATGGAAGAGGCTGAACGGATCGCCAGAGATGAGCACGGCAGCGAAAAGATCAGTGTCATTTCGGGTGTTGGGGTCAGGAGCTACTATAAAAAGTTGGGATATTGGCTAGATGGGCCGTACATGAGCAAATGGCTAGATGGACGACCGAGGCCTAACGCATGAAGGATGCCCTGATGGTCTTCCAAATTTCATGGGCGAGTCCCGCGGCTGAACTTGAGCACACTTGCCCCAACACAGCGCCTCCTTCAGCAACGGCGCCAGTAAGCCATAGAGCGGTGGTCTCTAAGTACCACCTCAACATATCGCGAGACGAAATGCCTTTTTCAGAGCCTCATCAGGGCTAGAGCATGAGCTGACAGGACGCCACCTCGTTCAGCGTCTGTTGGCCAGCCTTGCGATGGACAGCTGAAGGATTCCGACACAGCGTATAGATCGATCGACGACAGTTCTTCAACTATGATGTCTTGGCTCAAACGGAATGCTCGCGTATCCTCGGATAGTCGCCAATTCCATGTCTGTCATCTGATGGCTGAGAGCGTCCAACTACGTCATTGCAGACAAAGAGGATGCGGCTCGCAGTGCCCGAGGCGCGGGGTGGATGGGTGGTCGAGCGGCCTGATTGGAACTTGGCAAGCCACTGTGCTTGATCCTTTCGATCCCCATTGCTGACATGCGTAGTGTTGCCCCTCGCACACCAGCGATTCACGGCTGCTCATCATGATGTGGTCACAGGAAGACTGGGCGTATGGTTGCTGGCCAGGGGTGGCGGCGGGGCCCTGTCTTGCTCACTGCCTGATAATACAGCAGTTGGGAGACGGTCGAGAAGCTGAAAACGACATAGGTCGTATAAAAGGCCATTGACGCCAGCTCGCAGAGCAGAAATAACCACAAGTATGCATGATCTATGATTGAACACCGTTCCTCTTCGTTTGTGAAGACAAGAAAAGGTCCTTTCAAAGAACTCATCATCTTCCTTTGTCGTGGGAACTTGCCAAAGGCACCGTGAAAGTCCAATGTGACTGCCAAAATGGACCATCCTTCCAAGGAAAACGGTCCTGATACCAAACCTGAGGATCATCATGTGGAAGATGCAGGGCGTCAAGGCTTGGCCGCACCTGAACAGCCTTCAAAATCAGAGAGCACATTGGCCAATAGGCCCGAGCTCAAGGAAGAACACGCCTATGAGCACCTAGGCTACTCCTACCCAACATGGAGGAAGTGGTTCATTCTCACCATCATGTTCCTGATCCAGATCAGTATCAATCTCAACGCATCCCTGTATGCCAACGCTGTCGATGGCGTAGCCGAGAAGTTCCACATCAGCCAGCAGGCCGCACGAGTACCGCAACTCACATTCCTCTGTGCATACGCCGTCGGTTGTGAACTCTGGGCGCCCTGGTCCGAGGAACTCGGTCGCTGGCCGACCCAGCAACTCAGCCTCCTCCTGGTCAACATTTGGCAGTTCCCGTGTGCATATGCGCCCAACTATGCCACGCTCGTGATCTGCCGACTCCTGGGCGGGCTCTCGACAGCCGGAGGGAGCGTCACGCTCGGTGTTCTAGCTGATATGTGGGAGCCTGAGGACCAGGAGTACGCCATCGCTTTTCTTGTCTTGAGCTCTGTCGGTGGCTCCGTGGTCGGTGCCGTCGTGGGCGGTTTTGTGGAGGCGAGGCAGCCGCTACAGTGGATCTTCTATACGCAGCTCATCGCCGGCGGCGCCGTGCAGCTCCTGCACTTTGTCTGCGTGCCCGAGACGCGTTCGACAATTATCCTCGACCGGCTGGCGAAGAAGAGGCGGAAAAATGGGGAGAACATCTGGGGCCCGAACGAGGTCAGAAAGAGGCGCATGACAGCGCGGGAGGTCTTTGTCATCTGGAGTCGACCGTTCTACATGCTGATCACCGAACCAATCGTGGCCTGGCTCTCGGCCGTGAGTGGCTTCAGTGATAACCTCATCTTCATTTTCCTACAGGGGTTTCAGCCGGTCTACAAGCAATGGGGCTTTGGCACTATTGGGATCAGCCTGGCGTTTGTACCGTATGTAATCTTCGCCCCGTCCTGTTGGGCCCCCTTTTCGTCCTCCACACTGCTCATTTGGGGGACTGGTTGTGCTAATTGTAACTGGGTTCTCCTTCAAGACTGCTCATTGGTTACATACTCGCCTACTTCTCCTTCCTGCCATCGATACACATGTTCCGTCAGCGCAGGAGAAAAAATGGACCAGACTCGGTGTCCCCAGAAGCTAGACTCTGGTGGCTCCGGTACGTGATTCTCCTCGAACCTATCGGGCTGATCGGGTTCGCGTGGACATCGCTCGGCCCGAGCTACGGGATCCCCTGGATCGCGCCCATGATCTTCTCCAGCCTCGTAGGCATCGCCAACTACTCCATCTACCAGAGCTCGATCGACTACACGGTAGCCGCATACGGGGTGTATGCAGCCTCCGCGACAGGCGGCAACGACTTTGCCCGGGACTTCCTCTCAGGAATTGCGGCCTTGTACTCGAGCCCCATGTACAGCAATATCGGGAAGCAGTATCCGCTGGAGTGGGCGAGCACGATCCTGGCGATCATCGCTGTGTTTGTCACGACGCCTGTGTTTTACTTTTACAGCCATGGGGAGAAATTACGGCTGAAGAGCAAGTTTGCGTCGGAAATTGCGAGGGAGAGGGAGGCGAAGATGGCTGAGAAGAACTCATCCACAGTACGGGAGGGTGGGAAAGGAGAAAAGAGCATGCCGTCTGATCAGGTCTGAATGCAGGCATTATGTATTGATGATTGATGGTCCCTTATTCCTTTGCATGAACAAGATACGCTTTGCGACTTGAGATGGTACAAGTAAATTACTGCCGAGGAGTTACTACATGATATTACATACTACTAGACCCCATCCACGTGAAGGAGGATTTCCGCAGGGATCGTGAACCGGCGCTAGAATTAAAGTCTAAATGCCTTTGACGACATCGATTTCGACGACACCCAATGAAGGAGGCTGCGAAGTACTCTACAACCCAACTCCGCCACCCTTGGCCAGCCACCCCATGGAGAATCTCAAGTCTTTATTATGAATATCATCGTCATCATCACTACCCTCCGTACTCCCTTTGTACTTGTCTAGTGCAACTGTGACCCCTCATCCTCGAGACCCTTGTTATGAGTTACCACCCAGAAGTACCCTTCTAACGCTCGTGTAAGCACTATTATTGATTGATTGACATGGGCACCTAGACAATACTCAAGTACTCGAGTAATTACTGAGTGAAATTCATGATCTCTTTTCTTTTGTATTTCGGCCTGGACAACATATCATCAAGTCATGAAAGTGAACTCAGGTTCTATAGGACACAAAATGAGTTGATATCAGGACCTCGGCATGAAGTCCAAGCCTCACCCCATGACTATGGTAAAGTTGTTGCACCTAAGTGAGTGCTCCAGCAACATGGGATTTAATACTAATAATGACAATGCCGTAACTAGTCCAAATTTGAATCTATACCCGTCCATGGTATGAATAACCGCTGCACGAGATTGCAGATTGGCCGTTGGTAATTGAGAGCATCCAACGAGCAGTTCTTCGGGCAACAGCAACAAGCCGAGGAGTTCTCCTTCGGGACTAATGATCCCAAAAGTCTATTCCGGCATTGATTCTGGCTACGTAATGTATTTGAACTTCAAGATCTTGCCAGACTTTTGTTAGGAGCTGACCCTTGTTCGATGATCACAACACACTGCCATCTGGCAAGATCGACGCCTTCACACTGGATGGATGGCTATCACCTCTGTTCTATGCCAAGGGGCAGCTTTGTGTGTGTACTGGCACAATCACGCTCTTGGGCTTTCAGATTTAGCCGGCCAGATCGTTCTTTCATTGACGCTTCCACTCGTAATGGCCTGTGGGAGGAGTTGCATGGACAGGCGTCCTCTCCTGGTCTAGGCTGATCCTCCTTCCCTTACCGGGCGCCATGCCACTGTTCTTGGGCAGTGCCATGAGACGCAAAGGCACCTCTTTTGTGGCTGAACAAATTCAGGGGCACGTAGTAAGTAGCTCCTTGGCCTCATCACGCATCTTGAACAAACTAGATTAAACATAGCAAGGTTGTTTGGGTTGAGAGGCCAGATAAAAGGGCCTACCCCCCCCCCCCTTCTTCTAACATCATTTCATGCAGGTTACCCGTCCACTATTCAGTTCTCTCGGTCTTGCAAAATCATCACCGCCGTACATAAGGTACCAGTTGTATCATGCAGGTGAAGCACCTCACGTCACTCGTCCTCGCCGGCCTGGCCTCGGCGCAATCGCTGCAAGACGTTATCTCGCAGAACAGTAATCTCACCACCTTGGCCAGCCTCCTGAACCAGACAGGCCTGCTCGCCCAGCTTGGCAATGCGTCCAACATTACTGTCCTGGCCCCAAGCAACGATGCCTTCTCGGTTTTCCTGAACGAGTCGGCCACGATGGCACAGATGCAGGCGGACCCAGGCCTTGCCCAGGCAGTGTTGGAATACCACGTCCTAGCCGGCACCATCCGCTCGACCGACATCACCACGACTCCGACTTTTGCCAAGACCATGTTGACGAACATGACGTACACCAATGTGACCGGTGGACAGGTTGTCAAGGCGCAGGCCGTCGATAGCAATGTCGTCTTCACCAGCGGGCTCCTGATGCGCAGCAATGTCACGCAGGCAGATGTCGGCTTTGATGGTGGTGTAGTCCACGTTATTGATTCCGTACTCACGGTTCCCCAGAACGACAGCGCCACAGCTGTTGCTGCTAACCTCACCGCGCTCGCCGGGGCTCTGACGCAGGCCGGTTTGGTGGCGACCGTTGACGCAGCTATGGTCAGACCTCTCCCTTTCCTCGCTTCCTACACGATGGCCATATTCTATCCAGAATGCTGGACATGGACTGATGGTTCGTGTTAATACAGGACGTGACCATCTTTGCCCCATCCAATGCCGGCTTTGCTGCCATCTCCAACCTCGTCGGGTCGTTGTCCATGCAACAACTCACACAGATATTGACATACCATGTCGTGTTGGGCACTGTGGGCTACAGCACAACGTTGATGAATGGTATGACCATCCCAACGCTGGACGGAAACGCTACAGTCACGATCACGGTCGACAACGGCACCGTCTTTGTCAATTCGGCCGAGGTCGTTACCGCCGACGTGCTTCTGAACAATGGGGTTGCGCACGTAATCGACAAGTAAGTTTCCAAGCAGGATCAACTTCATCCACCCGTGTGTAGTTGCTTGCATTCCTGCCTTGGCTAACAATGCCGACAGTGTCTTGAACCCAAATAACACAGCTACCGCGAACCCGACTGCAACCAGTGACGCGCCTGCGTTCAGCGGTGCAGCTGGCGGCTCTGGTTCTAGCGTCCCTTTCACCTCAGCAGTTACGGCAACAGGTACAGCTGCCAGTACCTCCGCTTCACAAGGTGGTGCGGCTATGCAGACTGCTGCCGTGGGTGCAGCTGCACTGTTTGGTGGCGCTGCATTTCTGGCCAACTTCTGAGCTTTTCTGGAGATGTTTTCCTCAGTATGGGCATTGTCGCGCAGGGACGAAGATATCATTCGTGTCACTCACTCGAGAAATGCGGCGTTCTCAATCGATAATTTGATAGCCAAATGCGACTAAGTATTTTTATGATCGGTGCGGCACAGCGACTTCCAAGTAATAGTCCATCTGATATGTCGCTCAACATGCCCATTAGTCGTCCATACTTACGCCATAATCGCGGTCGCGATACAACGACCCAACAGGGACAGCACGACTGTCGGCAATCAAGCCGATCAACATCTGGCCAGCATCTTTTGTCTTGTTGTACTGGCGTAGAAGTTGGATATGCTCGTCGACCGTGACTTCTGGCTGCTGCCTACACAACACAGACGCACAGAAAGCTGTCAGTGACGCACAATTCCTGTCATGCTAACTTCAGTCGCAAAATAAGTCTGGACGCAACACACGCGCACCTGAGACCAGCTTGTTCTCTCTCTCGCTCTTCACTCCTTTTTGAGATATCAACGATACGATCGTCTATCTCCCCGAGCCTGACGCACTGTATGGGGAACACGTCAGATGCAAAGTCAAAACCGACCTCGCGTGCAGCCAAATCGAACCATGTCAGTCAGCACTCACAGCAGCGCTCAACGCAGACACATAGCGAACCTGTAAACGTCAGATGGTTCTGTGCCACGACGAAAGGACTGCTTGGATTGCTCACACTATCCGAGGCGTCTGCAGCGGATGCGGCCGTGGTCTCGAAATGATCTCCAGGAGCTGGACCAGTGATCTGAACAGTGCGCGCCTGGTCCCTTGTGCTCGTGGAACAGTCGATGGGGCCCCAGGCGAACGGGCATTTGGGCTCGTAATCACCCTTGTCTTGTTTCAGAATTCTGTCAAGACGATCAGTAATGACTATCAGCAAGCCGCCATAATCTCGACCATGAGACACTTCGAGACGAAGGTTGTCTCTGAGGCCTCTGATGAATTCAGCATCTGCGGAGGAAAGGAGGGAGGACGCTGGAGGCGTTGCTGAGAGGCTGGAATTCATGAATGCAAAGAGAAGAAAGGCTTGGCTTGCCTTAGCTCAAGAAGGAGAGGGTGGTAGATTGGCAGGCAGTGTGAGGAGAAGCACACGTCCTCGTTGAAGGCAGAGGGATCAAGTCAAGCAGATGTCAACGTGAAATCATATCGTAACCCTGTGAAAGAGTGACCCTTACCCTAACCCTGATTAAGTCTCTATCACCAGGCCAGAAGCACTTGACCACTACGGCCCATCTCAACCCAATCAACCACCTGGGCAACTTGCATTGCTGGTGCTGTATGTCCAAACTGATGTATCAACTACTTTTTTTGGAGGAAATATGCCTTCCTTGACATTGAGTGTTTTCCCAAGCAGAGCTTATACTGCATGTGCTCGCCAAGAGGCTTTTGCTCGTTCGACTGCCATCGTTCATCTGAGCAGCTCGCACTCAGCATTGCCGAAGGAATAATTGAATGAAAGAATACACAGCTGAACCTTCCTCAAATCATGGTACAGAGATCTAATCTTGTCACATCTTGCCCTCTCCCCGCTCCCCTGGGACAAGATCCGTCGGATGATGGTCCCGCTGGTTCCAATATCGATGAAACCTCGATATGCCGTCGCTGCGGGGACGGCAGGAGGGAAGTGACACTTTAGAGATATTATTCGGCAGGGTCTTCCGCCAGATATCATATGCTATGTACTATGCATACGACAATGTACAGTCGCGAGCCTCTTGAAAGGGGGAAAGAAGGGAAAATCCAGACCGAGCACAAGGCAGATCCAGGCCACCCCCGGTGTCGCTTTGATCAGTCAGATGAGAGGGCATGTTTAGACGAAGAAACCGTTGCAATGGTCTGATGCTATGGTACCAGTCGCTGTCGATCCTGACTACAGTAGAAAAAACCTCACTGGACGGAGCTCGAAGACAAGAAGATCCTCCGTACTCCGGAGTCCTGGGGAAGGCGAGGTCCCGATTTTCCCCCGGACGGGGATAACGGGGCTGTCGATATAATTGATGGAAGAACTTTCTACAAGAAAAAAACCGGGTGGAACCACACTATTGGAGTCACTCCACCCGCACAGACGACAGCCTGACGGGCCGACAGGAGACCACAGACCTGGTACTTCATTTTTGCTGCTTACTCTCGCATGCCTTGATAACACGTTATTGGGTCCTCTTGGTCTAGCTCCTTTTGTCTTTGCTTGCGGTCCGACCTCACCATTTACCACGCCAACAACCAGGAGGTTTTTGTGCTGTCAGAGAAGGTGGACTTACGCACGCAAATTCAGTCGGTCAGGATGGACATGGCCAGGCCAGTAACGGATGCCTCCAGTGTCAGAAGAATTTACCGCTCAAATAGGAGAAAACATTGCAGTGAAAGGGGACTTACGAAGAGGGAAAAGAGAAGGAAGGAAAAATTACTTGCTGTGGGATGATACGACGTTCGCATGTGCTAGAGGATCAGCCTTACGGTCGCCCCAGATGCGTCCCACCCGCGGTGGCCGTGTCCCCTGAGATGGCACGCTGCCATTCATCATACAGTACACATCATCTGCTTGAAGTCGGCTATCTCGCAACGGTCTTTTCTCCAGTCCTTCCTTTGTGATGGCATGTTTATATTTCTCCCTCGTCTCCCCTCCAGAGTTAACCTGCTCGTACCCACGCTCCCACCATTCAATTATCATCATCTACAACGCTCTGCTATAGTTATCACTTCCTCTACCGAGTGCTACATATTGTATACAAAAGAGAAGAGAAAGAGAAAGAGATCTCCATTCAACCCTTCAGATCATATACAAACATAATTATTATTATCATCATGGCCGTCCTAGGGCCCAAAACATACGCATGGTAGGACACACCAGTCACTCACTTTTATCCAGGGAGCTGGCTTCTCACTGATCTCACCTCATAGGTTCTGTGCGCTGTCTGCTGCGCTGTGTAATTCATATTATGGCTTTGATGCCTCGGTAGGTTCCCTACCAGGCTGTGGGGGGGGATCAAAAAGCCGACGAGGAAGCTGACGATTTCGACCTTCAGGTTTACAATGCGGTCCAGGGCATTGACAATTGGAAGGATTGGATGGGGGACCCCGGGGCCGAGACCATAGGCGGGGTGAATACGGCCTACTCTGTTTGCGCTATTGTCTCTGGCTGTGAGTATTCCATTTTCTCTGAAGTTTTGGATGCATCCTGGCAAGACCACATCTCCGAAGTATCCCTTCATGTCTCTGTTCTTATACTGACTATGATATTTTGTTCTTACCTTGTAGGGTTCCTCGCCGCCCCTTGTGCCGACTTTCTCGGGCGAAAATTCGCAATGGCCATTGGGAGTGTTCTGATCATGATCGGTGCTATTCTCGAGACGTTTACGAAGAGACATACACTGGGCATGTTCATTGCAGGGCGCGCAATCATTGGACTGGGCCAGGGAATCGCTCTCTGTAAGTACAAGAAATATCGCACACCTCTGGCTGTTTTGGATACGAAGACATAACAAAGCGCTCAGTCAGTGCTGACTCGAGGTCGTTTTCGCAGCTGCCGCTCCGGCATACATTGGCGAGATCACACCGCACAAAATACGTGGTATCGTCATGACCTTCTGGCAGGTCTGCTACAGCATCGGTCTCTTCTTTGCCTTCTGGATCAACTATGCCTGCACCAAGTACAATACGCGTCTGCCCAAGAACTGGGACTGGAGGATCGTGTGCATCTTCCAACTCCTCGTCCCTCTATACGTCCTCACAATTCTTCCTTTCTTGCCGGGATCTCCAAGATGGTAGGCCTCCATGCCGAATCTGCATTGATTTATGACTCTTTGGTCTTCAAGAAGTCTAATCATTAATTATTGCTTTCACGTTTAGGTACATCAAAAATGGCAAGACAGAAAAGGCCCGAAAAGCTCTACTCGCGACTAGACCTACCCCAGAAGGGGCCGAGGAGGAACTGCAATCCATCATCCAGGCCGTCGAGTTTGAAAAGACCAGCACAGAAACATCCTCGGGCTACTCCGCCCTGTGGAAGGACAGGTCTGTTCGCAAGCGACTGTTGCTCGCCATTGGCATGAATGCTGGGCAGCAGCTAACGGGCCAGGGCTCCCTCTCCACCTACTCGACCAAGATTTACGAGAAGGTTTTCTCATCCTCGTCCACCATCGCCCTGATCAACGCCTTGAACGCCACCTTCTCGATCTTGTTCTGCCTGAATGTTACATGGGTTGTTGAGCGGTGGGGTCGCAAGGTGTTATTTATTGTTGGCGGTATGTCGGACAAAGCTTTCTTCCCTTCACTGATAGAGATCGTGAAACTGACAGGCTACGTTTTCTAGGCATGGGTATGGCATGCTGTATGGTTAGTGTCTCCCTTCTCTCTTGTTCCTTTATTCCAATCAAGTATCTCAGAATTCTTTCTTCTAACTGATCCAATAACAGCTTATCGTTGCGACCGTTGAGACCCAAACGCCGACGGCAGCGGATGGAAGCAAATCGCACTCAGTCGGCGTGGCCATCGTCTTTCTCCTCTTCCTCTTCATCTTCTTCTACAAGCCTTCTTGGGGAGCCGTGACCTGGATCTGGACCTCAGAGATCTTCAGCCTCAACGTCCGCGCCCAGGGAGTAGGCATGGCAGGCCAGACACAGAACATCGCAAACGCTATCGTCCAGCAGTTCTTCCCGACCTTCCTGAACAACTGCGGCTTCTACGCGTTCTACAGTGAGTGCCATTCCCCAATTCGATTCCTGTAAACACAGCACTGCTGCCCATCATCATGGCGAGAAGCTAGAGAATAACGACGCTGACTCTCGGCTGTGCTACTTCTACCATTAGTGTTTGCCGGCATTAACTGCCTCCTCGTCCTCTATGTCATCTTCCTCATCCCAGAGACCAAGGGTGTCCCGCTGGAGGAGATGGACAAGCTCTTCGGCGGTGCCAATCACGTCCAGGCCGGCGCAGAGATACTACAAGAGGAACAAATGCAGGTCGACCAGCACAAACCCAAAAGCGATCATAGTAGCACCCACGGGGATGTTACCGCCAAACCTGAGACGGAGTTAGTCTAATTGTCAGTTGTGAGGCAGGTGTCCTTTACAAGTTGCTGTTGTTTGAGCAAGAGAAAATCGTATCTTCTAATTTTCCCTTTATATGTTTATTTTCTTTTTCCTTTCATAGAGAAACACAGATCATGTCACGTATCACGGGTCATTCGTGGAAATACTACTGCTAACGAGCGTTGGTGCGGTATATAATTCGTGGCAATGGGGTAGACAATAAGAGCTGGACTATCCACAAAGTTACTTGGTCAATGATCAATTTGACCCAATTATTAACATTATTTTCCCTTCACGCCGCAACACCAACGATATGCCAATGTCGCAGGCATCTACAAAAGGCTGCCCACAGCAAGAAATTTGTCTAAAACTCAAGGAACATCATGACCATTCAGAGATAGAGGTTGAGGTAAAATGTTGATCCAAAGGATGCCCATGTGCTTATTGAATTATTTACTGAAGCTACCTTAATTAAGTCCTTTCTTTAGGTCTGCTTTGATATCGTTGAAGTAGGCAATATGTACCCAGGCCTACCCCACAATGCTTTCACTTGAGCCTGCAATAGTTATCGCAGCTATAGAAGAGCGTGCGTGGTCCCTGATTTACTTGGAGGCAAAGCCCAGAGTGGGGGTGGTAGCGCCGTTGAAGACGACGAAAGCGGCCTTCAGGGCGACATCACCGAAGATGTTGATGCCGATGCCAGCGCTGGACTGGATGCCGCCAAAGCAAGACGAGCTTCCAGTGGAGATGGGGCCGAAATCCATGTAGTCTCCAGGGATCACAATGCGGGCAGAGCCGACGCCAAAGGTGAAGGAAGGCAGGGTAGCGGTGCAGGGGAAGACATAGCCACCGGCGGAAGAGCTGGACTTGGCACCCGAGACCTGGGCCCAGTAGGCCGACACAACAGTGGCAGGGAGGTACAGGAGGGTGGTGCCGGTGTCGGCAATGCCGTCAATGGAGGTCGACTTGAAGGCGCCGGAGCCAACGGCGTAGCCGGTGGAAGTCCACTCCCAGAACCCTTGGCTGGTCGAGACGGCGGTGTAGGTGATGGAACCCGTGTAGGCCGTGGTATCGATGAAGCCGAAGTTGTAGGTACCAGCTGTAATTATGAATAATTTTATATTAGTGGACAGTCTTCTCCAACAGAATTTATAAATAAATAAAAAAGAAAGAAAGAAAAAAGGATGTCACTCACGGGCATGGTAGCCAAGATCAGCTGTGAACAGAGGCGAGTTCAGGGACGCCTTCGCGTTGTCGAAGAAAGTCTTCTGGGGCGTAGGCGACACAGTGTTCAGGGTGCTGAAGGCCAGACCCAGGAGACCGTCAATGGTCGAGTCCTCTGTAAAGCTGGAAGAAACCTTCTTGGCCGACTCGACAGCCTGGCCCGTCACGGTAAGGCCTCCCACCGAGACGGTGTCGGTGTAGACATCGCCGCTGGAAGAGCTGCCGTCACCGTAGGAGATGGACCAGGTAGCCCCGGAGAGCAGCTTGGCGGTGGAGCTCTTGCTAGGGGTGTAGATGGTCTGCCCGTCAACCTGCAGTTTGGAAAATTCCCAATGTCAGTATTGCAGCCACAAAAAAGTCCAAGAATGTATGAAACAAAACACGGCGAGGGTTAACCAACCTCGGAGGCGGTAGTCTCGCTGCTGAAGACCCACAGATCCGAAGATCCAGTGTCAAAGTCCAGGTTCAGAGTCTGCGCAGGGGTGCCGATCTGAACCGGAGTGATGTAGGCATCGTCGAGGCTGTCGATGGGAGTGGTAGTCGCAGAACCGGTCGAGCGCTCAGTCAGGCCCGAGGTAGAGTTCTGAACGGCATCCTCCAGCCAGGTGGGAACCGGAACGCCGTACTTGAGGTACGTCTTCTTGACCGACAGAGGTCCGTTGAACTTGTAGTTGGGGTTGCGGACTTTATATAATTGTCAGTAAGGTTTTTTTTATTCTGCCTTGATGCACCACACAGAAGCAACTCCACTCACCTTGCTTGAACGAGTACTTTCCGGGGCCAACTTCAGGGTTAGCGTTGACGGGAATTCCAACGTGCTGCTTGGTAGGCGAGCTGAGAGCACCACCAGCCAACATGGCAGTCACCAAGGCGTTCTTGAGAGGGGAAGACATCTTGAAGGTTGCTGAAAGACCTAACTCTGGGGCAAGGTGATGGTGGTGGAACACGAAGGAGAAGTTGAAGAGTCGATGGCGTTGAGACAGACAGGAGATGTTCGAGCAACCGTCGAGGCATCTCTGTTTATATACATGTCTTCATCTGGCAGCACCTGTGCTCTCTTGGCCATATCGTATACTATAGACAACAGAGTAACATCGCGCCGCCAGGCTAGAAGCCAGAAGAAGGTCATTCATCCGCCAGCGGAGCCCGCATGGACGAAAGGACCACGGACCAATGATTCGAAATAAGTTCAATTTACCCCCCCCCCCCCCGCAGGCGGCGGATAAGCTTGTGAACCTCAGTTGAGAATTGTAAAGAAACTCGATCAAACAAGGGATCATTGGGCTAGTAACGCAGTCACAACGATTGGCTTGTGATGATGCGTGACCATAGATTGCCAGACTGCCTGGCAAAAGACCCGAGTCATTCGTCCATCCCTACACTCGGCATGTTGCGAACGATGTGACCGTGACAACGGCCCATGATGGCTGATGCTGCGCTGCTATACGAAGCGCTCACGATCACGCAACAACAGACTATTTCCCTCGGTCGACCAAACAAAGGTCGAGGAGCCGTTTTGCAGCTCAAGGGGATCGCCAGACTTATCGGCGCCAAGCAGGTGGGTTCTATGGATGAAGCCGGCCTAAGCCTCCCTCCCCCTTGTCCCTTCATCACCACTCTACTGTCGACATCACCTGGCAACACCAAACGACTTGCCTGATGCGGTTTAAGGGCGGCGGGCCGCTGATTCATTAGCTGGAAACTTTGAGGGGCCAAGCCTTCTAGAATATATCAGATATCACAGATTAGTCCATGGTCATGAGGTCCCCTGGTGAAAGACCAGTGCCGGCTGAAGGTCCTGAATGGGCAGGACGTTAAAGAGCCAAGCATGCAGAGCATGGGGCAAGGAGAATTAAGCATAAACCCTAATCTAATCTCCGAAATGACAGTACTGCCGAACCAGCCAGTCAGCCAGTCAACATCCTGCTTTTGGCCGGTTCTATGCTACACCCTTGACGAGGACAGTGCTACGTCGAAAGCAAAAGGGGGATGGGATGATGCTTGAGCCTCGGTACTGGATGAGGTTTGGCACCAGCTCAAGAGTCCCCATAATTGGTATGCTTGCCGAGGTTTTTTGGTTCTTGTCTTTTTAAGCATAGCGGCTGGCGTCTAAGCATGGTTCTCCTACAAGCTGTAGTATTGCTTGTGGATTATCATCCGTTCATGACAATCAGTGGGGTCCCAAAAAGGCATCATTGTCCCTTGTTGTTATTGAATTCGGATGGATCCGATGCTCCTGCATGAGACTACAAGAATTATGCCATTGACGAACAAGATAGATAGATACGGCTTCCTCTGCGCAGCCAGTCAGGTAGAGGTGGTCGTAGATGATTTGGAAGTGTTCTAGAAGATCGTATTTGCATTACTTAATGATAATGATATTGGCCATCTTATCACACCTCAATCGGCCAAATCCAATTCAGGATAGTGTCGGTAAATTCCCAAGCCGTACTTTTGACGCCTGTCACTCGCAAGGTATGCCTTAATACGAGGTCTCTCCTTCACAGCAGCATGGAGAGCAAATACGCCATCATAGTCGCCTGTGTCCTGCAGCTTCTGCATAGCCTTTGGAAACATGTATTGCAGCCCGTCTACACACTATTCGTCATTGCTACAGTGTCAGCCTGCTTCTTAGAGCACACGAGACTCTCGTATGGGGGCCGGGCATGTTGCCTTTCCTTTCCTTCTCAGGGCATCAAGCGTACCTGGAACAGCACCAGATCGGCATATGTCAGCTTGCCGGAGAAAAGCCAGGGCCCGTCTCCACTGGCCTTGCTCTTGAGCACTCGATTGAAATAGCCCAAGAACTTTGGAAGCCTGTTGGCGATATAATCCTTGCTTTTGCTCAGGCTTTCTTCTTTCTGGTCCTCGTAATACAGGCTAATTTCGTTGGACAGTGCAGCAGTCAGCATAGCAGCGGTGGATGGGACGGCGCAAGACCAGAAGAAGAAGGAGGGACGGAAGCAAAAGGCGCGAAACATTTACCTGGTAGCGATGGGATGATGACAGTCATGAGGCTCATTGCTCAGCCCATCTAGTGCGGTGAGGGTGAGCTCATTAACCACAAAGATGCCGTCCTCGTCTTCGTCGCCCGGCTTGGGCGCCAATCCTAGCTTCGGGCCAAGATAGAGCAGGATGTTGGGTGTCTGGTTGATGACGAGATCCCCGTGCTTGAGCATTGGAGGAGCCAACAAGGGAGGATTGAGATCGTCACCGGTGTGAGAATTGTCAATACGCGAGAGTACCTCGTTCACGCCATCCTTCTGGTGTGCCGTGTCGGTGTAGTCGGCACCGGCCTCCTCCAGGGCCAGGCGGACGTGCTCTCCGCGGCCTGGAATCCCTGGCCAGTAAATCAAGTTGTAAGGTGTGTCTTTGGAAGACTTCTGACGCTTCGCAGCAGGAATCGAGGCTGACATGGCGAGTCTGGTATCTGGCTGAGGATCGGATGTACTTGTTGGATATTACACCAGACTGTCACTGGCGGAGGTATGATGCGGCCCAAACAAAGACCTAGCCGACGATTATGAAGTGTTTTGTTTAAGCTGTGAGTGTGCAAGAGTTGAAAAGATGGAAATCCTTCCGCTGCAGCCGGCCGTGAAGCAATTCGTGCGGGGGGCTGCAGTATCATCATATGATATTACGTCACAACGGGAATAATATAGTTTCCGAGGCCAATTCGTCAAGTAAATACTCATGTCACGGTGTCTCGAAGACGAGGAGATTCATGTCGGCACCAGGGCCGTGGTGAACTAGTCTACTCCTCTTGCTCCTTCAGACAAGTTATTACAGTTATCGATGATTGTTTCGCTGATGAGGTTATTTCTATAAGGCGGCCAGCAGACCCAGGTGAGATTCTTTGTGAGAATTGAATGGTTGGAGCTTTTGAGGTGTCTCTCATAGTGTCTCGCTCGGTTTAATTATTCAAAGTTTCATGGAGTATATATCGTATGATGATCGTAATGATATTACGTGGCGGTAAATTCTGATTGTAGGGAACTGGTATGTGGTGGTTAGATGGTCAATCTATAATCAATCAAGTACCTGAATGAATGCTTACTTACACAAGCCTTGTGAAACGGCACACCATTACAGCGAAAGCCAGGTCTGTTTTATATACTGAAGCGTTCCGTCGAGGAAGGGAGCTCAACCTCATCAACAAGATTGACTACTGGAAGCTTGACAGTGCTCCCACCGGCACCTAATATCCTCATCCAAGTAAAGTTCCTGGTAATTATATGAGATGAGATGAGAACGAAGGTATCAAGAACTCGAGAGGAAACATTATTACCATGCACACCAAATCGATGCGAGAGCACATACATGAATTTTGTAGGCTCGCAAAGACATAGGAAATCGACAAACCTACGTACTTACAGAGTACATCATGAAAACATAGATAACCGATAAATGCTACGATGCCTCCGCAACGAACTGGATTGCACCATTCTTATAGCAGGTGGAGTAGCGGCACCATGATATTCCTTAGCGGCAACACTCTGTTCAAGCCACGCCCCGCACTGAGTGGCTTAATCATGAATTTGTACGCACGCAGGTGTTGCCAACATCCTTCTGGTGGTGAAACTGTTTGCAAGTCTAGGCGTGTTTTGGTGTAAGAATTAATGAGTGGGAACAGCGAGGCTGCAGGCAGAATTATCAACAACTTCATATCAAAGGAATGTCATTATTTACATATATTTCTCTTGCCTCGATCATATGAATTACATAGTACATGATATACTCATGACCCCTCCTAATCCCTACCACTGCAGACCCACAGGCCGAAAAAAAATGTTCACGACGGTAGGAGGTTTCTCCGGGTCGACTGTATCTGCCGCTCTGCGTACTGCTTGCGGTAGTCATCGATTCGACTAATACATTCAAATGACCTCAGTTAGATTAAAACCTTGGGTATCACATCTGCACCTCGGCCACTCGTGATCACTCACACTCACAAACAACTCGGGGAAGAAGCACCACTGTTGCCGCCTTGTCCCTTCAATCACTGATTCGCTTGGATCCCTGGTAAGTCAGTATCTATTGAGCGCTTGGACGACTCCTCAGACTCCCCATTAGACCTCATGCTTACACTCCAATTGAAGCCGTAAAATACAACACAGCTACACTCAACACCACACCATGCCTCTGCCGCCAGGAGTGTACCGTGCCGACCAGGTGGGGTCGTTCCTCCGGCCCAAAGCCGTCCTTTCGGCCCGCAACGACGCCGCAGATGGCAAGCTGAGTCCAGCCGCGCTGCGGGAGGTGGAGGACGAGCACGTCGCGCAGGTGGTCCAGAACGAGGTCGAGAACGGGATCCGGTCCGTGACGGACGGCGAGTTCCGGCGGGCGTATTTCCACGTGGATTTCTGCGTGCACCTCGACGGCGTCGAGCAGCAGGGCTACGTCTCCTCGACCAACATCACCAAGGTCGGCATGAAGTCGCCCCCGCGCCTCGTCGTCACGGGCAAGCTGGGCCACCCCAAGCCGATCCAGGTCGACGACTTCAGGTTCCTGGACGCGCAGATAGAAAAGCTCGGCCTCAAGGGCAAGGCCACCGCCAAGGTCTGCATCCCGTCGCCGACCATGGTTCACTTCCGAGGTGGGCGCGAGGCCATCGACAAGACCGCGTATCCCACCCTCGAGCCCTTCTTCGACGATCTCGTCCGCGTGTACCAGGAGGAGATTGCGGATCTGTACGCTGCTGGGTGCCGCTTTGTCCAGCTGGATGATACCAACCTGGCCTATCTCTGTGACGAGGGCATGGTGAGTTTTCTATGCACTGATCTTTCATTCTCCTCCATCATCCATTCATCATGTCCTGCCGAAGAAAATAATCACTACAGAGAAGAGGCATCAGGTCTCTGGACAAGGGTTTAATCTAGGAAGAAAACACCTCACTATTAGTATGGAGACTCATCTTATGTGCAGCTTGCCTTTCACAAGCAGCCATGAAGTTCGAGTTTCTACTATCTACAAGCGTGTTTCTCACTATTATCTCTTCTTTCCTTGCTTTTACCTCTCAAGATCCTTTCAGTCCCCTCCAACCCAGCTGACGCATTTCCAAACAGCGCAAGGAGGCTGCCACCCGCCACGGCGAGGACCCAGGCCAGCTGGCCGAACAATACGCCAAGATCATCAACGCCGCCATCTCCAAGCGGCCCAAGGACCTGACCATCGGCATCCACCTGTGCCGCGGCAACTACCGCTCCCAGTGGTTCGCCCAGGGCGGCTACGAGCCCGTCGCCGAGACCCTCTTCAAGAAGCTCGACGTCGACGTCTACTTTCTCGAGTACGACGACGCCCGCTCCGGCGACTTCAGCCCCCTGCGCCACCTGCCGGAGCACAAGATCGTGGTCCTCGGCGTCATGAGCAGCAAGACGCCCGAGCTGGACGACAAGGCCGAGATCATCCGCCGCGTCAAGGAGGCCGCTACCTACTGTCCCAAGGGCCTGGATCAGCTGTGCCTGTCCCACCAGTGCGGCTTTAGCAGCACCATGGAGGGCAATGATCTCTCCGAGGAGCAGCAGTGGGCCAAGGTCAGACTCCAGGTCGACATCGCCAAGGAGATCTGGGGTGAAGACACGTCTGTGTAGATAGGAACCAGTGCCTCCAGCATCATGTCAGCTGCCATGGGGTGCAAGTTGGCCAACCATAGCTGTCCGAGCGTGGCTCAATCATCATGACTTTGAACCCGTCGTATCACCTTCATAGTCTGTCCTGCTGTAGTATTCTGGCCTAAGGCGCCAGGTTTTGCATACAACAGACCCAACAACACAGCAAGCACGATAGCCGGGCTTGTTACAGCCGCAGCCAGAGTCAGTCAGGGCCAAGGTAGATCCAATCTTTTGTCCGTTTACTATCTGCCTACGTGGAACTGTGCCTTTATCTGCAAACAACACCGATGCAACTCTGGCATCAGTCAACACGTAGCCACTGTCTTCAAGACCAGTGGGCTTACAGGCGCCAGAAAACAAAAAATCTTATAACGCCAGCCACCCATCCTCTAAAAGCCGCCCACAGAGCGCCCGAATCAGATTTTACCAGAAAATATCACAATCCTCGATAAATTTCCATACCGCCGCTTCAGCGCGCCGACCTTCTTCTCATAAGTCTCACTCCACCTGGCGTCTGATGGGCACAGGTGGGGCGGGCTTCTTGGCCCTGCTGGGCGGAGGGGGCGGCGCCTTCTTCACGCCGGCAGAGGTGACGCTTGCATTGTTGAAGTTGTTGTTATTCAGGTTCGTGCGGCTGGAGCTACCATAGCTCGTAGCGGGGCTGGTGCTGCCGGGAGGCGTGTCGCTGCTTGCAGTGTCATCATCATCGGCAGCAGCAAAGACATCCATGGCCGAAGTACGCGCAGTCGGCCGGAGCTGGCCGCGCAGGGATGAGATGCTGGGTTGTGGCGGGGGCGCGATACTGAGCGGGGTGCTCGCTGTGGAGGTCCGCGACAGAGAGGCGCCAAGAGACCTCTCGCTCTGGTAGGTGCTGGACCTAGAGATACCGGGACGCGGTGGAGGTACGGGCTCCTGGGCAGATGCAGCGCTGTTGACACTGATGCGCGATTGGGAGCGGATGGGGGCCCGCGCGGGTTGGGCAGGCTCATCGTACTCCCCATAGTCGGTGCGACTATTTACCCTGCCAAAGGACTGGGCGGTGTTGGACCTGCTCCTGGCCGAGGGTCTGCGCATGCTCCCACAGTCCCTCTCGCTGCCATTTCGTGCGTATGGATCGGTGGGCGAGGGGGAAGCGGCAGTCCAGGTGGCACGCGTCTGGCGGAGGGCTTCGGCGCAACGGTCGTGATAATCGAGCTCGACGTCGAGGAAGCGGGTCAGGTCACGAATGCTGTCGGCCTCGGCGTCCTTGATGTCCTGCATGCGGCGCAGGACATCCTCGTTGGTCTCCTCGTACTTTGCCTTTGCGGAGCGGAGTTCCTCCTCGAGGCGGAAGTCGTCGCGCCTAGCCTTCTGCATCTTCGTTGTGGAGGCGTCGAGGGCGAGACGGCGGGACTCGAGCTTCTTGCGGGCAGCCTGTCCTCCCGGAGACAAGATTAGCCAGAGGCATGATGCAGGCGAAGTCCGGGGCGGTGCAGAGAAGAGAACTGTTTTAGAAAGGAACTAAACAACGTACCTGATACTCCTTCATCATGGCAACGGATCTCTCGAGGGAGTCGAGCCAGTATCTGGTGGCGTCGTTGGCGTATTGCTCCTGGAAATGGGCAACCTGGTCATTGGCACGGCCCATCTCTATGAGACAGTTTCCAAACTGGGAGTCTGGGTCGAAATCCTCGCCGTGTGTGATCATGGTACGGCTGAGAACAGCAGTTGGCACGCCCTTTTCACCGAGAAGACTATCGCGGTGGGCGAGCCATTTGACGTAGGCATTCATGGTGGTCTGGAGCTTGACCATGCCTGAAGAAATACAAGAGCAAGCCTATCAGTCAGATTCGTCCATCCTTGATCAATTTGGTGGTGGGAGTGGTAGACAGACCATCAAATCGTAAGGCCATCTCCATCTCGAGCATCTTGAAGTCGTCCGTGGTTCCTGTCCGGGCTTCATTGCCCATCTTCTCGCCAGCCCATTGGAAGGCGCGGTCAAACTTTTTGGTGAAATTCATGTTGGGCGTGCGTGTGTGTGGTTGGATATCCTGATATCGCCTCGTGGGGAAAGGGGGGAAGAGTATTGTATATCTGGTCGGATCGAGTCGAGCCGGGTCGAGAGCTTCCGAGTTAGGAGAGCTCTTTGGAATGTGTGTGTGTATGCGTGGTATGTATGTATGTATGTATATACAGGCCCGTCGAGGGAGGAGGAGGAGGCAGAAAAGAAGAAGAAAAAGTCTCAAGCCGGTGAGTGAGTGAGTGTACGTAAAAAGTATGTAGTTGTTGTATATACCAACGAAGAGAATTGGAGCCAAGAAGAGAAAGGAAGGCCAAGAGAGGGGACAGACAAGGGCGACAGAACCAATCAATGAATCAGTTGATCTACCTGGTCAAATCAAAACCCCCCAACAGAAAGAGAAGAGTGGCAACAAGACGACAGACCAGAAAGGCAAGGACTGGAACGAGGAGGTCGAAACGAAGGGCAGGGTCGAAAGGTTGGACAGACCGGCAGCCGCGACCTTGTGTGTGATGTGTGACCTTGTCCCCGTTGGGACAGTAGTGGAAGTGGTGGTTGTACGGGTGGGAAGGTGCGGTGGAAACGTTCATTCCAGGTAAGCCTCCCCCGGAAGGCGCCCATGCCAAGCAGGGTTATCACTGCAGTATGGCCATAGCGTGATGTGTACCATGTACCCTGGATCATACCAGTGTATTGCGGCGTCTGTCCGTACCGTTGTACAACTGTACAGTATCACAGTAAGTCTTTCCTCTTGCCCTTCACCAGGAGATTGGCCCTACGCAGCATGACCCTTTTTCGCCCACCCCACCCTCCTCCCTTCCCCTGGTCGGCAGGTTGCGTGGGCCCTGCATCGTCATCTTGATTCTTTGATCTGGGGGAGAAGCGCTTGGGGGGGGGGGGGTTGCAGGCTCAGCCACTCGGGTCCCCTGAAAATCATACCAAGAGGTTTGGCCACCTGCAACTTGAACTGTTGGATAGCCCAGACAATGAATTTGATAGCGATGATGATCATACTGACTTGCTCACTTGCTTCATTTAGTCTAGACGACTATGGTATCATGGTAGTACGTGCAGTAGTACATACAGTGCCAGTGCGATGCAGGAAGCATGAGGAGATATGCATATCTTTTGTCCTTGGTGGCCCTGCAGACAGACAGAACCCGAGGGGGCGGGAAATGTATGTACTATGGCAGTACTGAGATCGGAGCTGTATGCATTCATCTCCATGCATACACACTTACCATTCGACATATCAACTGATCAAAACCCAACAGTAGTCCCTTGTCACCACAGCCCATTCCTCTAACACATGTTGCATGCACATAGTGTATAAAAGATCTATCCTTGGTGATTGATCTACCAATTGACGTCACACGACAGGTCTCTGTCTCTCTCTGTCACTCTAGAGATATTCATCCCTTCTTTTTTTCGCTCCCGGTTGATCAATCCTGGTTGCATTCATGCGGCACACATACCCGTATCGAGATGGCCCTGGTATGGCTCGTACCCATCTCGTGCTGTAAATGCGCATGTGCCGTACGGAAGACTACACACCATAGCACATTTCCCCCCTTTCGCACTATGGCCTGGTACGTATCTCGCTACGGAAGCAGTGCGTACTCGAGTACGTGTACATACCATACCAAATTCAAGCCCCCTTCACTTCTTAATTACTCGGCCACTCCAGTGCCGCCCGTTTCCAAAATAGAACAACACACATGCGTGTACAACAACAGCATCGCCACACAATTGGAATGCCATGAACAGACCAGCGCTTCGCGATTCATTCTGGAGAGTAGCAAGGGAGGGCAGAGGAGGCCACGAGGCCCACGCGAGCTCGTGAGGTGCTCCCTGTCACGAAACAATGGCCCCATCTATCATAGTACCCACCCCCCTTTGGGTGGCCTAGACCTTCTACTGCCACTACCATAGTGTTTTGTTTTGGCTTTACGATGTACTACGGTACATATTTCAGCGTCCGGCGTCCGGCCAGAGCCAAGAGTTAGAGGACCCCAAGTTCTGGACCCCTCCAGCGCGCCGTCCGTCAGTGCATGTGCAATACTACCACCTACTAAAAAGTGTGGGTGGGTGGGCCTTGTACCCAACCGCCGGCCCCAGGGCCGCCCATTAACAATTCACGAGCCGCCCCAAAAAAACGAGAGATCCACGTTTCACCCTGAAAATAGAAGTGCCAATCAATCACCTACACTGCAATACTAGCCAGACTGACTAGCTGGCATAGTATGTATGACTTGTGTCGTACGGACAAAGCACAGGATACAGTAGCACATCACAATCACTCACATCCATCTTTTGCGGACAAAATACTATTACATGCTATGTGTCAGGTTTGGAACGTGGGGCCAAGTTACAGCAACGAGGACACGATGTGGTCAGCTTCGTACTGAAAATATGTACTATGTACGGTATTTGGGCTGACGTCTGTTTGATGTGATTTGGCTGATGAATATCCATCATCTCATCTTTGTTCCACAGCACTCTCGTCATCCGGGCCAAACTGGACACTAGTCTGGCCTCAAACCTCGCAGAACTTCTCGCCTCCCTTCTCAGAACATGAGAGATCAAGAGAGACGAGGAGGGAGAGGGCCTCTGTACTGTAGGAGGACTTGCTGTGAACCTCTTCACCATCCAGGTAGGCAGATCGTGGGACAGTGGAGTCAGTATCATCAATGTTTCTCCCCTTCTTGCCTGTTTAGTAAAAAGGCTATTATGTCCTTCTGCTTCGGGAAAGTCTTATGCCGAGGATACCCTCCGGCCCCAGATACTTCAGTTGCTAAGAAGGCTGCGTGCCGTGTTGAGTGGTGGTCACGGCGAGGGCACAAGAACTCGGTCAGACCAGGATATCAAGAACCTGGAACCAGATGCCTCTGTCTTCTATTTGCCCAAGTCAGCAGCGCAACCCACCTGCATTCATGAAAATCGCACAGGAAGGACCTCTGGCCTGTTGTCCCGTCAGATAGGCGTTCAGCCTAGGCTCGTGTCATAGTAGAGCTTGGGCTCGAGCCCTTGGTCGGTTGCAGGACACCACTCATCGGGTCGATCCACATGCAAATATCAACCACCACACGTGGCCTCACAGAGGAGGTCCAAACGGATCGTCCCCGGCCACTCTGCGCCGCTTAGACTCCCGATCAGCACTACCTTTGAGCGCCTCAAGACTCCCGCCGAATACGGCTCCGTCATCTTCCACCGCGCCTTTGGCACTGGCCGTCTCCTGTTCACGGAACTCCAGTCTCTTTTTGTGCAGCCCGATCAGGTCGAACCGGTCCGGGTCACGACATCGCCTGAGCTTCTTATTGATCGGTTTCACCAGGTTGCTTGCCTCGGCCTGTAGTCAATTGTCAGTGCCTGTTCAGCTCCACATGTCTTGCCAGCTTGTCTATGTACGGGATGGGTAGGCCTCACCGTTCCCCAATACTCTGTCATGCGCTCCGGTGGCTCCTGCAGCAGCATCTCCTTGCACGCCTGGACTGTTGCGAGTGTCTTCTCCTTGACCATCTGACCAAAAATAAGCGCGGTGTTTTGCAGGCCTGTTCCTTTTGCGTTGGCTCCTGAGCTCGGTGTACTCGTTCCACTCTCGGTCGAAAGCCGTTGGGCGAAAGTGGCCTCTATCACTCGCTCGAAGAGGCCGTGGTCGGCGATGGACAGTGCAGCGAGCATGATCTGGCTGGGTGTGTAGTGGAAATATGCATCCGTAACGATAGGGCTAAACTTGAGGATCTCGCGTGCTCGGCTGTGAGCTTTCTTGATTCTGGCGTCCTATGATGCCGCGTACAGTCAGCAACGTGTTCGGGCACGTGAACGCAAACACAGACACACGAGCGACAGCAGGAGGAAGGCGGTGCAAAGAGACAGAGAGAGGGGGGGGAGAAAGAGAGCCTACATCGATGTCGCCAAAGGATCGCAACTGCATGATAGTGCCCTCGAGGGCAATGAAGGGATGCCTGACATCAAAGGCAAAGCGAATGCCTTGACATAACAGGAATTCACCGGCCAGAATCTCCTCGCCGGTGGTGTTGGGAAACTTGTTGGCAATGGTGCTGACGCGTGGGTAGACATTTTCGGCCTTTGCACCAAAAAAGACACAAGTCTTGAGCATTTTGGCGGGTGGATAGGTCATGACGCTGTGGGTGACAAAGAAACGACGCAGGAAGATGGCGGCGGTAGCCCGTATCTCGGTAGGCAGCTGGCAAAACTCGGCTGCGCGCAACGTCTCGACGGTGTAGAAGCGCAGGAGGTGCTGCTCCTCGGCAGGGGAGAGGAACTCGGGTAATGATGCGGCTGAAGGTCTGTCTGACGCAGAAGACGATGCGACGAGGT
Organism: Cryphonectria nitschkei; assembly: GCA_006503525.1. Lineage (NCBI taxonomy): Eukaryota > Fungi > Ascomycota > Sordariomycetes > Diaporthales > Cryphonectriaceae > Cryphonectria > Cryphonectria nitschkei. Next base: position 25,799 of record LAZJ01000367.1, on the reverse strand, counting down.
CGATAGGAACATCAGCGGGCGCGGTGGAGGTGGCATTGGAAGTAGGAATGGGCGTATTGGACCCGGACGCGTTGGCAGAGGCGGTGGCCGAGATGGGCACGGAGGAGGAGGCCATCGATGAGAGGCGTTCAGATATGTTTTGCCTGGCGAGGCTGTTCGTCTTGGCGCGTAGGTCGGCGAGCTGGGCAGGCGAGTATGACCACAGTCGAAACTGGGTTGACTGGCGATACCGCTCGTCCTCGGTGGCAGTGGCCATGACCATTGTGAGCAGTGGTGCTGTGAAACCAAGGCGACCTCAAGATCACTCTAGATTGGAACTGAACAATGGCCGAGGTGCAGACAGGAAGCTAGTCGAGGTCAAGGTAGATCCAAAGTTCTCCCCTTTAAACAATTTCTTAGAGCATCCAGAAATAATGAGCGATCCAGCGCCAACTCTATCCCCTTCCTTGCACGTTTGCGTTTTTGCGCTTGGTAGCCTTGTTGCCGCTTCATGAATTTCGTCGAATAATTAGATCGATGCTGGGTCGCGATATCCGCGAGAGGGTTCAAATGCGGTATGACAGCAGTAAAGCTCTTGCCGGCTCAGCAGGCGGCAGTGTCGGCCCGCGAAGTTGCCTGCCGGTACCTGTGCACCCTATATAGTCCCTGAGGCCTCTAAGTAGCAGTATTGAAATTAATACCATGTTTCTACTTATATTTATATTTTATTTTTCTTTCTTGAAAACTGTATCATGAGGGTTTTTAAGTAGTGTAGCACAATATATTAGTGACGAAGTTGATTTTAGGCAAGTACGTGTACGTTATGAGTGAACCAAGTTCAATGGGTACTGCCGTGTAGCACGTGCTTGCTGCAGGTAACTCTGTTTAGGTACAGGGGATTGAATTAGCAGCTTCCTCGCTGATCATGTACCACACGCATTCCATGCACAGCGAATATGGAATCCTTTACCATTGGAACTGGGGCCTCGATATACACACAGAGACTCTTGCCAGCCATCCTAGCCGCTGAGCAAGAGATCATCTTGGTAACGTGCTATTGGGCCCAGTCCAAGACGCTGACAGCTCTTTGCGATGCGCTGGTGCAGCTCGCAAGGCGACGCGAAGCACAACAGCAAAGAAACGTTATCGAACCTTTGCGACTGCGCATATGTTTCTCTTCTCGATCCCTCTTGCAAAAACTCTTTCACACGTCTTCCAGCGATGGCTATGTGTATCCTCCATCGACATGGACAGACAAACTGGGGCTGCCGTCACCAGAGGTCTTCGCCGCCGGCGTGATCGACATGCAGGTAAAGAGCCTCTTTTACCTGCCATTCAGCGTGATGCACCCCAAGTTTTTGATCGTGGACCGCCGACGTGCATTCCTTCCCAGCTGTAACATCAGTTGGGAGCCGTGGCTGGAAGGCTGCTTGGAGCTTTCGAGGAGGGCAACACAAGATGATCCAATCGATGGCCTGCTGAGGTTCTATAAAGGGGTCTGGGAGAGAGATTTGGACCCGGCACTCTTCAGGCCACAGATACTGGAAGCACGGACAGAGGGGCCTTGGGGGCAGTCCACCTCCCCCATCATCATCAAATCTCCCGCGGATACATCAGTCGACCTCTCAGGTATCGACGTATCCCCTGCTGCTGTCGAGTGGCTTCCCTCGTGGCACACTCGGAACCCTTCGTTCTGTTTATTTCCCTGGCAGACTCCTAAAGCGCCAGAAACGCCTCTCAACACAGCCTTGTTACGACTTTTTGAGAATGCAACCAGGAACGTCGTTTTATATACACCGAACCTAACCTCTCCCCCGGTTCTCTCGGCAGTTCTCCAAGTATTGGCCCGCCGTGTGGACGTCCATATCGTTACAAGTCGGGAAATGATGGTCTGGGAGCAGGTGTTGACCGCCTGGACGACAGCAGAGCGATGTATCAGAAGTTTAACCAGGAAATACACTGCCATGTATGATGGTGAAGTTCGTCAAAGGCAACGTTTACCGAATCAAGCAGAATCAGACGACCTTGGCGACCTCGAGGCTCAGGCTACTGGTCGTGGATCGCTCAGAATATCATACTACAGGCCCGCGAGCAGGGCTGTAGAGGGAGAAGAGGAGGAGCCCATGCTTTCCCATTTGAAAATGAGTATTTTCGACGGCGAGCATACCGTGTTGGGCTCAGGCAATATGGATCGAGCAAGCTGGTTCACGAGCCAAGAACTCGGCATAGTGATTCACGGAACTGCTTTTGCCACTGTAGTGAAGGACACCGTGGACCGAGCCCTCGAAGCCAGGTTGGATCTGGTCTTCCCTGCACATCAGTAAAGTTCCTTGATTGGACGCTGGCTCATGGCACTTCTATTCTTTAGATAGTATCTGCAGGCTAATACTCCAACCTTGCTATATGTATCGACAGCGCGAACAACTCAAACTATGTACATGGAGAAGGAAAAGTAAGAACATCACTACTAATTTCCGATGGTGCGCTTCTTCCCATAGGAAGAAACGTCTAGAAAGCCGGGTTGGCATTCGTCAGGAGTTGCTCAAAATAGGCCTCGAACCATGTCCCAGCCTCTGGAGCAGGCTGAAGGGCGTCCGAATACCCGCAGTGATAGTCGTACCGCGGAGAGCTTGTATTGCTCGTCCCGTCGCACTCACCGCCGGGCTTCACCCAGACGAAGGCATCCTCAACTGAAAGACCAGTGCTCGTGGTTGGGCGCGTGCCAAACCCAGTGCCGAGGGCATTGCACCAATCTCCCCACTGGGACTGTCCTGTCGGCTGCTTGCCGGAACGGCTCTGATCTGTGATGAAGTAGGCATTGAAGCCGGCTGAAGACAAAAGGGGCTCGAGAGCCTGTACGTACAGGCTCTCGTCGTAATTGGAGTCACCTGATCATAAGAATCCACGTCAGCAAATAATTACACGCTTCATTTGTGGTTATTGTTTCCTTCTGCTGACCTTGAGTATAAGATGGAGCACTGGACAGATTCCAGGCGTTGTAGTTAGCCACGTTGGTAGCGAGCCCTCGGACGGCGGCAGGGCTGCTTGCGTTCTTATACACCTGCGCGAACAGAGTTGCGGCAGGCTGCAGGTTCGCCGACCAGCCGAGCCAGCCTGCATGGCCGGCATCGAGGTACATGGCAACATTGGGGAGATTCAGCGTCTCGATGGCGTAGTTGACGCACTCGTAGTAGGCAGACTGGGCGTTGGCACACTTGGCCACGTTCAGGTTGGTGACCATGTTGGCAAGGGAGTCTGGCTCGACGACGAGGATGCTCCTGACGTCGCTGTACGTCGTGAGCTGGGTCTTGATGGAGTCGATGTAGGCCTTGTAGTTGGCCACGCCGTTGTCTGCAATGCTGTACTCGCCGTTGGAGGCGGCGGCAGCGCAGTCTCGGTCCGGAAGGTCGTACACGACGAAGAGGCCAGCGTATGGGGGCGAGGCGCCGGCTGCGTTGGCAGCACGAATATCTCCAAGTGTCTCGACCATGACAGTCGGCACCTTCGCAGCAGTATCACTTTCGTGCAGCCAGTTAGTCAACCTTGCGTGGTAATTGCGGGTATTTGAGAGGCAACAAATGGAATTCCAGTTCCACTCACAGCCATTGGAACGTCGGCACCTTGGCCACCTCGGCGGCTTTTGTGGCCATGGCGCCAGTCAGCGTGGCCAGGGCATTCGCCGAGATCTCAGACGCATAATATGCGTTCGCCCACTGTTGGACACCACTGAAGGGATTGCCGCTGTATGTGGCTGTAGTGCTGGCTGCCGGTCCTGCGGTGGTGGCACTGGCTGCAATGGTGGTACTAGCTGGTGCTGCCAGCACACCAGTGCTACTCAGAGCGGCTGCCAGGAGAACTCGTTTCAAAGCCATTGTTGCTATATCTGTTCTGCACGACTCAGATAGTGCGAGATTGTGATTTTGTGACAGTAACGAACACTAAGAATCACTGAAGTACGAGGGCCGTCAGTGTCATTTTATACAAAAGAATTTATCGCACCCGCCTCTGTTGTAATTAAAGGCCCTCTTGAATTCAGCCGAGCATCGGCCACGACTGGAGGGATTTCCTTTTTGAGTTCGAGATGATCTCTTCTTCTTTTGGTCTGCCTCCTCCCAAGCGTTCGCTCCCCTGCACGTCTGGCTTGCGATTGCTGTGTCAGTGGCTCCATGATATTGGATTGTGATATGCCTAAATGCAATACATTCCACCATAGTACGACTGGAAAAGGCTATACCATATTCAACCCCAGTCGTGACGCAGGAACTAGGCAAGATGTTCCGAGTTTCACCGGAACGGTTAATTAAGAAACGGATGCCACATGCATATTACCGTGCAAGGTCAGGGTGGTCCTGGGCGGCAAACTTGGAGCGGATGACTAGGAGAGCAAGCAATCAGCGCAAGGTCTTGGGTTGTCTAGCCTGTGCAGTAGCTACAAGTGACAGCAAGATCGGTCCGTAGACTCTTGACAACCTGGTTAAATGAAGGATCGCCGAAACATCTTTAATAAAAAGTATAGTAGCCTGCATTGGCCTCAAACCGCATGGCTTGGCATTTCTAACTTACTTTAGACCAGGGTCGCCATCCATATTAAAGTTACCATACGTGGTCATCAACTAATCTCGGAGCCTACGTTCCTGACATACCTGAACCGCCCAGCTTTCCAGCAGGATTGTGGATCAATTATGAGCATACGTTGAAGCCAAGTCGCCTCATGAGGGATTGTCGAATGGCTGGGCTTCATACTTCCTCACCAACAATTGTTGGAGGAGCAAATTATGATTCATCCGAAACCTATGTCGCCATTCTGAGATATTCTATAGCTGTCACTCAGTGATACTCTGCGAGGCTTCCCTGGGTACTTTCGAGGGCACTGAAGGAATGAGATCTGTGACATCAAGTCCAATCATGGCTCTGCCTCGATTTGTTTTTCCATTTTCTGGCGGATAATGTATCACGCCTGGACGTCATACAATCTGATAGTGCAGCGAGCCGTTTTTCTAGTTTAACATAAGATTATATTGAGGCGGTGCCAAATCTTTTCTTTCTTTCCTTCGCCTTAATTATGTTCGTCCCATGAGGCCTAGTGCAGGAGTTTAACTTGATGTCGAAAATAGTGTTGGGTCCACTCCAAATCAACTGAGTAAGTACGTACAAGACAATCTGTTGATGCTGGCCCGGATAGACTTGTCCAAGCATGGCTGCCACTGACCATTCTTGGCAACAAGCTATACTTGAACACTTGAGTAGTAAGTGAAAGAACATAAGACGATTTCTCGGCTCTCTCTTCTCTGTTAAGGAAAAGGCTAGACAATCATTTGCAAAAAGGGGAGGAAGGGAGAGAGAAGAAGAAGAAGAAGAAGAAGAAAAAGGAAAGGCATCAAAAATATAATGAGGGTAGTCTGTGTTCTATTCTACAAGATCGCACCATATTTGCGACTTTTCTTACAATACGCAGGAAAAGGCAAGGCAAGTAGGGCTAAACTCCGCTTGTTCTTAATGAGCTTACGCTCTTACATTAGCTCATAGAAGTGAATATATAATCCTTTCTTATGAGTTGCAAAATAACCAGCCTTTCCAACTAGGTAAGCTTGAGTACATCACCTAGTCTCCTAGCCCGAGATAGGATATATCATTCACGATGGCACCAGAGGTGTGAGCTCCTCCGCATCCGATTCTTCCCGAATCCATCCTGCATGGGAATAAGGGATATAAATCCGATGTGATAGCCTACATCTAGCACCCGGATATCCATAATTCATGGTATCGTTTTCTTCAGCAGTTCTCGAGATCACTATCGCCAGACCAGGCTGCACCAACAACGTGAAGATGAAGGTACTCGTGCTTGGCCCGCCCCGCACTGGGACTCAATGTAATTGAACACTCAACCCTGAACACATCGTCACACGAGCTAAAATGATTGCAGCCCTGGCAGATGCTCTCGCTTTGCTAGGCGTCTCGCCTGTCTATCACATGAGAGACGTCGGAAAGAGCGGCCATCAAAATCTGTGGATACAAGCCCTCCAAGCAAAATACGAAAGCATTGGAGACAAATGGGGTCGACAGGATTTTGACGAGCTATTTGCCGGCTATGAGGTTCACAGATTCCACACCCAAGTCCCGCGAGGGTGCAGGAGGCGTCTTGCTGACATGTAGAATCACTCAATCCAGGGGGTTTCTGATTTTCCCGCCGCGATCTTCCCGGAGGAGCTTGTCAAAGCGTACCCGGAAGCAGCCATCATTCTAACCACACGTTCTGAGGACGCTTGGTACAAGTCCATGATGTCTACCTTGTGGCATGCGCACTCCAACCGACCGGCTGTTAGCACTTCTCGCATGGCACCGCTCTCTGAGAAATACCATGCACACTGTTGGGACGATGATTTCCCTGCCAACGGGCGCAAATACTATCAGGAACACAACGATAGAGTCCGCAGCCTTCGCGAAGGTCGAAAATTCCTAGAGTATGACGTGAAGGACGGGTGGGGTCCGCTTTGCGAATTCTTGGGTGTACCAATTCCTGGCGAACCTTTTCCCCGCAAAGATGATTGGCTCGAATACAAGCAGCAAGTCGTGGAAGAAGAGAAGACCAACACCAAATGAGAGTAGAATAAAAGAGGTTCAAGATGGGACATCCCTCGGATCATCAGGGTCAATGCCAACATACGTGGTTATTGTTTGTCATGCACATGACTTTGTCAAGATTACTTTTTACTTTGAATAGTCCCAAAAAAAACTTGGAAGTTGTCAGCCTTTTATAATCTATGCAATGATCCTCTATATGAGTAGTGCTGTTTGTCAATAATGATCCTACAGTGCACACCTTTCATATTATATCATTTGCTTGATCTGACACTCAAAACAATCTTAGCGAAGGAGGCTGAGAAATGGCGATTCTATATTGGTTCCCATGAACAGAATATCAACTTTTAGCTCGAATATAAATCAGACTGACGATTCTTCGGCGCCCCCCCCCCACCCCTTCTTCTCACCTCAAAAGAAAAGACATGGTTTCTAGGAAATGGGCTTGTGAAAGACCCTTTCTATCCTAGCTCTGCCATATAAATAAGCCACTAAGCCTAGTATAGCTACTCTAGAAACCTTCCTTTGTTTACTTAGATAGATTCAGTCTCAACTTGCCATTCCCACTCAAGGTTCCTCGGCCTGCTGCCTCGTCTTAGGCTCTCATTTGCCACCACCTCAACAGAACATCCAACCCCCAGTCCCAACAGCCAGTGTGGCGAAGCTTGACTCCTCGGTACTTGTATAAAACCTCCTTCAAAATCCAGATGTGGTAACTGCCCGATAAGTTGCATACTTAAGTAGCCATGTAATTAAAGAGAATCATCTCTCAGCCTTATCAAGTCCTGGCTCAGTTCCCCCTCTTCGAAACACAATATCCAATTCTCTGACGACAAATGGCGACCACTAATTCCTCGTAGCGAGCCTTGGAGAAAGCTAATAATACTTTCAGAAAGCGTTTGAAAGATGAGAAGCTGTTTGTGGAATTGTTGAAAACTACCAGTGTCACAGAAATTTACGAGGCCATTGAACAGCTGCAGGCAAAGCAGGACGCCGAACGTCGCATACGGCGCCTTCATAAGATCAGCACATTCCTGGAGAAACTTTCGGCCTGCGCCGACGCTATTCACACATTCGTGCAAGTCAAACCAGATATAATGGCTTTGGTCTGGGGTCCTGATCGTGTCTTGCTGGTTTGGGCTGACAACGTCACCAAGTTCGCCGACATCTACAACGTGTGGGAAGGATTTTTTTCTCGACCCCGATCGCGGGCTGAAATTGGCCTATCCTTGCTATTCAGGGTTCAACGCAGCGGCGCGAAGGTATTGGGGATACTCAAGTTTGGTAGCCGACGTGAGGACGACTGCTAGTCGCTCCGCCCTCTTCTCTAACTCAGCCTTGAACGCGGCCAAAAAGAATACCCTGTTCGAGGATCGGCTTATTCAAACGTGCCGCTGGCTTGCCAACGATGTCCTCGGTGGTAAGCGTCTAGATAAGGTGTCTTAAGCTGTATACTACGTTAGCAAATCTGGCGCAGTCCTCCAACCATTCCATTACACTGGCCGCGGAACTCTTGCGTCTCGAGGCCCCCATTGACTTTCCGAGGAAAGTGATCATCGACGTTCCCAGTGTCAGCTCTGGCAGACCTCAGCAGCGGAAGCAAGAAGAACAGACAAACTCCGACAACAAGGAGCTGAAAAGGATGACAGCTCTGCGTTACGCAGCGAGAGGAACGTCGGAGCAGGCGGCAAAGTTTGTGCGATTCCTGCTTGAGCAAGGGGCGAACCCGGAGTATGGGTCTAGGAACAGGGAACCGGCAAAGGAGTTGAAGGCGAAGGTGTTGCAGAAGTGGGTGGGCGTGATATGGGAGGAGCTTGTGAAGAGAACGGAGGGGGCGAGATTGGAAAACAAGCGACGGGTCAGGAAGACACAGGGAGGTGCCTCCGATGACGATGATGACGGTGGCAATAATGATGACGGCGAGGAGGACGACGAGGACGAAAACGAGGAAATCATGGTAGACGAGAGTGGAGTGGAAACGCCTGAAGAGACTCGACGAGGAACGAAGAGACGAAAGGTTGATCACAGCAGTGTTGGTGACGAGGAGCTGTGAAGAGAGGAGAACTTGGTACAAATGACAAGAAGTAGTAGATGAGAGAGTTAGCCTGATCATTACATGGAGTAATTACGCGCTGTAATTTGGTAAACAGGCACAACGAAATTGGTATTCTACTGTAAATTCCGTCGAGATCTAGGAACAAGAGCCAGTACTATCCGGATGCCGTCAATATTAAACAAGTCAAGGTACTCAACTACAAACAACACTATATCTCACACTACTTTGGTCTCAGAACCAGTCCCGAGGCTCTGGATGAGGGTAGCCCGAAGCAATCAAGTCACCGCTCGGAACAATGGATTGCCTCCAAGCAATTCGACACAATGAAGGATGAGTAGAGAAAGGGAAAAGAGAAGAGGGAAGACCCGACCAAACTGTATGATCAATTCACCAACCTTATGGTACAAACTCTCCCTACGTGTGCTCTCATGAGACTGCCGCGCCTCATATACATAATTATACAGGTTTCATCACATGAGTGATTGAGAGAACAGCCTTGTTCAGATCTTGGCGTCTTGCCAAGACCTTGTGCGTCCCTGCCCATGACTAAGTCTCGGACCACTTCGGCATGTTTCTTCTCGAACGTGGTGCGCGTCTCACACCTGCAGTCGTACAGTTTTACTCGCCCCCCAAAACACGCGCCGGATGCGGTCTTCGGGGAGAAGGAGTCAACCAAGCGGCAAAGTTCATTTTACCCTTCTAGAAAAGGTAGAAAGAAAGGCTGAGAAGAAGTGAGGGGAAACAAAAGAAAAATCAAAAGGCAAGAAGAGAAATGAACAAAAGTATCACATGCATAATTGAGAGAGTTGGCATGAATGCCCCATGAGAACAATGCGTAACCCCCATGCTTGGCTGTATGCAGCCAAGATAATATTGCTACCATAGCACAGTCGCAATCAGTAAATTTCTCCCGTGGAGCAACTGCGGATGCTCCACACACACACACACATTGCCCAATATCAGCAGCGTCTCTGGCGGTTCCATCAGCCCGCCCTGCCTGCTGCGAATCAATGACCAAAAGCCTTGTTTGTTGTGCTGGCCCTCGTCCTCAACAACTTGCCCTTCTCACGTTTTGACAGCACACAGAACTTGAGAACAACAGCACAGTAGATCAAATCTGCGAGTACTGGAAATAGTCTATTCAAAATTACTCAAGTAGCTGACTTAGGTAAAGTCCTCCCTCGCTAGAAAGAGAGACGTTCGGCAGAGGTGTACCCATAGTTTACAGCGCATGCATGCCATAGTACGTACTGTGGTCCATCCTCCCGGCCCCACGGAGTAGGCCGTACCGAGTCGTGGAGACGACCTGAAGATTTCAGCCTCTAGCGCCCTGGATCAACGGTTCACCGGGTCCCTCCTCTACTCTTCTCGGCTAGCCTTTCACCGCTCTCCGGGTATCCACGTTTCAGTCATCCGTCGTCACCTCTACTGTTCTTTCTTGCCCCTGCGGGCCTTTTTTTACTGTGTTTCCTTGTTTTGTTTTCTGCCTTCTTTCCTTCCCCTTTCCCCTCCTATCCCTTCTCCAGACAAGGCCTGTCTACCATTCAAGACGGGTCCTTTCCATTTCTGAGTTTCAAAGGGCTCGCTAAGGTAGATAGGGGAGAATGAACAGCGACCCGACCATGGCCGTCTCCAATGAAAGGACACAGGATTGGATCATGGACCTCGAGGACCTCGATACGCTCGAAGATCCCGGGAGCCCAGCCACGGTACACCCAGCCGAGATTGAATTGCCGCGCTGGTCCACCGAGATCACTTCGGCCGGCCCATCACCAGCCGCAGCCCGACCCGCAACGGCAGCGACACAACGGCCATCGTCGACGGGGTCACAACCATTGCCAGGCGCCGCGGCGCACTTGAATTTTGTGAGGACGCGTGGTGGCGGTTTCAGGCCGTCACCCGAGACTAGATTGCGCAACAATCTGCTGGCCGCCGTGGGCTTTCTCGAGCTGGCTAACGCCGGCGATTTTGCCGCCAATGTGTGGAACGAGACGCCCGTGCCCAAGTACGCCCTTGCCTTAATGGCGCTGGGCGGCATTGCGGCGCTGTGTATGATCTACTTCAGCGTGCGCGACGGGATTCTGAGCTTGGCCAACCTGCGCGCCCTGCGCGAGGAGCGGCGGTACCTGCAGAGCCAGCGCGAGCTGCACCTCCGCGACGCCAACATGCTGCGCACCATCGACTGTTTCCTCGACATGAACACGCGCGAGATGGGCACCGAGCTCGTCGACCGCGTCGGCATGGATGCCCTGCTGGGCTTTAGTTCTCTGGTCGTCGGCGTCGGCACATTCTTGGCCATGGATGGGGACCGCCACCCTGCGCTCTTTCGCGCGAGCAACCTGCTCACCGGGTACGTGGGCAACACGCCCTGTGTCCTGTTTGGTCTGGTCAACATCTCATGGTCGAGCTGGGTCTGGGCGCGATCAAAAAAGCAGCAGGCTGCCGCGCTGAGATATGTCAAGGGGTCTACGAGGATAGGCCAGATGCTGAGGAACCGGACCTCGAGCATCCAAATGCACGCCGCCTTGTAAGTAGTGGTAGTAGTTGTCAACCTTCACCCCCCCCCCCTCTCATATTTGCCTCCTCTCGGCATCACTAACACATCAGCAGACATGGAATCTCGGGTATAGTCGCAGGTGCAGCCGCCATGGTGACCGCGACAATGTGGTGGGGTTACGTTGTCCTCCTGCCCTGCGTCATCACGTCAGGTCTGGTCAACCTCTTCTGGAGACGCCGTGTGGGCTACGAGAGGCCCCTGGTCGCCCACGAAATCACATCCATCGATCAGGACACGGTTCTCGAAGCCCTGCGCTATGCAGACAGCTGCTGTCAGCGCATCTGGAAAGGTCGGGCGCTGGGAAAAGACGCCTTCATCACGCTGGTTCCAGAAGCCGATTCTCTCCTCTGCGCCCTAGACTTTATTCAGAAGAACAACCTCTTCGAAGACCTCTGCCTGCGTCTCTTGAAGGATCCTGAGACCTCCCGCAGGCTGCAGCAGACTTCTTCTTCCTCGCCATCCTCCTCCACCGCCAACTTTGCCGCTGTAGAGGCACCGGCCATCGATTGGCACCAGCTGGCGGCTGTCGAGGACGAGGCCTGGACGCAACACGTCCTTAAGGCCTCCAGAGAGCTGATCGACGAGAAGGCGCTGCTATCGTTTACCTACCAGGAACGCCACTTGCTGGAGGTGCTTGGCTGTTACATGTGCCGAGGAGCAGAGTTTGGGAAACGGGACCAGGACAAGAAGGCGGCCAAGAGATATTCTGCCCAACCTCGCCAGAATGCCCATAGCTACGCTGGCAGGCACGGCAACGATTGGCTCTTTGGAGGATTCTCTCTCCGGAAGTCCATCAAGGGGGTGTTCCAACGATGACAAGTAAATGCTTGAGGTGTAAAAACAGCATCTACTTTGTTGTACAGAATGGACGGCTCCGTCTGCAGGACAAGACACATTTGGGCCGCTGAGCAAGACATACAGTGCTGAAACAGCGCTCGACAGCGTGAACGACTGTCCTCTTTTCATCAGCGATTTGTCGACACGAATCTGGGTGTATTATTCTCTTACAGCCCAGCAGAAGTGCACACCGCCAGAGCGAGACGAAGACTTGCTCGTAAGTAAGTTGTACTTGCGCCTGGATGTCGTGACACTACCCAGGTGTTGGATGCAAGTAGTGACGGCCCATTAGAGAAGTTACCACACAGAGGCATCATATAAATTAATACGAGAATGTTGAAGGTGGAATCACCGCCTACGGTAAAACGCAACGGGAAAAAACCATGGTTCGTGGGGATGTTGTTGATGGAAAGTTTTCTAGTAATTACAAGCGAAGCCGAAGCTCTGTAGACCTTGTTGGCTGCTCTTTCCTGCCCACGATCTCTTGAGTGATTGGAAGGAACTGTACTAGTCCCTCGACTAGGTAAATATTCCTTCTATGCTAGATACTTTATTCAAGTACTTGAGCCAGTTAACCTTTAACACGTGCATACCCGCTGCCATGCACGTAATTAGGTTATATTGCCTAAGCGAGCCTAACGCTGGTGCTTTGTTGCAACTGCTGTGGCTTATCAGTTCTGATAAGGTGGCCTTTCCCGACAGGAACAACCACGGTTTAAGCGTGCAGCTGTCCTCTTCGCGCGACTTCAAACTTTCTCGCTCTCTTCAAGAATCATAGATCTTACAGCCTTGGAAAAAGAAGAAAAAGAAGATAACGAGGCTAGTCCTCTCTCTAGTCCCTCACGTTCCTTATTTTATTCTTCTCCCCAGCTGCTTACTATTTTCGGAAGCGAGGACCAACCCAAAGCACTCCGACAACGAGGTCGTCTGTCTCATCTCTCTGGACACGCCGGGGGAAAAAAAGAAACAGCATAAGCCGAGCAAGCAGCGGAACTCCCTCCCCAACACACTACCTACCCTCAAGAAACCCACCACCACCGTCTCCTCCTCAGGCGCAAAGGCAACCGCGCCCACCCACCATTCAAGATGGCCACAGACCAAGAAACCTTCACCCTCCTCCCCTTGTCCATGAACCCGCAGTCCAAAGCCATCACCTCAGCCTCCACCTCCCGCAGCCTGGCCACCGAGCTCGAAGCCCTCAACAACCTGCACCGCTCCCTCCTCACCACCCTCGAGCACCCGCACGTCGTCCCGCCGCCCCCCGTCCCCGTGAACCCCAAGCGCAGCGCCCAGATCAAGAAGCTCCGCGAGACGGGCAACGACACCTTCAAGAACCAAAAGTACACCGAGGCCATCAGCTTCTACTCGCTGGGCATCAAGATGGCCCTGACCCGCCCCGCCTGGGAGCCCAACGGCCTCGTGCGCGACGAGGCCGCCATGCTGTTTGCGAACCGGGCGCAGGCCCACATGGAGCTGCGCGACTGGGTGCGGGGCGGCGCCGACGCCGAGTGCAGCGTCGAGGCCAAGAAGGTCGGAAATCCCAAGGCGTGGTACAGGCGAGGGCGGTGCCTGTTTGAGATGGGCCGGTATGAGGAGGCCAAGGAGTGGGTAGGGAAAGGCCTGGAGATGGAGGGCGAGGATCTGGAACTGATCAAGCTGCTCAAAGAGATCGAGGCCAAGCTCTGAAAGTCAAGAGTTGGGAATAGTTAGGGGAGGCGGGGGGAGGCGTAGGGAAGAGTTTGAAATGGCTTGGCTTTGAAGGGAAGTTTTGCATTCATCTCTGCCCGGCTTTACCCACGAGGGGATTGAGGTACGAAGGTTCTGGCTTAGGGTCTGGTTACAGGTGTTAAGGCGTTGGGACATATCATATTTCGGCATATAGGCCTCTGTTTCTTTGCTTTCTCCTGCCCTCGGCCACGCACATATACACGGGGACTTTTGCAATAGTGGTGGCACTGTTGATCCCGAGAGGTTCCAAGAGGAGCAAAAGGAAAGAGAGTTTGTTTTATACGCATCAGAACTCATGATACTGAATGCTATTATTCCATCTGACTGAATTCCTCTCTTGGTATACTGTGTCCTGACTGACAGACTGCCCAAATGGACAAAAAGCGGGAATCAAAAGGTACATGCTGATGTACACCGCATTTGCCTGTCCTGGAAACTTGGAAGCGGATTTCATTGCGACGCAACTCACTTGTCTGTCCCCTTACTGAATGGATATAAACACTCTCGCTGGTCGACTCTAAGTCTCTTCCTTGGCCGGTTCCCGCCTCTCATGAAAAACACGGCAAACAAAACTTAAAGAACAATTGCAATGCTACTTTCCTCCTGATCTGCTGTCCCTGCCGACATAGATAATGGGCCTAGAAGTATCGTCTCATCCGCTTCGTGAGAACCAATATTGTGAGGACTGACAAGCCTTCTCTTGTCTTTCTGCTCCGCGCGCTCTCTCTCTCTCTCTCTTTCCAATGGTGGAAGCCGTATCCATGGAAATATACTCTGAGCGCACCCACGACGTGGGTGGGGTGCTTCTTGTGGTTGATAAAAGATGCAAGGGCCCCTAACCCCTCTCGCTTTCTTCCCCTTTCATGTCGTTGGTCCGGAATGCAACTAATTTGTTCCGCCGGCGTGGGTCTGTCGAGATACCGTTATCGTTGTCGTTAAAGATGTCCAAGCACACGTGTATTCATTCGAGAAAGAATTTGGTGTTTTATGCGGCGGCGGCGATCTTCTCCCCGTCCTTCTCGCTCAGGCCCTTCTTCTTCCCGGCTTTTGAGGGGGCGCGCTGCCGCATGACAGCGTCCTGGCCGCTCATGCGCCTGCCCAGGGCCCGTTCTAACTTGGCGCCCAGAGCGAGCTTCTGGAAGACGGTCTGCTGGTCCGTGTTGAGCTCAACACGCTGCTCGCTCAACCTCTTGTTCCCCTTGTCCAGGCGCTCGATGCTCTCTCCGATGTTCTGGATTTCGGCAACGGCACTGTCGTTCGTGGCGGTGGTCTGAATGGTCGGGGCGGTAGAATAGACGCTGTAGCGGACAGAAGCCCGTGTCGACGTGCGAGTCTGCTCGGAGTCCTTGTCAGACGACATGTTTGCCAAATAATGATGGTAGTTTTGCGTGTGGTCGTCCATTTTTGCGCAGAGACAGCACTAGGCCTTGTCAAAGAATAGAGAAATATCTCTTGCCAAAAAAAAAAGGGGGGGGGGGTGTTCGTGGAAATAACAGGCTGAGGAGAGTACACAATGTATAGGTGAAGTTTATAGATGTATGTGTGTCTGAGGGTGTAGGGTTTGGGTGGATGGGTGTGCCAGGCTAGGGAGGCTGTGAACCAAGATTCAACCACAAGCACCAAAGAAGGGGCGGGAGGTGTTGTTGATATCAGGAACCTTGGATGTGACGACGTGACGTGACGTGACTACAACAGATAGAGAGGGAGGCTAGGCGGAAGTCGAGAAGAAACGAGGTACGATCTGCGCGACCCTGGATTAGAGAAGAGAGGTGACGTACCGAGGGCGCCATAATTGGGCGGGCTGATTCGAGAGAAGTGGGCATTGTCCGCGGGACGTCGTGTTCGACCGTGGACAAAAGAATGACTGTAGTAATGATGATAATAAAAGGCCGTAAGAAGGATGACGGCAAAGTCTCAGCTTCGGCGAAGGCGGTTGATGAGGAATCCTGAAACGAGAGCACCTTGTTCTTCCTTTCAAACTTGTCAGGAAGTCGAGCGAGGGAAGAGAGAAAAAGGAAGGGTGGTAAGAAAGAGAGATAGAGAAAGGGAGAACAAGGAAGAGAGAGTAAGTAAAGATGGAGATAAACGGGTCCCGAGCAGGTGGAGAGAGCTGAGAAGTCAGGGCAGACGAAGTTGTCCGACCGGGGGGGGGGGGAGGAAGAGGGAGGAGAAAGAAGGAGGAGGAGGATCCAATCAGCCCGCAACCCAGGATGTTCTGGAGAACGAGAAGAGAAATATGAAGAAAAGAGACAAGAGATAATTTCGAGCCTCGGTCCAGGTGAAGCGAGTCGGCCAACAGTTGGCCTGTTTCGAAGGTGTTTAGAATGATCTGGGGGTAAAAGCACAGGCAGCACGGACTGGACAAGATCAAGACGGTCAGGTCAAAGTCAGCAGAGGATAAGTGGAGAGGCTGTACGTATTGGGTTGGTCTAGTCCATGTGTCAAGGGAAAAGAAAAGAAAGACAAGAATAAAGAAAGAAGAGAAGGGAAAAAAAAAGGGTCAGGGAGGGAGAGAATAGAAAGAAAGAGGCGCCAATTCATTCAATCCACAACAGGTGGTGCGATAGGGAAGGGATGAGGGATGAGGGATGATGTGCGGCGGAAAGGGGAGAAGGCGTGTGGGGGGGGGGGTGAGAAGAACGGACACGATACTTTCGCTTGAATCGCTGAGAGGTCAATCACTGAGAGGGAGGCGAGGTAGCCCCTCCTGCCTTCCAAGCAAGGTGGGTGCTATGCGATGTGTTGCAGCCGGGGTCCCGCCTGCACTGGCGGCACCTGCGGCCCTAAACCCACAGCGTGCATAGTGCTAAGCATGTTAAAACCAGACCAGTGCATTAGTCAGTGCATTTGTACACCTGTCAGTACCACCTGCCAGGACTGCAGTGTACACCGTAGCACAGCATATCTTTATTGTGCAGGAGAGAAGAGGAAAAGAGAGAGAGAGAGAGAGAGAGAGCCGAGCAAACCATTGTCCTGTCAAGAAATCAGGACCCATGAAGTCTGCACGCCCGCAGTGCTGCGGCCACAGATGGCCCATCTGCATGGATGCACGGAAAGAGGGGGATGGGAAGCTCCTCACCAGGATTAGGATGGGCACTCACTGTTGGCCTGTAGGCGACTCGGGTTGCTTGGGTTGGTATCTCCAGAGTGGTCGGGTGCAAGCTAGCTAACAACAACAGGGGCTCTCCCCACCGATTTGGATATGCCTGCTACAGCCTTGTGGCAGTATCTATGATCGCTGCCCTCCTGGAAGACAAGCCTAAAGCCCACTGAGGAGTCCACCAACAGAAGGCCCCACACCTCAAGCACAGGCCCTCCCACCCCACTCCCATTGGTGTGCGATCGATCCTTACAGCATCTTTATGCAGGATAACCTCCGCCGCTATGGCGTTTCAAGCCCACATGGCAAGCGTCCATCAGCACGGAAGACCGACAGCGCCCTTGACGCGTGGATAGCAGGGATCACTGTGCTCGATCGGCCACAGGGTGAGGTGTACAAAATATGAAGTCGTTTATTAATGAGCATCAAACACATATAACTTTTGCTATAGCATACACGTACGCAGCTTACACTGCATCTTCTCTGAACAGTTGTCATCAATCCTCGTATCATCACTGAAACCAAATCAATTCACTTGGAAGAACCCCCTACAAAGGCCCGTCTCCGGCGTCCATCAAAGGCATCAGGTCATTCCAAGATTCGATTGCACTTGTTACTGCTCAGCAGCATCGTGGTCAGATTTCCAGGAGGGTGGTCAGACCTCCGCGGCCCTAGCAGGGGAGGAGAAGGAGGGAAAGGAGGAGGAGGAGGATTGAGAACAGGAACAACGGGAAAGGAGCTTGTGAGACGGTAAGACAACAACAGCACGGAAGCACAGCAGCGGAAGAAACACAACACGGCGGCTCAGGGCCAGGGCCAGGACAGGGGCGCTAAGAAAAAGGACAAGGACAAGGACAACTACAGCTCATCTCGTTATATCGTGGGCAGTGCCCATGGTCATAGTAGTTCTGAATCACCAGTCACCATCTCTGTCATACTTCTCGGCTGTGCGACCTGTCAAATGGCCCGCGACCTTGTCATCCTCCTTTCATTTATTGATTATTATTATTTTTATTATTTTTATTCTCTCCTTTCTTCCGCCCCCCCCCCCTTCGTTTTCTTCTTCTTTCGGACGGTTCTCATATCTCATTTTGGATCGGTCTGTTCAGCATAGCTGCTGTGCTGTTAGGCTGTGTGGGTGTGGTCTGATAAGATACTTTAAATCTGGCAACGAAACCCTTTCTTCATTTTGCCGATTGGTGGTTTACTTTTCAAGGGCCGTCGATCTGTCACTTCTGTCTCGGCGCTATCTCCCGCCCAAGACCCCAAGTATGGGTGGGCAGTGGGCTTCTCTTGGTGGACACTTTTGCATTCCTGCCTAACGAGACTCATTTCATGAAGCAGAAGAGGAGGAAACACGCATCTCAAAGCGAACACAAGACGCTCGAGAGACCACGTGCGATAAATTGGTGTAGAGGGAACAGCACAAGGAAAAGACTCTGGCTATCTCTCACGATGCCCCAACCTCACATCATCTGTCCCTCTTCCTTTTTGGAAAGGGAGAAAAAAAAAAAGACAGGAAAATGGAGGGACAAGATCGGGTCTCGATGCTACTGCGACTGGTGGAGCACCAGGAGGATCCCGCTTCGTTCGCCGTCAAAACCATCCCTGCCTCGCGTGTGCAGCACGTGGCTAAAAGGTTTAAACAGACCGGATCACTTTTTTGGGTTTGGGGGCCGGACAGGCGGGTCAAGGACGCCCGCGCCGTGCCAACAAAGAAAAGGATACGACCCCGATACTGTCTCAAGCACTCCATCATCGTCCCGTCCGCCCGATCCACTAAGCTTCTCCTTGCCTTCCTCCCTCCTACACCCTCTTCTTCACACAGTAGGTACTTGATCAGGTGTCCAGGGCGGGCAGCAAGAGACCCCGAGGTGAGATTAGCCCACGTGCTGCGGCAAGAATAGAACAAATGAGAGAAGGAAAAAGAGTAAGAAAGAGGAGCTTGGCGGGGTGGGAAAGGATTTGGATCAGCAAGCATCCTTCTCATCCAGGACAGTCAAATTCCCGGCCAACAGGACGAGCAAAGATCCGCATCTCTTGTGATAGCCATACAGACGAATGTACGGCAAATGGCCTTGAATTTTATCCGGCCTTTGGTCTCTTGCCTGGACAACCCGAGAGACCCGGGTCTCCATTTTATGCGCTTCTCAAGCATCCCATCTTCTTGGCGAAAGTCAATTCCACACGATCATTGTGTACTCAAGTCCTATAACTTTACTGAAACCCTGCTGCAGAACATGATCCGCAGCTTGTCGTATTATCATTTCCGTATCAGGAAGGGGGGGAGGCGGGTGGGCAATCCTCCGAGCATCACCAACAAAAATGTGCTACTGACGTTACTGGAGTCAGCTTAACCAGCTGAGTGATGGGCTGCACAGGTGTCCTTTTTTCTCTCTTTGTCCTTTTTATTCTGGCCATCCGCTACGCCCCGCCCTCTCTCCTCTCGTTGGGCCAGAACCGAGCAGACGGCTGGAACGTGACCTCTTCTGTTCTTGATTAGTTCGCCGGGAAAGCTACACTAGACTCGCCAGCCATCCGTGCCATCCCACCATACGGGTCCTTTGCTTGCCGCGTTCGAGACAATCTAACAGAAGGCACTAGAAAAGTTCTTGAAAGAGGAGTGAGTTTTCGGGAAGGCCATGTCAAGAGGGGGGGCGGCCAACGATAACACATGACAGAGTCAGAGATCTTGTTCAAGGTGGTTCTCCACGGCTCTGATAACGGAAGATCCTCGCGGCCAGGGTGACAGCTCATCTCTCCAGTTCCAAGAAATGGAGGCGGACCTAATATTTCGTAAATGAGGCCCATAGTAACACGTGCGAGGCTTGTCCGGCGAGATGAGGACCGGGACAGGCGGGACAGGACAAAGGTGTCAATCAAATGGTGCTATAATTAAGTACAGCATAGTTGATCAAATGCCCGAGGCGGCGAATAATGCTGCACTGGATTTATGTAAAGGTTATTGTTGTCGTTTCATAGCACGCACAACCCTGCTCGTAATTACAGCGTATGCACAATATGCACTGCTAAGAGATAACACAGGAGGTTCATGTATGGGTTTTTGCCTCAGACAAACAGTGAAAATGGAATATCACCACCAGGTCACTTGTATCTTCTCTGCAGCACCAAACTGAGTGGGTCCTTCATCCCGTTGTTCCTCGACCTTTAAGCTTGATGTGATGTTCAGCAGTGGAACAAAGGTTAGTATTTTGATACTCACTGAGGAATGGGCGACAGCGAGGAGCATCTTATATACCCTCAGAGCCTGAGCGAGTATCATATTCCCAACTTGTGCGACGTTGACTGAGCGTCTTCAAAGAGGACAGCTTAAAGACATGAGAAAAAAACAAGGAAGGAAGTAGACGACACGCAGGGTTCCACATCGATTACATTCTAATTACAACACTTTAATGCCGGCGCTCATGGGGAGGACTTACCTGGTCATCTTTCAGCCTCGTATGTATTTATCAGCACATAATTGAGGAGGAAGTGTGAGTCTGACCATTCTGACCAGCTATACAGGCCATACCTAGGTAGTACCTTCCAGTTCAGCTGGGAGTGGTTACTCTTTTTAGCTGTCTCATAGAAAGCGATCACCCAGTGTTCAAGTAGTTTCTTTGCATCTCGACCTCGTGAATCTTACACCCATGAAGCAGGGAGGTCGAGCTGTTCACGGCCACACTCCCAGACGTGGATAAAGTATTGTAGTCTCGCTAGTAAAAAACGTAACTCAATACTTTTCAATCTTCATCCTGGTAGCCGTAGTGAGCCTTGGTAGTGGTGCAAACAAAAACTCTTATTACAATCGTAGTTATACTATCGGAGGTAGCGTATGTTGGTTGTTGCAAGAAAAGGAGTGGAGGTGAATAGCTATACATTGCGCAAAACTCATTAACAAATACCCGATTGCAAAGCTACTAGAATAATCATTCTTATATGAACTCAGAGAAGCTATGATGCGATGCAGCAAAAGTTGTCTCCGTCAGAGAGGATGTCGGTGGGTGGTGAATAACTGGAGCCTTTGAAAGTCAAGTCACTGTTAAATGAATATTGTCGCTTGCACACACTAGCTACGCATCGATTACATAGAGTATATGGGTCAAGAATAGGGCTTGCAAGTATAAGTTCATGGTAGGGAGCCTACCTAGGTAGTATCCTAGAGAAGAAACCAGGCTGAGACTAGCCAAACACTGTTCAGGGCCGCTCCTAGGAGAATAGAGGGGAAGAGACTGAACAAGAGATGAGGACATGTAATTGTCATCGTGAAAGGTCCCATGCTCATAAACGCTGGATGAGGATTCCGGTGCGGAATGAGGTCGACAGAAATTCTAATCGTGGCCCATTCGACCATCAGCCTCATGGTCGAGTAGGGCTGATTGCACTCTGTCTAAAGCCTCAGAGCCAGTTCAAACCTGATGCTATGCTTTCCTTCACCAAATAATTACACGGGATCATTCGTCGTGGCCTATTTGTTCTTTCAAAATCCTGTAACTTTGTAGCCTGAACAGGTAAATGATAGCACCGTAGAAAGATGGGGAGCCCTTGAGAAAGCAAATCGTCACTCGCTTACAGCAATTTTAAATGCTACTTTTTGTCCCTTCCCCTTTTCCACTTCATACGAGCAGCGATTGTGTGACATTCTTGGCTGGATATGTCCATTTAAACCCACAAATAGCACGCCTGTGATGATGCTCTTGGCCTCCCGAGAGAATCATGAGGTTTGGTTGGGCTACGACGATCTCGAAACACGTTGGGCTTTTTTTGAATGCAAGTTTCGGATCAGCACAAATATTCTTGCTTCAGTCGTATTTGTGTAGAGACTTCACTGTTCGTTTGAATACTAGATGGAAAAAGAAAAGAAGAAGAAGAAGAAGAAGAAAAGATCTGCTCACGGGAAGGGGTGCACATCCGGCAACAACAGTGATTACACATAGTGTCATGATCCCACTGCCCTGTGGCGGCGTTGAGCTCAATCCTCGGACGGTTAAAGATGCACCAGCCCAGGAGGTTGGGCCCCTGGTGGCACTGGCAGCAGTTCCAGACGCCACCCCTCTCCAGGAAATAGCAGAGCTGGTTGGTGCAGTGGGCGTCCGAGTCGACGGGGAGCGAATAGGTCGTTCGCGCACAGGGGAGGACCGAGCCTGTGGCACGGTCGAGCTGTGCAGAGACACAGTATAGAAAAGTCACAGACATGTGCTGGCATGGGTGCCTCTTGGGATGTCCGACGCACATCTCGAGCGAACCGAGGAGTATCAGGGCAAAGAGGGGAAAGGAGGAAGAAGCCCTCTGTCGATCTGCTACTGGTAAGTATATAGTGATATCTGATGATAAGAAGTCTGGCCAGTATCCTCCTGTCGCGCTTACACGTCAATACAATGAAGAAGGTGGGCCAGCAATTTCTATTTCTTTCTTCTTCGTCCTTTTCTTCGTCTTCTCGTCTTTCACCCTGATCTTATTTCAGTTGTACATGGGAAACGTTCTCAAACAGGGCCCACGTGGTCTGTCCAGTCATCATGTGCTCTTCTTCAGGATTCAGAACTCAATACTTATATATACAGTCCACACAATAGCTGTTTATGATAAAGACAGATGGGTCATTAATTATCATCTACCGGGCCTCTGCCTAATTACTGTTCGTGTCCCAAGGGGGGGGGGTATGAGATCTCAGTCCAGTGTCCACTGACAAGGCGTCGATCCTGATCCGGATCTAATCAGAGACATGTTGATTGGGCCTCGACAAAGAAAGAAGTAATATCATTTGCCGCCTTGGGAGTCTTGGACAACGGCGACCAGCAGACCGCTCCCCTTTGGCTCGGGGGAAAAAGGTGACCAGCGTGCAGGCATGTATACGCAACTTCAATTAATTCCTTCATTTCACAAGAGAGAAGGGATGGGTTTGGTGCTGTTGTCATCTCCCCTATTTACGACAATGTGACGTGTCCTCATGTTTAGAAGTGTTTAGAAAGGAAGAAAAAGGAAGAAGAAAAAGACGGCTTGCTGCTGCCGGAACGCAGGGGGACACCCGAGAAAAGTACCAACAGAAAAGATCAGTCATGCCTCGGATCTATGGTACGCCTTGGTTGGGGGAGCATCTCGGTAGTTGGGACTCACTCGATACCCAATGACGGGGGGGCCAAGGTTGCCTTGCAGGTGGGCCGTCGCGTGCAGGTGCAGGGGCGCACGAAAGATCCAAGCAGAACGCTGCGACCTCTTGATTACTTCGTGTCTCTTTCTCTCACTTCCCTCGCAGGCAAAGATTCGACAGAAGGCAGGTAAGTGATACCCAAACCCACTCAGGCTGGTCATGAAAGCCATGGCTCGTCTCTGTTTGGCTTCTCCCTATCTCTCTCACTCACAAGATATGGCATATATTGGAGCGCGCATGGTGCCAAGAGGAAATAGATACTTGGGAAGAGAACGCGCCCTCCTTTTTTTGTTCTCTCTTCATCTTCTTAAGTGACACCTCGACCTCCTGGGACGGGTCCCTCCTTGTGACACACCGGGCGCGATCACGCAGACAGCCCTGGCCCATTCATCTTCCTCCTTTCATCTTCAGCTTCCTCGCCTTGTATACATGTGTGAGGCGAGGTAGCACAGCATATATGCAAAGAAGAACACACAAGCATTATCCTGCGGTGCCCCGCCGGCAGTCGGCCTAGCCACCTCGTCATCATCTTTTTTCTTCTTCTTCTGTTCTCTCTCCTCTCCTGCACTCTTCTTTACTCTCATTGCTCTCTTCTCTTACCAGACCAGCTCTTCGTTTCCGTCTGACCGGTACACCTGCAGGTTGTGTCTCACACCAATGTTTGACCAGATCTGAACTGGATCTCTCTTGCATCCCGATCGCAGTCTCGGAAGACGCCGCTACTGGGAATGAGTTTAGCTCGTGCATCGGGTCATATTCCGCTGACTTGGGAAGAAGAAATAAAGAAGAAAAAAGATGCACAAGTAAAGATGCAGCCAATGTCTCTCCCACCTCCGAGGAGGAGTGGGAGGAGGGGAATGGGACGCCGCCTGCAAGATGAGTGGCCAGACAACCTGTTAGGATTCCGAATGTTGTCGGTATTGTCTTCCCTGTCTGCCTGGGGGTGGCACATTGATCCAACGCTGCCTTTTCCCGACACCTTGTGGACACACCTAAACGGGACACGCCGGTCTGGTATTGAGTTGCACATCTCAGCTCGCTGCTTTGTCACTTGGCGTTTCTCTTTTTCTCGCCCCCATGTATGGCCAAGGAGGGCTTGTATGGGGAAGAGAAGAGAGAAAGACGGCACAGACGAGACGAGGCATTGGGACGGTTGGGCAGACACGCAGGAGCCATGCTGTGAACACTTGACCCCCTTTCCTTCTTCTTTTCTCCCCCCCTCCTTCCTCTCTCTCTCTTCGTGTGTGTGTGTGTGTGTGTGTCTGTCTTACCCCTGCCCTCTCCTTGATCAGCGCCGAAATGTCGTATACACCTGCCTTGTTGAGAAGGGTCATGGGAGAGTATTCAAAGCACGGACGGATGTCGACCTTGGACCCTGTAAAAAAAGGAAGATGGTAGTATGGCAAAGTCGGGGCCAGAATCCCAGTCGTGTGGTACACAAAACCTCACAACCAAACACATTACAGTGCTCCCAAGCCTCCTTGCGCCGTCAGCCTTCGCACCTGCATGAAGCCTAGCTGCTTCTGGGAAAGGGGGGCGGGCTTCTGAGGGGCGCCCGTATGCGAGATCTCAGCCAGCCTGCATATTCGATGCGGTCTTCCTGTAGATCTGGGGACCCATCTTTTTTTTCTTTCCTTTCTTTTTCTTTCCCATCTTTCTTCTTCCATGCATCTCCCTCCCCTCCCACCATAACAATGAAGTTGTGGCACTCACCAGAGCAGCAGGGGGGGTGGTCAAGGGGTCTTGTGGCGGCCGCCTTGTCGTCCCGGTGTCTTGGGTCCAAGGTTTCTTCTTTTTTGGTATGCCCCCAGGGGGATGGATGGAGCCGCAAATGCTGTTTGCTTTTCTGTTATTTCCTTTTCTTCTTTGCCTTCCAAGGATTCTGCCCTTGTGGTGGAAATCTGGTCCCCTGGAGTTAATTTTCTCCCCACCCCCCCTCCAAAGCATGGCCAGACTCCAATGGACCACGCTATACGATTACGATCTATGGATGTGTCCAGATCATGGTCTGAATGTGACAAGTAAGTAAATATGTAGATTACCAAGAATACCATTCCTACCCAACATCCGCGGAAAAGCGTCCTCCCACGCCCCTCTTCTCTCCACGACTATATTCACCCCCACATAAGAAACAGCCAAAGGATCTGGAGCCTCTGACAATGAGCAAATGTGTGTGTGTGTGAGTGTATTTCTTCTGGCGATCGCATGATGATCTTACTTTTGGGCATCAACGCTAGAAGAATGTATGTCCCGGGCTTTGTATCAAATCTATCACAACTCAGAAAAAAGAAGAAAAAGAATTAAAGGTGCTGCTTTCCACCCTTTTGAGGTTGGCTGTACTTCACGAACGTCTTTTTTTTTTTTTTTTT